>OU343221.1:1188291-1294488 GCA_910596185.1 Chrysanthemum makinoi | reverse complement strand
CTTTTGTTTTTACGATACACTTTCAAAAACCTTTCTATTATTTGTTGAAATAGGTGCTCATACAGACACAACATCCAAGGTAAGAATGGCGAATGGATACACAATATACATTTTTGAAGGCCTCCCTTTGTATGCAATGGTGGGTATGTATAAGAATTTGTTGAAGGTATATATTACATGATATGTCTCGTGGAGATGTTGGTAGGGCGACATTTAATAATTTTAAATGATTATATTTTTTCGTAAAGCACAATAGAGTTCTTATCTGGTATAATGTTTTATTGTTACATGTAAGCGGGTTCTTGTGAAGACCGTTAGTGGGAATATTTTTGTCTTACTCCATCAAGATGGTGTAGGAACAAGATAATATGGTGAGAGTTTACTGATGCTAAGGTTTGTGAATATAATGAGATTGCGATGGAAAGATGTGCGATGAACTTTTTCAATTTTATAGCGTCACTTTAAAGATCCCAATGCATGTTGTAACAAGTTAAGAGATTTTTAAGGTATTGAGCGTTATTAATCTCTTAACTTGTTATAACTTGCATTGTCATCTTTAAAGTGGTGCTTTAAAAAATAGAAGAAGTTCACCGCTCATCTTTCCATGCAAATCTCATAATATTTTCCGTCAAATCTTGTCTCGTAGATTCTCACCATGTTATCTTGTTCGTTACATGATCTTTGGATATTTGGTGAAAGTAGTTCCCACTGCGTTAGTCGCTTAGAACCCGTTTCACATAACAATTAACACCATTCCGTGCAGAAAAATGATAGATGCCTTTACGAGAATATAGACGTTTAGGATTATCAAATGCCACCCTAGTAACATCTCATATATCATGTAATGTATACTTTCGATAAATTCTTATAAATGACTCTAGAGTGAGAGCATATACCACATATGCATACGTAGTGAGGCCTTCAAAGTTTGTGTAGTATAGCATCCATTCGTCAACATAGTGTCTACTCTAGTAACTCTATAATTGGTAAATATGACATACGAGAGGCGTGGGACTCTTGCCATAAATTTTGTTCAAGTCCTCAATTTTGAAATTTCAACTAAAACGCGGGGATAAGATGTCATGTCCTCATGCAAGAAAAGCTCCTTTAGGTCGTGCTTAAGTCTACCCCTCACGTCTAAGTTTTGGTATGTCCCTTCTCCTTATGCCATCGACTACCAAAGCCTCCACTCTTCTAACTCGGTTGTTTGTGGTCTCCTCCTGACATGCTCTCGAATAAGCTAAATTTGTATTTGTAGTAAAATTTAAATTACTAATTTATGTTCCTAATTCCCTTTGTTACTTGATGTAACTAAGTTGATGAATAAAGTTTGAGGTATATGAAGTGAACTCATTGATGTCCTGTTAGTTTTATATTGTTATCGGGTAAATGTTTATAAAATGTATCATAGTTGTCATAATTTGCTTTTGTGGGTAGCCATTTATTTATTTATTTTATTTTTTTGGTACTTTTATTTTAAATTCATCATTTTTTTGGTATTTTGCGAAATTTTTTAACATTTTTGCCCCTCTTAGCTAATAGATTTTTTTTTTTTTCAGAAGTGAAAATGTCATAATACCCTAAAAGGATGAATTTGAAAGAAAAAATGCTGCACCCAAAATTTTGTTATACTCATAAAATCAAATAATAACAAGTATTATACATTTTAAAAACATTTGCCGTATTGTTTTCTATTGGTCATAGTTACTCCACGGAGTCATGATTGATTATTTTGGAGGCTCATTGAATTTTATGATGTGTGGTGTTATGGTGATCAAATTAGTTGTATGATTATGTGGGAACTTCGATGGCTTGGTAAACCAACCTAGTTAGATGTATACGATGATTGAAACACCGCTACTTCAAACGTTTATGCCCGGTTAGATTTTTACTTTATAATACTACGACATACACACACTACAATCCACAAATCTCATTTCACACAATTCAATCTCAAACTGTTTCTCAACACAAAATTATTTTTAATTTTTAATATATTAATTATGTTTTTAATATATTTATGATTTATGATTTAAATATGGACTTTATTTTTAATATATTAATGTTTTTATTTAGTATTGTAATGTTTTTATTTTTTATAAAATTGAATTAAAAATTAATAAATAAAAAAAATAAAAAAATGAACATGTGTACGAAGGTATAAGCAACACAAGATGAACAATAGAACCTTTATTCAAATCCTAAGCCGTAATAGTACGGCAGATTAAGTTTAATAGTATCCAAAATTTACAAGGTTAGATTAATGTTAATGAGACAATAATCATGTAAGTACAAAGACAAGACAAGATCAATGAAATGATGGAAAGAGAGAAGAGTGTGATACAATGATGACACACAAGTGTATCTAACCCTAGATTAAGGGACTTATTAAATAGGAGATTAAGATACACAAAGACCCCTTCTAGGCTATAAATGACTCATAAATGAGTATAAGCAGTAGCTTGAGCATCTTGGAACTTTAAACCTTTTATTCTTTGTCCATGATTAACCCTGTAGAATCTGCGCAATGAATATAACTTGAAAGCCATTAGCAATTGATAGAATGATATGTTTGCCACAGATTGATACCCTAAAATTTAACATTCCCCTTAATCGATGGGCAAACATATCAAACAATATCAATTTTCACACAAAATTTATCTTTGATAGACATGTAGGTTTTAGTAGGTATGTACGGCTGATTTGGTTTGAAGAGCCAATCTTTTTAGCACTTATAACACCTCTAGCAATTTTTCCCTAAAAGTGAACATCAATTTCAAAGTGTTTTGATCTTTCATGGAAAAGCAGGGTTGACGACAAGTTGTAAAGCGATTTGTTATCACAAAAAGATTACAGGGGAGATTAATATTAACTTTTAGATCCTTTAGATTTTTGAATCCAAATGATTTCACAGGCGTGAAGGAGACATAGATCTATACTGCATACGGAAAAGATTTTGAAAAGAGTGTTTTTGTTTTTACTTTTCCATGAGATCAAACATCATTAAAGAAAACACAATACCACAGATTTACTACGTTTTCTTGCATTTGGCCCAATCGAGCATCACTATATCCTTCAAGATGATTTTCGAGTTCTTGAAATTGTACCTTAGACCTTTTCACGGAGCTCCTTTTAGATATCTCGAACATTGAGGGCACATTCCGGATGAGATTTCAAGGGAGATGCATATATTGTGCGGACAATGGCTGAGTATGAGATGTCGGGGTCTTGTATGGGTGAGATAGATAAGTTTCCCAGTAACCTGATAACCATTGATGTTGACAAGTAAGGGATCATCGTGGTGGGAATGTATGGAAGGACAAAGTTGGGTTCCATAGGGGTGGACACAGGTTTGCACCCAAGTAGACCAAATTCTTTGAGGAGTTCAAGACAGTATTTTCTTTGGGAGAGACAAATGTCATTCAGTTTTAAGACCTCAATACCAAGAAAATATTTTAAGTTTCCACAAGTCTTTGATATGAAATTTTGATTTTAGAAACTCTTTAAATAGGTTTATCTCATCATCAGTTTCATGGGGACAATATCATCCACATAGACAAGCAGAGCAATAAACTTGTTATTCTCTGTTTTGGTGAACAAAGAATGATCATTGACAGATTGAACAAAATTATTTTCCTTTAAAACACTAACAAGTTTTTCATTCCATTTCCGGGAGCTTGTTTTGTCCATACAGGACTTGACAAGTTTGCAAACTTTATTTTATTGTTCTCATTCTGCAGACCCTTGGGATGGTCATATAGATATCTTCATCAAGATCTCCATACAAGAAAGCATTGTTAACATCAAGTTGGAAAAGAGGCCATTTGTTTTTCACAGCTAAAGCAATAAGACATCTAACAGTAGACATTTTCACAACAGGAGAAAAGGTTTCATCATAGTCTATTCCTTTCCTTTGGTTATAACCTTTAACAACTAATCTAGCCTTGTATCTATCAACTTCACCATTATCTTTATATTTGATTTTAAAGATCCATTTGTAACCAATGGGAGTTCTATTAGGGGAATAGATCGGTTATATCCCAAGCATGATTTTCATTTAAGGCCTCAATTTCAGAGTTCATAGCATCAACCCATTCTTGTAAGATATAGCTTCTTCATAGACAGGTTCAATACTTTTATTAAGACTAGAAGCAAAGTAGTAATTATCTTTGTTAAGGTTAGAGTAATTAACAACCTTTTCAACACCATATTTAACTTTCCCTTCAATAATAAAGTCATTAAGATTACTGGGCAACTTAAAAACTCTGGTTGACCTTCCAAGTAGTGGCATTTTGGTGTGAATCGGAAGATGTACAGAGAATCGAAGATGCATCAGCGAGAATCGAAGATGCATCGGCAGGATGTGATTCATGTGATACGGTGCCCTCGGGTGTGTATTATCATCTATGGAAGTTGCAAGGTTCATCATTCCTAGTAGGATGACTAACACGTGACATCTTCATAGGATGTCACTCTCCCTTCATTATTGGGACTTATTTGAGAATCAAAGAAGTTCTTGTGATTTAAATCTTTAGGCACATAGGTTTCAACAAAAGGTTTTGACAAAGTATTTTTCATTTGAAGGAAAACAGTTTCATAAAATTTGACATCTCCGGAATAAAAGATATTTTTGTTTAAACTTAAAAGTTTATACCCTTTTTTTTTCATTTGAATAACCAATAAAAACATTTTTCTCGGACCTACTATCAAATTTATCAGAGATGTTGAGAATGGTGGCATAGCATAAGCAGCCAAAGACTCTAAGAAGAGAGAGTGAAGGGTCATGCCCATACACAAAGAAGAAGGGAGACTTGCGGACAACAGGGAAGAGGTAACCTGATATGTATGCAGCAGTTAGAACACATTAAAGGCCAAAGATAAAGAGGTAATTCCACTGAAACATAAGGGATCTAGCCACATTAAGAATATGCCTATATTTCCTTTCTGCAATACCATTTTGTTGTGGTGTGTAAACACAAGAGGTTTGATGTAAAATTTCTTTTTCATGAAAGAAGTGTTGAAGTTTGTTATTGACAAATTTTGTCCCATTATCACTTCTAAATATCTTAACATTGTGTTCAAATTGATTTGATAGCATATGAGTAAAGTTAACAATGGAGACATAAACATCATCCTTTCCCTTAAGTTCCCATACATCTCTGCTAGTGACTTTATATGGTCCCCATACATCTAGATGAACAAGTTCACCAATTTTAGTTGATTTATGTTCACTTAGAGGGAATGGTTCCCTGGTTTGTTTAGCTTTATTGCAAGTGTCACAGAGATGGTCGATTTAGATGAACTATCAAGTTTAAGAGTGGATTTAAGTATATGTAGGACTTGGTCAGAGGGATGACCAAGTCTTTGATGCCAGAGATTTCTAGAAGCATGACAAACAGAAATGCAATTATTAGAAGTAATCTTACATGTAGAATCAATATCAAACATATATATAACCCATTGCATTGTTTACCAATCCTCACAATCCTTTTTTGATGTAAATCCTGTATATAGCAATTTGATTCATTAAACCCAACAAACATTTTGTTATCAGCGATCTTATGAGCAGCAATGACCGACATTGTACTCGGGAACAACGAACATCAAAAAGTTAGATCATTATTGACCTTTAATCACCAATTTTGTAATTAAAGCACGAGTACCATTGGGATGTCCAACAGTTAGACCAAGATTTGAAATGTCAACAACATTAATTAAAAATTTGGCGGAATCTGATCATGTGCGATTTGCACGAGAGTCAACAATCCAACCAAGGCCGATGTTTCGGATAAGATTTTGTGTTGTTGTTAAAAATTTGTTGAAGTTTATGTTAAACTTGACCCGCCATTAAAGAATGTTCCTAAGAAATTTTTACACCACATTATCATTAGCGAGAAGACACATTGTGTTATTAAGAAGACTTATAATGCGGAGAAACATTCATTAGACAAAAAGACAAAGAGTTGCTTCTATTATCGTGATATGGTTAGTATCGGTGGAAACATTGTTTCTGCTGAAGGTTTAGCATTAAAATTCTTTAACATATCGGCAGGATAACCAACAAGATCATAGCATCTATCAATAGTGTGACGGGGTTTTTGCGGTTAGTACATTTGAGGTTCATGTTTGGTCCTCTGTTATTGAGTACATACCGACATTAAAACCAGTCCTGTTGAAATTGTTAGATCCTTTTTGTTATCAAAAAATTTTCTATTATCAAAAGTTTTGCTTGAAGAAAAGCGTGCATTTTACAGATTCTTCTCCGGAGACAATAGAAAGCCATAATGAAACAATAAGGCGGACAATGGTGAATAAGGCGGACAAATAACACGGACAGAATACTTGATGAAGCAAAAAATAGGCGGTAAAGAAATAAATAAGACTTTGTAATTAAAAACAACAAAGCACAAACTGTGGCTGGGGTAAACGGAAGCGGTATTCATACCACCGAGGTGGCGAATCAAGATGTTAGTTTACCGTTTACGCACAGACTTAAGTACTATTTGTTTGAAGAAGAGATTAGACAGACTTCTGAGAGCAATATGCGGCTGGAAAGAACAAATCACAATAAGAAATAACCGGTGATTGTAATGCAATAACCACAAACCACCAAGTTGTTCTTTGAAGAGATGTCCCAAGTTTCCATAAAGAAACCCTTGGATGTAGAATCAATAATGATTTATGAGCACGGAAGCTTGATACTACATGTCTGAAGGTATAAGCAACCTGAATGAACAATAGAACCTTTATTCAAATCTAAGCCACAATAGTGAAGCGATTAAGTTTACATAGTATCAAATGTTCTGAGTTTAGATTAATGTCAATGAGACAATAATAATGTAAGTACAAAGACAAGACAAGATCAATGAAATGATCAGGAAAAGAAGAGAAGAAGAGTGTGATCAATAATTGCACACACAGTGTATCTAACCCTAGATTAAGGGACTTATTAAATAGGAGACTAAGTTACACAAGACCCTCTAACGGCTATAAATGACTCATCAGAAATGAGTATAGCTTAATGAGAAGCGAGCATCTTGGAACTTTAAACCTTTTATTTTTTGTCCATGATTAACCCACAAGAATCTCTGCAATGAACATAACTTGAAAGCCATTAGCAATTGATAGAATGATATGTTTGCCACATATTGATACCCCAAAATTTAACAACATGGTCGGCCTTGTGGCACCTAATGCGTCGAAGGTAAGCGAGAGAGCGGCGTGAAAGGAGAGAAATATGAGGATTGAGCCTTTTCGTTCTTTGGGAAGTGACCTCATTTTTAATAGAAAAAATTACAAGTACTAAGCTAGTTATATTTGTTTTAACTTTGTTTCTTGTTGATCGATGTAAAACTGACCTTTGAGGTATTAAGTACTTTAGCGTGTAATAGTTCACGGGACTGCATGAAGTGATCAAATTGTAGCTTTATGTTGTTATGTATGGTGTTATATTCCATGAAGTTCATGATTTATTAGAAAGGAGGCTCAAATGCTTTCACGTTTCTCATGTTTGAATGTGTCTATTGACACGGGACTTCGTTAGATGGTGGACATGATAATATTCACTTGACATGAATAAAATATTTAATCAAATGGAAGGGATAAGGATATCTCAGTTTAAGTTTCCCAAGAATGAAATATGTGATTGATGTACAATCACACTTTGTGAAAGGGATAGAGGACACCCAAATTGATTGTTGTAAGTAATGGTGATATAACTGGACAAGAAACTCCAAAATACACGACGATTGGTTCCATGTTTGAAGCGAGTTCAAGAGGATGGTTTTAAGTGGACCTATGAACACTTCAACGAGACCTAAACCAGCTATAAAAGTCCTTTTCTACCTTTGGTAGCCGCAAGCATAAGTTGTCTAAATCTCAACCTCCTACGATCCATACTTTATTGGAAGGAAAACATTATTAGGACCAATAACTTTTGTGAAAACGTTATTATGAGTTACTTTACTTTAATAAACTGAATGTGCATCGTTTTCATGTTGTAGGACTTATGCCACGAAAAAGAAAAAAGCATAACAACACGAAAAATAAATTAATAGCTCAACAAAAAATTACGGGAAGAAATCTAGACAACGAAATGAACGGAGCAAGTAATAATTCATGTCAAACGTATCAAAAATATATGACCATACCATCAAATGTATTTTCTATTTTCTTAGCATTTTATAACGGTTACACATGTGTGTTTGGTCTTAACCTCAAAGCTACGAAAGGAAAACCATGTATAACTTTTTGTCTATTTTTAATATGGCTACAAAACTGTTGCGTCGGTAACTATTTTCAAAGCTTATGTGGAGTTTGTTGTCCCACATAGGTTGAAGAAAAGGAAGTTTTCTTGTTTATATATTCGGTGTAAGTGGTTACTACAAGTTGATATTAATATCATTTAATAGAGAATTCGCACTTTGAGTATCGTATATATAGATGTACCATGTTCAAAGTCAATTCCTCTATTAATTTATACAAATTCCAACTTTTTTTGAACTTTGATTTTATAGATTATAAATCACTAAAGTTAGTGTTACACACATCTTAATATATTTTAAGGACAATTAAGGTATCTTTATTTAAACTTCGATCATTTAAACTTCACTAATTACATATTTCTCCAACCTAATTTTAAAATAACATATATACCCACTTTTATATATTTAATTATCATATTTACCCATTTTATATTTTTTCATTATAAACAATTTGTAATGTGACCACTCTACCCTTTCATTGTATCTCCAAACAAAATTCGATTAACAAATCGCGCGATGTTTAACAAATAGATTTAACTTAGAGAACAACACATTTATAGAAAACGAAAATGGCATTCAAAATTGTACCTATAGTTGGCCAAACAACGCAAGAAATATGTGTGGTTGTCCATCTTTTGCAACCAAATAACCATCTTCAAATATTTTAACCACATGATTTAACTAATTATAAAATCACCATTTCACACTCGATGAGGATATGAACGGCTCACTGTCATTTACTCACTTTTATGCATTTTTATTTTGACAATAAAAGTCCCATGTGACATTTAGAATAAACAAACGAGTAGATTGGTTAGCTTATGGTACAATCAATTTTGTCATAAATTATTCGTTTAGTTCTTGATTAAAAAGGGTATGGCAGCCATTTAGAGAGGATTACGGAGAAAATTAACATGGTTTGGCACCCAAATTAAAGGTTATTAAAAAGGCATAATTGTCTTTATACAAAACTATGTGACAATGAGTTTATTTGTAATAAAAAAGTTTGGTCGGGGAAATATGTAATTTGTGATGTTTAAATGGGGATATATGTAATTTTCCCATATTTTTAAGTTAAACTTAGATGTATGTACATCACAGATAGCGCGTATCCATCCTATCACTCGAGATTAGTGCCCTTCTTGTGAAAAAGACTAGACATAACTAGTTAGATACTAGAGAATACCACCTTTATGGCTCAACTGATATCACTGATCGGTAGCGACTAACTCAATGGCAAACAATCTTCCTGCACTCTCTGTAACGCCCCGACCCGACAAGGGTAAAGGAATCACAAGTAATGGTGTCATATCAAAGCAAACATAAATATCTAAAAGAAATCTCAACATAAATATTGAAATAATCCAAGTCAAAATGACTTCAATACATAGGTCCCAGCGGAAAAATAACTCCAAAAGAAATGTCTAAAATGTAAAGTCTAAATGGCATCATAAGATCAAAATTTAAAATCTCTAAGGTAAGTCCACTGACACTCATCCCAGCAATACCCAGCTCCAATGCTTAGATACACACGAGGAAAAGAAAAGTCTTGGTGAGCTTCAAAAGCCAGTGAGCGGATATACAAGCAAAGCGAATCACAAGCGAGCGAATCTGAAATAAAGTGAAAGAAAGATAGCAAAATCATAATCATTTCAAAATAAATCGGGATAATAGAATAAGTTTTATAGCTAACTACCTCGAGCCCAAATACATATGCCATATCATAAACATAATCATATTCACATACGGCAACATTTGTAGGGAGACCTACGGAGTTATGAAGGGCGTGCATGCAGCGGCATCAATCATCGAGATGACATATAGCATATAACATATAATATATAACATATAACAGTCTAGGATGCACCATAAGCCCCACAAACATACATTGATAATATAATATAACTTGAGCTCATATCAAATAACGAGATAAGGGCGTGGAGAACTTCACTCTTTGCCTAGAGTCATGTCAAGTGCATTCTTGACACGGACATGGAACCCCCATGACTAGTTAATAATTGGCTCGGGTGTCAAACTATCTTAGGTCAAATAGAATGTCATAGCTGACATAGATCATATTTTATCAACGTTAAATCATGTTTTCAAAATCAAAGTCTTCATATCATATAGTTCAAAATCAATGTTTTATGCTTCAAAAATCAAAGTTGATAAACAGCGGCTCAAATAGACATTAGGGTTCTTAGCAAAGGCTTAGGAAATCCTAATGTAAAAGTTAACGAAAAGAAAACATCATAAGAAACCTTTCTTGAAAAGGTCGGAATATCACGTACCTTATTCCAAAGCAAATGATCGAAAAGAAGAAGCGAGGGAAAGCAAAGGATTACTCCTTCTTCTGAGAACCTATACACATACTTGATCGTACATGCTATTTATGATTCCATAATCGTCGAAATGATCTTTTAATATTTGGCGTTCATACTTAGTATATTTAATGATCTTAATACTTTAGGGTTTTATAATCAAATGAGACTTAAGTGTTTTATAATTAACATAAGTAGATTAGGGTTCATTATGTCATTAATTAAAGTTTAGGGTTAAATGTGAAAATAGTTTAACGTCATAACTCACACATAAAATAACGAATTAATATACTTAGCTTCAAAACCCTAATCGACTCTCATTTATGTTCTAGGGTTTCTATTCTTTAATATCTCATTAATATGCATTAACTTACATGTTACGTCTTTTAATGACTCGTTACTTAACCTAACACGTCATAAAATAATCTTTCCTTTTATGTTTCACCATACACGTTTATGATTTTATGTGACATACAAGTTACTTATACTTTCATTATTAATTACGCGTTTACACCATTAGGGTTTGGCATACCATACTCGATTAACATATCAAAACTAGGGTTTACATTAACATGACCTTTACTTACTTAATGCACTTTCAAACCTTATACATGGTTCAGTTCAAATTAGGGTTTTAGCTATTAGGTTTTCACGCAAGTCTAGCTCATTTACATACTTAACTCATTCAAGTTATCATGTTTTATACCTTATTCGAATGTTATGCATGGTTCGGTTATAGTTACATATGGTTCGGCCCTTATTAACTCGACATAGCCATGACCCGATTCAATATTACATATTGCATTATAACTCTTAAATACTTGTAAGGTTTAATCATTAGGGTTTCCTTGTTTTGGTTTCCATTAGGTTGACACAAACAAAACAACAAACTCGACAAAAACATAACATATAACAATATACAAGCGCCAAGGTACATCAAACAAAGGCGAAGAATAGGTTATACCTTGACTTGGTTGAGCAAAAATCGACACCAAGGGTGTTTGATAATCGGCGAGCAGAGCAAAAGAAAAGAAAAGAGGCAATAATAAAACTAGGGTTCCAATCTTGTGATTATGTGTTGTATATATAGTAGTTGTATTTGATTTAGGCTTGAGAGATCTTTGGGTTTGGTTTGGCCCAACCGAACACACAAACACTGCGCTTACATATGGGCCGACTAAGGTCCATCGAAACAAACAAACCACGACCCAAGTTATTTACGAAGCGTCCAACCTTCATTCGTACCAAAATCGATCCGCGTAATATATTTTAGTTAGGTTTTTTATTATAATAAGAGTTAAGTATTTAAATTGGTTAAATGATATAACGTATTTTACGTATTTTATAAATTTCGATTCAAGGGTATTTTAGTCTTTAATCAGGTTTAGATTTTCGGGTTTTACAATTCTTCCCTCTAAAGAAACATTTTCGATCTCGAAATTGAAATGAAAGCGAAATGAAATGAAAGCAGAAGCGAAAACATACCAAACTATTCAAAGAAATGAGGATAACTAGCTCGCGCCGACTCCTCGGTTTCCAAGTAGCCTCACGTTCGGATGATTTTTCCAAAGAATCTTAACGAACGGAATGACTTTATTTCTCGTGACTCTTTCTTGCCTTTCGAATAGCTTAGGTACTTAGGATAAAGACATATCGGTTGAATTTGATCAAGCGGATGAAGCAGCGTGTAGCGGATGATAGTTGTATCCCCTTAGGAGTGATACATGGAAGCGTCATGAACATGCGATAAGCGGCGGAAGTGCTAATCGATCTGAAACTTCTCCTATCACGCTCTAGAATTTCAAGCGGTCCGATAAATGAGGTGAGCTTGCCCTTGATTCCAAAACGTTTCACACCTCTAAGCGTGAAACTTTCAAAATACCGATCTCCAACCGAAATTCTAAATTACGAAGCGATGCTTGTCGGCATAACTTTTGACGAGACCTAGCTTCCGAACTTTTCTCTAGCCACAACTACTTTCTCATTAGTGATCTCGATCATTTCCGGACCTTCAATCAAGCGTTCACCTACTTCATCCCAGCAAATAGGTGATCTACATTTCCTTTCATAAAGAAGTTCAAGCGGTGCCGCCTTAGCTAGCATGCCAGCGTTTGTTGTATGCAAACTCTACTAAACATAAATATTCATCCCAACGCGGGTCCATTCTAAAGCACAAGCCACGAGCATATCCTCTAAGTGCATATAGTCCTCTCATTGACCATCGTTTGAGGATGAAATGCCGTACTAAAATTAAGTCGAGTACCCCAAGCTTTTTGCAAACCCTTCCGAAGCGAGTAGCGGATCTGTAGGACACAATAGATGCAGGAGTACCATGAAGTCCGATCTCTTCTTTGAAAAATCTCAGCCAATTTACCAATACCAAAATCCTTTCGATTGGTAAGAAATGAGCGATTTGGTTAGTCGATCAACTACCCAAATAAATCATGCTTCTTCAGAAGTAAGAGGTAGTCGATCGCAAAATCCATAGATATCTTATCCACTTCCATGTCGGAATATCCAATGGTACGTAACAATCCACTAGCCCTTTGATGTTCGATCTAAACTTCTGCGACAAATCATACGCCGACACAAGCGTGCCACATCTTGCTTCATGCCATTCCACCAAAATGCGCTTCAAATCCCATACATCTTGGTAGAACCGGGATGGATAATGAAAAGGAGAACTATGAGCTTGTCATAACTTTCTCCGAAGTACGATCATTGGGAACCAAAGCCTATCTTCACCATACCATACAACGTCATTATCAACCTTAAACTCCGTGCACTTGCTTCAACATTTGCACCGACCACGGTCATAGATCATCTTTCGAGCCTCTTTAATTGCGGTATAAGGTTCGACTCCACCTTCATACTAGCCCAGTATCCATCAAAACCTCGTACACACAACTCAACATCCAAACTCTCTAAGTCACGCAAAATCCTAGGCTCAATCTTGGTACTCGCAAGAATGCACGATTTCCGGCTAAAGCGTCGGCAACTCGTTAGCCTTAAGCGGATGATGAATGTTGGTGTCGTAATCCTAAAGTTCTAACCATCTTCTTTGTCTCATGTTAAGTTCCTTACGGTGAAAATATACTTGAGACTCTTATGATCGATGAATATATCACGCCTCTCCATACAAGTAATGTCTCCGGATCTTCAAGCGCGAACACCTGCGCACTAACTCAAGGTCATGAGTTGGGTAATTCTCCTCATAAGGTTTTAGTCGCCGAAGCATAAGCTATTACCTTTCCATGTTGCATCAAAACACTGGCTAATCCTTTCTTAGATGCATCACTGTAAATTTGAAATCCTCCAGCAGTTGGAAGAGAAAGTCAAAATAGGCTGACACCAATCTCCGTTTCAACTCTTCAAAACTCTTTTCTCGTTCATCCGTCCATACAAACTTTTCACCTTTCCTCATCAGTTGGGTTAGAGGTAGAGCTAAGCGAGAGAAACCTTCAACAAAGCGTCTGTAGTAACGGCAAGTCCAAGAAACTCGACCTCGAGTCCACATGCGTAGGTCTTGGCCATTTAGTGATAGCCTCAACTTTAGCGGATCCATGGTGATATCATCGGTGATACAATATGACCAAGGAAAGCGACTTGTCTTAACAAAATTCGCGCCGAAAATTTGGCGTACAACTTCTTCTTCCTCAAAATCTCCAAAACTATCTGGAGATGTTCTTCATGCTCTCTTGACTTGGAGTAAACTAAAATGTCGTCGATGAAAACAACAACGAACTTGTCGAGAAACTCATGGAAAACACGATTCATCGGGTCCATAAACACAGCGGCGCATTGGTCAAACCAAAAGGCATAGCGAAATTCGTAATGACCATATCAGTGAAGCGGTCTTAGGAACATCTTGCTCCTTCACGTGTAGATGATAACCGGACCTCAGTCAATCTTGAAAAGAACTTAGCTCCTTGCAGTTGATCAAACAAATCATCAATGCGCGGCAAAGGATAACGGTTACGAATGGTAATACGATTAAGTTCACGGTAGTCGATACATAGGCGCATGCTTCCATCCTTCTTCTTCACAAACAAAACAGGTGCACCCCATGGAGAAACAGATTGAATAAATCCACTTTCTATCATCTCTTGCGGTACTTCCTTCAACTCCTTGCAGTTCTCACGGGTGCCATGCGATCACGAGACGCTTGTCGGTTCGGCACGAGAATTAACTCAATGCTAAACTCAACTTCTCGGGGAAGTCCGGGGAGTTCATCGGGAAAAACATCGGTAAATTCGCAAACAACCGAAAGATTTTCAATGTTAGGACTCTCAAAAGATGTGTCCCGCGATGCTAGAAAACCTTGGCACCCATGAGCAATCATAATCCGTGCCTTCATAGCGGAAATGAGCTTAGATTTAAGAGTTGAGAACCATGATAAAGCGAACCGGGATGTTTTCGTCTCCAAAGATCACCGTTCTAGCATGGCAAGCAATCAATTGAAGCTCTATGGTAACCAATCCATGCCTAGAATGATATCAAAGTCGACCATATCGAGAGGATCTGAGATTTGCAAAGCGAATACGATCATCAAACGAGGTGGACAACGTATTTATGATCAATGATCCGTGGTTCTTCATAGGCGTAGAAATCGATGATTTGTTAACGGTTTGGGCTTCATATTAAGTTTCTTAGCAGATGTGATAGATATAATGGAGTGTGTGGCACGATCAAATAAAAACAAGACAACATAATCATCAATGAAAAGAGTGCAGTAATGGTACACGAAGTGCGCTCGCCGGTTCTGAGTAGTAGCATAGACACGTCCGATGTAGTCGTGACTTGATGTAGTTTCGGGGAATCGTCGGGGGTTCTTAGGACAATCTTTAATCTTGTGGCGGTGGAGCCACAAGCAAAACAACCACGGTATTGAAAACCTTGCCGGGATGAGCCTTTCCACAAGTAGTACAAATAGGTGGGGAGGCAAAACCTGGGTATCCTCTGTTGACTAGAAGATCACGGAGCGCGACGATTTGATCCTCGGTGGTGATCCTTGTTGTGCGGCGGTTATTGTTACCTTGGTTCGGCGATCACTTCCATTCTTACGCATTTCTATTTTCTTGACCCTCGTCTCGGGGCGTCCAGTGTCAACATTCCTTCTGGTGACCCGTGATCATAACTCCTATCCACTTGACTCCTCGAATCACTCCTACCGAGTTTCCTTATAGTCATTGCCTTGATTCCTACCTTGAATCCGATCACCATCGCGATTACGCTTGTTGGAACCCTCATGAAAGATCTCAATGTTACGACGCGTCATTGCGGTAGACACATTCTCATACTCAATATTAAGCGGTCGGTCCAACACCGCTTCTTGAGTCCCACTTGAAGTGCTTAGCTTGCCTACCATCTCGGCAATAGCTCCCACAAAACTCACGCGGCCTCATAAACCTACTCATGTACTCATTGGAATTCTCATAATCAAGCGGTAGATTGCGATAATCCCTCTCATACCTTTCTTTGCTGGCATCAAGGAAGTAACGGTTATAGAAGATAGTCCGAAACTCGGTCCGGTACAAGTAATAAAAGCATCTCATCCTCTTGCTTGTTTGAGTGCCTTCCACCAATTTAAAGCATCACCTTCCAATTGAATGCGACCAAGCGAGTCTTAAACTTCGTCTCCACAACCCGATACTTCAACAGACTTCTCAATATGAGTGATCCTCGTACCGGTAGAAGTAGCGGCGATGCTAAGCGAAAGAGGCTTGAGCTTACAAAGCGCTCGAGCCAAGTGTGAATACCGACGGGTTGATTTCCTCCACCACTACCGAAGCACCATTAGATTCACGAATGTTGCGATCACCATTCCATCATCTCGGGTGTAGTAAGACCGGAAAAGAGAATTGAGAGCATTAGCAATCACAGTATCCATGTTAGTAGCATCATCGTCTCCATCCACGCCCTACGAATGCGGCGAGTTTGAACCATCGAGCGATATTCAAGCGATTAGCAAAATGAACAAAGGTGAGATCTGAAATGGAAGTACCAGAAGGAATCCTAAAGTCTACCCAAATCCTCACAGGTCAAATCCTAAGCTCTAAGGTCTCAAAACCGAGGCTCCATATGTCACGAGTCGACTACAAGTCGTAAGCACAGGCTCATGATGCATAAATTGTAGCGCTCAGGCGAAACAAGGGTAAAGGAATCACAAGTAATGGTGTCATATCAAAGCAAACATAAATATCTAAAAGAAATCTCAACATAAATATTGAAATAATCCAAGTCAAAATGACTTCAATACATAGGTCCCAGCGGAAAAATAACTCCAAAAGAAATGTCTAAAATGTAAAGTCTAAATGGCATCATAAGATCAAAGCTAAAATCTCTAAGGTAAGTCCACACAGCACTCAACCCAAAGCAATACCCGGCTCAATGCTTAGATACACGGCGGAAGAAAAGTGCGGTGAGCTTTAAAAGCCAGTGAAACAGATATACAAGCAAAAGCGAATCTGAAGCGAGCGAATCTGAAAAAGTGAAAGAAAGATAGCAAAATCATAATCATTTCAAAAGATAAATCGGGATAACGGAATAAGTTTTATAGCTAACTACCTCGAGCCCAAATACATATGCCATATCATAAACATAATCATATTCACATACGGCAACATTTGTAGGGAGACCTACGAGTTATGAAGGGCGTGCATGCACGCGCGGCATCAATCATCGGATGACATATAGCATATAACATATAATATATAACATATAACAGATCTAGGATGCACCCATCGCCCCAAACATACATTGATAATATAATATAACTTGAGCTCATATCAAATAAGAGATGGGGCGTGGCGAGACTTCACTCGCCCTAGAGTCATGAGAAGTGCATTACACACGGACATGGAACCCCCGACTAGTTAATAATTGGCTGGGTGTCAAACTATCTTAGGTCAAATAGAATGTCATAGCGACATAGATCATATTTTATCAACGTTAAATCATGTTTTCAAAATCAAAGTCTTCATATCATATAGTTCAAAATCAATGTTTTATGATTCAAAAATCAAAGTTCGGATAAGCAAGCTCAAATAGACACATTAGGGTTCATAGCAAAGGCTTAGGAAATCCTAATGTAAAAGTTAACTAAAAGAAAACATCATAAGAACCTTCTTGAAAAGGTCGAATATCGTACCTTATTCCAAAGCAAATGATGAAAAGAAGAAATAGGAAAGCAAAGGATTACTCCTTCCACGGAACCTATACACATTAGCGATTAGTACATGTTATTTATGATTCCATAATCGTCGAAATGATCTTTTAATATTTGGCGTTCATACTTAGTATATTTAATGATCTTAATACTTTAGGGTTTTATAATCAAATGAGACTTAAGTGTTTTATAATTAACATCGTAGATTAGGGTTCATTATGTCATTAATTAAAGTTTAGGGTTAAATGTGAAAATAGTTTAAGCGTCATTAACTCATAAAATAGCAATTAATATACTTAGCTTCAAAACCCTAATCGACTCTCATTTATGTTCTAGGGTTTCTATTCTTTAATATCTCATTAATAATCATGAACTTACATGTTACGTCTTTTAATGACTCGTTACTTAACCTAACACGTCATAAAAATAATCTTTCCTTTTATGTTTCACCATATACGTTTATGATTTTATGTGACATATAAGTTACTTATTACTCAATTATTAATTACGCGTTTACACCATTAGGGTTTGGCATACCATACTCGATTAACATATCAAAACTAGGGTTTACATTAACATGACCTTTACTTACTTAATGCACTTTCAAACCTTATACATGGTTCGGTTCAAATTAGGGTTTTCGTATTAGGTTTTACATAGTCCTAGCTCATTTACATACTTAACTCATTCAAGTTATCATGTTTTATACCTTATTCAGGTATGCATGGGTTCGGTTATAGTTACATATGGTTCGCCCTTATTCTTTCGACATAGCCATGACCCGATTCAATATTACATATTGCATTACATAACTCTTAAATACTTGTAAGGTTTAATCATTAGGGTTTCCTTGTTTTGGTTTCCATTCGGTTCGGTCACAAACAAAACAACAAACTCGACAAAAACATAACATATAACAATATACAAACGCAAGGTACATCAAACAAAGACGAGAATAGGTTATACCTTGACTTGGTTGAGCAAAATCTACAAGGGTGTTTGATAATCGGTCGAGCAAGAGCAAAAGAAAAGAAAAGAGGCAATAATAAAACTAGGGTTCCAATCTTGTGATTATGTGTTGTATATATAGTAGTTGTATTTGATTTAGGCTTAGGAGATCTTTGGGTTTCGGTTTGGCCCAACCGAACACACCAAACACACGCACATATGGGCTTCGGCCTAAGGTCCATCCGAAACAAACAAACCAGAGACTTATTTACGAAGCGTCAACCTTGTCGTACCAAAATCGATCGTAATATATTTTAGTTAGGTTTATTTATTAGGTTAAGTATTTAAATTCGTTAAATGATATAAACGTATTTTACGTATTTTATAAATTTCGATTCCAAGGGTATGTTAGTCTTTAATCAGGTTTTAGATTTTCAGGTTTTACACTCTCCGTATACAGGACTAATAAGCATTAAGGTATAATGTTCAATAACATCTACTTAGAAGCATTAAGGGCTAGGATTCAATAGCCTCTCTTTGGAACAACTGACTTCGGTTACATAACATGTACCTTCTATTCTAGGCAGTGTTTCTTCTATGTAATGACATAATTTTATGGCTGCTATTAAATTATAGTTGTTGTATTTAGGTTAAGTGTTTGATGTAACATTTATACATATAACGTAAAATAACTAAAAAATTAATATAAAAATGTTGTAATATACTATAATTCAACTAAAAAAACAAATATTAAAAAGTATTAAACAACGTATTAAAAGATCTAGTGAAACTAAAAATTAAAGCAACCAATATTTAATTGTGTACAGTACTAACAGAATAAGGCAAGCAACATATGATTTTTTTTAAATACACGCCAACTGTTTTCGTAGGTGATATGTGTCTAAAAACACATATATTTTATATTGTTTAAACCCACTAAAACAACCAAAAACACATAAATAACCTTATAAATGTTACAAATATCATGAAAATGTGTTTTTATGTGAACCAGGTACAAAAGAGATTGAAGCAGTTCGATTGTGCGATAATACGATGGTTTCTTAGAAGCCTATTCTAAATGGAATCAATGGTTTCTTGAAAGTAAAAATCGTTGATGGTTTCCTTGAAGACTAACGTTTCGTGGATACTTCCACTAAATAATATCTGGTTCTTAAAAAATATCTGGTCAATACCAGTCAAACCAAACTTCTGTTTTCCATCCTCCATACCCCACCAAACCATACCACCCTTCCACCACCACGGTATTCCACCTCCACACTTACCCTCTCACCACCTTTTCACCTATACCAGCCCACAACTTCCCCAATACCATCACATACCTTGCTTTTGCTATCAACTCACCACGACCTCTAAACCCACCAAACATGTCCCCTCCACCTCTACAAGTGAACAAGAAGCATTAATTGTTGCAGAAGCTACTCAATCTACTAGTATTACTTTTGGCCAAAAGTGAATTAAAACTAGGATCATCTCTGCTTAATCAATGGTCAAAAATTAAAGTGGGATTTTACGAGGAAGATGGTGGGAACTCAAATGACTATAAATATCAGAGGAGAGGCAAGAGAGGAAGTTACTTTTGGGCTAGCCATTGGTCGTGTAGTATAGAATTTAAATGCTTTCTTTAGATTTAATACCTTTTGGATTAGCCTAGGTCAAGTAGTTAAATAACCTTGGAATAGCCAATGGTTTCGTAGTGTAATTTTAAATGCTTTCTTTAAATTACTTGTCATTCTGATTTTAATGTTGTAGTCTTTCTTAATTTAGTATAATGAAACTTTATTTTAAGTTTAATTTCAAGTATCTTTTAAATTTCATAATTTGCTTAAATTCATTTAAATTTGGTCATTTTAAATTCTTGTTATGTAATTGTTTTATGAACTCAATTAGCTCACATAAGCTCCTGACAAAAGCTTTCAAGCTTTTAGAGACCTTAAAACAAGTTTAGTCTTTAAATTCAGAAAAACAATGAAAAACCAAAATAATGGAGTGATCTTGGTGGCGTATGGAGCAAGGTTAATTGTGGATTGCCTTTGGTTTAGAAGCTTTGTGGAAAGCCTTAGGATGTGTTCTATGACCATGATTCTCAGTTTCAACTTGGATTCACTTGTAAGCTCATGTTTACCATTTTTGCATTTCTTGTTTGATCTTTTATGCGCTTTAATTTTCATGTTTACGTGTTTCTTTCTTTGTTTGTTTATAATGTTATAGCTAATCTTAGGTTGTTATGTTTTGGATTTGATTGTAGTTTAATGTTGCACTTGACTTGTTAATATGCGGTCTTTGATGTTCTTAGGCTTAGACTTGGTTGACATCTTGTTTATCTTGAAAAAGGTCTATTTTGACACAATATGACCTCTGGATTTTATATGATGGGTTTATCGAGTCATTTGTTATGAAAACTTCAATTTTGTTCCATTAAAGGATTGTTTGGATTTAATAATGAAACTGTGAAAATGGTTGTGGTAGTGGTTTGTTCTTATTTGATTTACACTATATGTAACCTATTTGACTGGTGAAATCCTAACCAAAGGTGTAGCATGGTAGAAAGTCAATTTGACACTTGACAATCTCATTATGAGGCACTTTGAGGTTGAGAGGAATCTTGCATACTTGTTTAAATGTTGTTTATCTTTGTTAACTTTATGTTCTTATAGTTTATATTAACTTATTTAATCATGGTTTAAATTTTAAATTCGGTTTAGTCAACTTTTGATTCTGAATTATTTTGATTCTTTGATTTTGTTTTAGTTTTCTTGTTTTTGATTTAATTGTTTATTTTCTTATGTCTTTGTTACTTAGTTTTATGTTTAGTGCTTTTAGTGTTTTAATGTTATGTTTCTTGTCTTCATTAGTATATTTTTATTGATTTTTAGTTTTCATGTTTAAATTTCTTTGTCGATTAGAGCAGCAATTTGATTCACTAATCTGCTAATTGAATTCTATTGGTGTATTGGCCTCTGTGAATTGCATTTGATTCCCCGATTCAAGTATTTTGGATTCTGGCTGAAGTACTTGTTTTTTTGTTGTATGTTTGTTTTGAGTTTGTAGCTTAAATTAGATAGTTTTTCCCCCCTTTATTTTACCATTAACCTCCTTCAAGCAAAGCAGGTGGAGGTTGAGTGATTCTCTTTAGCTTAGGAAAAGTTCCTCATTGAACCTTGAGCTTGTGATCTTTATCATACTCAAGTGTTTTAGTGATTGTTAGCTTCATGAGTTAATTTGAGAAGTTGCCATTTGTTTGCCTGTATGGAGTAGTGGTAGGGAACTTACACCATTACCAACGGCTCTTATTATTTCTGTATAAGTTATTCTTTAAAGCTTATTTTCAACAATTCACAAGTCATTGTACAGAACATCGCCTCACGGGACATAAGCGATCCAAGAATATTTTAATCCTTGGTAAACTTGCATTTTCTCAGGGCACATTCTAGCTTTTAGTATGACCATCGGGAGAAATCAAATTTCCCCAAGCGCTGCGGGAGGCTAGAAGCTGCGTATTATGACTTGTATTTTGTACTTTTAAATACATCCTTGTATGTAAATTACATATACTTCATTTCATATAAACAATATAAAATACAAAAAGATTTTATGGGTGAAATCTATCATGCTTTGATTTGCATTTATTTATCAATTTTCTAATCTTGATATTCCTAGGTCTAAATTTTGGCTAAACACCATGTTTACACTAAAAAGGATTTCTTGTGTGCTTAGTATAATTCACGGAATGTGATAGATTAGGTTTAAATCAGCTCATGTATTAAAAATCTCATTTAGGTTTCCTTTTTAGCCATTTCTTTGTATATATATAAAAGTTATAAAATTACAAAACATTTGGTTTTACTGTTTATATTATATCAAAAAACCCAAAAGATTCTCCTACTTTATCTTCATAATTCTGTGAGTGAACCCCACTCCAATTTCTCGTCAAATCATTTTCACCTTTCTTACCCATTTCTACCACCTAAGTGTGGGGGTAATACCACTTTGTTGTACATATATAAAAAAAAAAAAAACTTTAAAAATTGTAAATCTGAAAAAATAAAATAATTGTTGTTACCCCCTTAGTTTTGAATATTGAGGACAATATTCATTTCTAAGTGTGGAAATCAGCGGGTGATCATAAATGTACCCTTTTAGTCCCTTTTTCCCCCAAATGGCCAAATTTTAAAATTTTTTGTAGTGGAAATACTATGTACTAAACACAACAAATGGTAATCAGTCCACCATGTCTAACCCACATAAGTACTGGCTAATCCAGGGGAAAGCGGCTCGGTAAAGATATCTCAAATCCGTTTATGGCTTGCAATTTGCCCAAAATTGTATGGTATTCAAACTCATATATCCTTAAAAGTGAAGAGTTGGCTAGCCCGCAAGTTTATGGCTTGTGGTAAAGGCAATTGAAAATCCATAATTGGTAATCAGCTCACCAAAGATAATATTGATAATTTATCTAAGAGTTGGCTAGTCGAGAAAGTGCATTACGGTAAAGACAAATCAAATCCGTTGGCGACTTATGATTTGCTCAAATCATTTGGTTATCATTGTACCAAGGTTCTTACTTGAACTAAAACATTTGGCTACTACAGAAGTGATGGCTTTTGGTAAAGAGTTTTTCAAATCCATTAAAATCTCAAATCATTGCTAGGGACTAGCAATATTTTAGTGTGGGGGATTTGATATGTGTCTAAAAACACATATATTTTATATTGTTTAAACCCACTAAAACAACCAAAAACACATAAATAACCTTATAAATGTTACAAATATCATGAAAATGTGTGTTTTATGTGAACCGAGGTACAAAAAAGAGTGACTTGATTCGATTAAATATCTTGATGGTTTCTTCCGAAGCCTATTCTAAATCAGCTGAATCAATGGTTTTATAACGTAGTAAATCGTTGATGGTTTCGCCGAAGACTAACGTTTAGCCAGATACTTCCACTAAATAATATCACGGTTCTTAAATAATATGCAATCAATACCGGTCAAACCAAACTTCTGTTTCTATCCCTCACATACCCCACCAAAACCATACCACCCTTCCACCACCACGGTATTCCATCCCGCTTGCTTACCCACTCTCACCACCTTTTCACGCACCTATACCAGAAAACTTTTACTCCCCCTATACCATCACATACCTTGCTTTTCTTCAACTCTACCATGACCTCTAAACCCACCAAACATGTCCCCTCTACCTCTACAGAGTGAACAAGAAGCATTAATTGTTTAAGCTGCCTCAATCTACTAGTATTACTTTTGGCCAAAAGTGAATTCAAAGGCTAGGATCATCTCTCTTTCAATGGTCAAAAAATTAAAGTGGGATTTTCAGGGGAAGATGGTGGGAACTCAAATGACTATAAATATCGGAGGAGGCAAGAGAGGAAGTTACTTTTGGGCTAGCCATTGGTCGTGTAGTATAGAATTTAAATGCTTTCTTTAGATTTAATACCTTTTGGATTAGCCTAGGTCAAGTAGTTAAATAACCTTGGAATAGCCAATGGTTTCGTAGTGTAATTTTAAATGCTTTCTTTAAATTACTTGTCATTTACAGTTTTAATGTTGTAGTCTTTCTTAATTTAGTATAATGAAACTTTATTTTAAGTTTAATTTCAAGTATCTTTTAAATTTCATAATTTGCTTAAATTCATTTAAATTTCAGTCATTTTAAATTCTTGTTATGTAATTGTTTTATGAACTCAATTAGCTCACATAAGCTCCTGACAAAAGCTTTCAAGCTTTTAGAGACCTTAAAACAAGTTTAGTCTTTAAATTCAGAAAAACAATGAAAAACCAAAATAATGGAGTGATCTTGGTGAAACTGTATGGAGCAAGGTTAATTGTGGATTGCCTTTGGTTTAGAAGCTTTGTGGAAAGCCTTAGGATGTGTTCTGTGACCATGATTCTCAGTTTCAACTTGGATTCACTTGTAAGCTCATGTTTACCATTTTGCATTTCTTGTTTAGGTCTTTTATACTGCTTTAATTTTCATGTTTCTGTGTTTCTTTTTTTGTTTGTTTATGGTGTTTATAGCCTAATCTTAGGTTGTTATGTTTTGGATTTGATTGTAGTTTAATGTTGCACTTTATTTGTTAATATGCCGTCTTTGATGTTCTTAGGCTTAGACTTGGTTGACATCTTGTTTATCTTTGAAAAGGTCTATTTTGACACAATATGACCTCTGGATTTTATATGATGGGTTTATGCAGTCATTTGTTATGAAAACTTCAATTTTGTTCCATTAAAGGATTGTTTGGATTTAATAATGAAACTGTGAAAATGGTTGTGAGTGGTGTTGTTCTTATTTGATTTACACTATATGTAACCTATTTGACTCAGTGAAATCCTAACCAAAGGGTGTAGCATGGTAGAAAGTCAATTTGACACTTGACAATCTCATTATGAGCACTTTGAGGTTGTTAGATCCTAGAATCTTGCATACTTGTTTAAATGTTGTTTATCTTTGTTAACTTTATGTTCTTATAGTTTATATTAACTTATTTAATCAGTAGTTTAAATTTTAAATTCGGTTTAGTCAACTTTTAGGATTCTATTTGAATTATTTTTGATTCTGCTGATTTTGTTTTTAGTTTTCCTGTTTTTGATTTAATTGTTTATTTTCTTATGTCTTTGTTACTTAGTTTTATGTTTAGTGCTTTTAGTGTTTTAATGTTATGTTTCTTGTCTTCATTAGTATATTTTTATTGATTTTTAGTTTTTATGTTTAAGTGCTTTATCGATTACTAGAAGCATAATTTGATTCTGCTAATCTGCTAATTGAATTCTGAATTGTATTGGCCTCTGGCTGAATTGCATTTGATTCTGCCGATTGGTATTTTGGATTCTATTTGAAGTACTTGTTTTTTTTATGTGTATGTTTGTTTTTCGGTTTGTAGCTTAAATCGGGTAGATAGTTTTTTTCCCCTTTATTTTATTCACTAACCTCCTTCCACTTTGGAAACAAGCGATTGGAGGTTGAGTGATTCTCTTTAGCTTAGGAAAAGTTCCTCATTGAACCTTGAGCTTGTGATCTTTATCATACTCACTGTTTTAGTGATTGTTGAGCTCTCATGAGTTAATTTGAGAAGTTTATAGGAGCTTGTTGTTTGCCCACTCATAACAGTTTACTGAGTAATTAGTGAACTTACACCATTACCAACAGCTCTAAAAAGCTCCTTAGTGGTGCTTGTTGATACTTGTTTATACTTGTTCATATTATTTGTGTATATCTTATTTTATCTTCTGTTTCCTGTATAAAGTTATTCTTTAAGCTTATTTTCAACAATTCACAAGTCATTGTACCAGAACATCATGCCTCACCAGGACATAAACGATCCAAGAATATTTTAATCCTTGGTAAACTTGCATTTTCTCCCGGGCTGTCTAGCTTTTAGTATCAGCCATCGGGAGAAATCAGTAGGATATTAAACAATAAATTTAAAATTTACTTAAACTTAACAAACTAAGATTAAAGAGGTATTTTGGACATAACACGTTACTATCACTTTTAAGTTTGTTTAAGTTTTAAAGAGAAACATTTTTCTCTTTATGCGTAGTTAAGATAGATTTATTTTGCCAAATTAGTTTAATCTTCTTGATGTGCGGGTTTTGCAAAGCAAGCTTTTAAACACCATGTAAAGGAACCTAATACAAACGAAATTTCAGGAGATTATTCGTGCTCTATGTGGAAAACTAGAAGGGGGGTTGAATAGTTTTGCCAATTAAAACTTTAAACTATTTAGATCGACTTATGTCAATCTATTTAGATGTGTGTTGGATGTTGATAAACAAACATATAGAAGTATAAGTATGTAATGAAAAGATAAGAGTAAGAAGCACAAAACCACAACGCGAGTATTTATAGTGGTTCGGATACAAGGACACCTTCCTTGCCCTACTCTACTCCCCGAGTCACCTACTCGAGAGTTCGTAATCACTACACGACACCAACTCCTTATGGTGGAGAAACCTTCACAACGTTGCCTACTCTTTTTCGGTACTAGGCTAACCACCGGGTTCTTTCACACCAAGGTGAACCACACCTACCACAACGTCGCCTACCCTTTATCCGGTACTATGCTAGATACCGAATTCCATTACAATGGAGGAACTACTACCCAACACTACACCAACGACTAATCCCAAAGGAGACCAACTCCTTATTACAACATCATCAAGGATATCAATATCCTTGGATTTAATGCAAATCTATCTTGTACATCGAAACACACCATATCGAATGTACATCTAAGACACCTTTCACTAATGCCTTTAACTAGATCTTCAAGACACCCTTCACTAATGTCTTGTGACTTGACTTCTAGGAACCCTTCACTAATGCCTACAATACGGATGATCAACACCTTTCACTAATGTCTTCGTCTTTACACTTGAGACATCTTTCACTAATGTCTTCAACACTACACTTCTTAGAAGAAAGAAAAGAACCATTAACAAGAGGACTTCAGTAGTCTTGATGATGAGGAAGCATAGCAACTCATGGACTTGAGCTTGCTTGACTTGAGCTTGCTTGACTTCAAAGGTGGTGATCTCGCCTTTAAGAGGAACCTAGAGAATCACACAAAAACAAAACTACAAACATAGATATCTTGGATATGGGGTTAGAGAGTTTTAAACTCAAATGGAAAGTATGTTGGAAAGGGGTGATAAACAATGAAGAAATGACTCACTATTTATAGAGAGAAAACGCCTACTGTTCCCCGGATCCCACGGATCCCTCCCACAAGGGATCCGTCTAGCTAAAAGCTAGGGATCCGTGGGACGCTCCTCTTTACCCATGGGTATTTTGGTTATGGGTTATGGGTTGATCCATGGGTCTTTTACTAAATACAATGTATCTTATGAGTGCAATGCACCTAGTCACATGGGTATGGGTCAATACCATGGGTAATGGATATTATCCATATATGATATAAGCATGATGTCATGCAATGGGTTATGGGTCAAGCTCCATAGATATGGGTCATGGACTTTGGGTTGTACCCAACTACATTCAATGTATTTGGTCAATGGGTTATGATACTTAAGTTTCTACCCATTTATATTACCCAATATACTACATACTAGTTATGTGTATATTTTACCCAAATATGTAAACACTAGTTGTTGTACATATGTAATACTAAATCATAAAATCACTTATACGTGTTTTAGTGTTTTATGTGAAAACGTAAGTGTGTTAGAAAAACTATTGGCTCAAACTAATTACGTATTTTATTTGTTTCGTTAAAATGATTTTACGTTTGTTATCGACAAAACATTAGAAGATCGTAAAATATAAATAAACGTTTTTACGGCTTATTTGTATTAACACTCTAGTAGAATAGTATAGTGAAGTAGGCTCGTAAAGTACGACGAAATTATCTAAAGGAATTAAAAGAGATTCTTTTTGGGGGTTTTTTGTGTGTGTATTTTAATGAAATCGAGTAAATTATTATGATTTTGGAGATTTTGATTTAAACTAATATTAACTTAAGGACAAGAGAATTAAATAACAACAATGGTAAATCGGTGAAAAATTATATGATGAGGAATTGTTTTTACTTAGGGCGCATTACTCTTTATTATGGTCTAGTTGCATCTATTGAATCTATCACGCTTTAAGGGCGCTGGGTATAGTAACTCAAGTTAATATCAAAAATTCTGTCACGTCAGTGTCACATTATTTCAACACAAACAACATAACACACAAAAAGCACCATTTATCATAACACCAAATAACACCACTTTTTGGTATCCACATTTTAAAAAATTTCAATTTATAAATTAACCGCTTAACTAATATTTCATTCACTAAAAACCCTTAACTAATATTTCATTCATTAAATTAATATACAAATAACATTTTTATAAAATACGATAAAAAAAGTTACAACTAAAATTAAAAAAAAATTAAAAAATAAAAAAAGTTAATATGTTGTTTAGTCCAATATTTCCATCCCAACCCACCACAATTAAATGTTAAAAAAAAAAAAAAAAAAAAACCCTCGGCTTCTTTATCTCTATTACTTGCACACTCACACACAAACGCAAACCCACAGACATACTTAAACTAGCCGTTGTTCGGGGGTGTTTGCGTAAGTTATTTTTTGTCGCTACCCACGTTTCAACATGCATTGCTCTAGCAACGTAAACCATAACGCGAGCCAAACGCAGCAGATGGTATGGTAACGCACCCTAAACGCCAGCCACGTCGGCCTCAACGCCGTTGGCGCGTTACCATACCCAACACTCTAATAGATGATTATGGAGGATATTTCTAGACTAGTGTAATGCAATAGTCCAACTCCTACACCCTATAGCAACTAACCTAGTGCCTTGGTCCACCTCCTATAACCATCACTATGCATTACCAATTCATCCCATTAATGTCTCGCATTCCAACACCGCTTTACAGTTTTTGCATGTTGCACATAAACGTGATCAAAGAACTCTAGGCGACTCAACTAGGACAATAACCTTGACAAATTATAAGGTTTATGTGTTTCTTAGTCCGACTATTAACAATTATCGCACAACTAACACTGTTGAAGATCCAATCAATCAGCAAGAGATAGATAATAACAAACACCAACAAATAACCAATAAACACAACTAAACAATATTAAATTCCATGTAATCTTAAGTAAAGATGAATTAGAAAGATTTTTAATCACTCACTTTAAATAAAATAAAGAACTTTAACAGTAAATGCATCTATTTTTATAATTCTAAAATGGGTTATGGTACACGTAAGTTACTAAAGTTTCCAAAAAATTTGTCCTAAGTTACTATAGTTTCATTTTGGTCATCCAGGTTACCAATGTTACCGGGTTTGTTAATTAGGTCTCTATACGTTTAAAAGTACTACGCTAAGGTCATTGAGTGGAGTGGCAACCGGCTACTAGCCCGTCTCCTATGCCACATGGGCAGAGATACTCCTCCACCTCATTCCCACGTAGGATTTCCACTTTCCTACCCTTTAATATTATAAACCGGGTATATAAAATCAAATGGTTTCCTTCTTGATTTCCCCCGAATCAATTTTAGGGTTTCATCAAACACTTTCTTCCACAAACCCATTTCTTCCACAAACCCTTTCTTCCACAATGAGTGTGCTTTGTGGCTGTGGTGAAGTAGCAAGGTTGCGAACATCATGGACACAGAATAACCCCGCAAGAAGATTTCTTGGTTGCCCCAACTTTTTGGATCCAACAACAAATTGTAACTTTTTTAGATGGGTTGATCCCGCATTACCAAACCGTTGGTATCAAACAAGGATGGTTGAGTTGAATATGAGTGTGATTAATCTTTGACAAGAGCTTCTTCAAGTAAACAATCAATTGTCAAGATCTACCTTCTACAATCGGGTGTTGATTGTGTTGCTTGTTAGCATTTTAGTCTTTTATTTTCTTTAGGTTAGTGGTTCGGTTGTAGCGAAGGGCAGTTTTAAAATTTTGTATTCCCGATTAAGAATCAATCACTACTTGAGGACAAGTAATAATCAACCTTCCGGAGTCGTATTCCACGGCGATATATGAATTGAGATTTACGTTTTGTCTTTTGTTTGATGCTTGATTATCGAATATTTATGGTTTTGGATTTTGAAAAGATTTTAAAAACTATTTTATGCTAATTAAAATTAGGCAAACAACTAATGACGATATAAAATTAAGCTAAGAAAATGATAATAAAAGCTATGCTTGTCAAGTGTGGTGAAAAGGTACTTAAGTGTGAATAATCTATTAAGCCCGTGTAATTAATACCCGTCGAAATAAAATTATTTTCTCACAACGTTGGCTTATATTGAAAACAATCCTTTTTCTCTTGGTAATAATCAATAGATTTAAATAATCAATTATCACAACGGCTTTTGCCCGTTAAAACAACCAACTAATTATATCTAAAAATAATCCGGAAACTATTAATCAATAATCTTCGATACCCGTTTAAAAAACTATTTTCTCACAACGTTGGTTTATTTTGAAAACAATTTTTTATCTAGGTAAAATTACTAGATTTAATTAATTACCCTAACGGCTTTTGCCCGTCAAAACAACAAATTTCAATCCAAGTAACCGAAGGTTATTAATCAACAATTTCTAATTTTTACACACTCAAATCCCATATCACTACTCACTTAACAAGCATATAAAAATCTACTCAATAAGCATAACTACTAAATCAACGATAATAACCTCAACAATAATAAGCATTTTAATGACGAAAATATAAAAGCTAAACGAGAAAGGCGAGAAAGTAGAACCCGATCTAATGAGACGAGAATAATAAACCACCCGATTTTATAAACTTGACAAATTGTAAAGTTTACTTCTTTTTAAGCATTAATACAACCAAATAATCAATAAAGTTTGCGACTTTATTAACTATTTAGCTTATTAAGACTAAAAAGCTATAAACTTTATAAATAAGCTAGTTTATAAAACCCTTAAGCTCCTCGCCTTAGGTTGAAATGATGAGAAACTAAGAAAAGAACACAACTTTATCAAAGGTTAGAACGAATAATCTATAATATGGATCAAATAAGCTATGGAAAAGCTTATTGATTAAGAAAATCTAAGAAAGATTAAAACTTTTTAAGCTCAAAATGCTAGATCTAGAATAATAAGATAATAAATAACTTTTTATAAAAGAAAAACTAATAAAAATCAATTTTTTTTTGTGTTTTTATAAAGTATTTAGTAAAATAAAGAGTAGATCTAAGATTATAAAAGGTTTTAAAGCAAAGTAGACAAAGAGTGCTTAATAAATAAGCTAGATCTAAATAAGCCACAAAAAGCTAATAAGCTATTATGACTTATTAGATAAGATAAGAAGAAGAAAAAGAAAATAGTAAAAGAAAAAGATTAGAGTAGACAAGAAAAATAAGCTAACAATCTTCAAATAACTTCATCAATTTCATTAAGTAAAATAAAAGAGTTTGATACAATAAGCACTTAAAAATAAGCAAAAGATAAGCTATAATAAAAACTACACTACTCCTAAATTACTCTACTCTACTCCTACTACATATAAAAATAAAAATAACTACTGTGTGTAAAAATATTAATGTGTGTCCGTATGTCTGGGATCAAGTGCCTTTTTATAGCCAAATGATGCCTTCTTCTAGGCTCTTCTATGCGTGATCCCAACGCCAGCCAACATAAAATTAAAGCCACGTGTCCTCTTGTATTATGGAGCAAGTGGGAGAGTAGAATGCAGCAACAAATCTCACTCGCCTTGTGTGATTTTTTTTTGAGCGTGTATTCCACTTGCTATATATTTGCACCAATAGATATAAGTCATTACTTCAAATTTCACATTCCCTTTTAGTAGTGGCCACGTGGCCTTAGCTGGGTGGAGGGATGCAGCCATAAAAATATCACGCTCCAAACTTGAATTTTATTTGGAATGTGAGATTCACGTGGAGGACATAAGTTGGTACTACTCTTACTCTCCCATTTACAAAAGTAAAAACTCATTTCTTCAATCAGATATTGGGCTTGAGATTCATTTAATGGGCCTATGATTAGTAGTGGAGCAGCTGGGCCTGGATTCTGATCTGGGCTGAGACGGACTTGGGCTCGTGGCGCAGCTGGGCCTCACATCTTCATTTAGTAAAAATAAATGAAATATGACAAGAATGGGATTTGAACCCAAGACCTCTTGTTTGAGAAACATGCACCCAACCAGTAGACCAAGAGCTCTTTTGTGTTTAGTCTTTTGCATTTAATTCTTTTTAGCCCTTTTTTCCTTGATCCAATTTTAGCTATTATCTTTAAAAATAATCTTCGTTTAAGCTCCGTTTGATCATTCAATTTTTCTTCTCTTCCTCGATGCTCCAAATAAAATAACCACTTGACTCGATATTTCATGATCTTTCCAATTATGTGCTCGGGTAATCTTTATGACTTCTTTTGAACTTCGATAAACATGAAAATGTCGTTGAAACTCATCCGAAAATCACCGTTTTTGCTTTGTTTTCAAACCCTTGTACCTGCAAGACATAATAACACATATCCAACATATTTGCAATATAATTTGACATATTTAATGGTTGTTAGTCCGATTTAGCATATTTTTAGATATAAAATGATGTGTGTTTTAGCACACATCAGAATACCCCACACTAAAACCATTGGTGGTCCCACACGCAATGTTAATTACACACGTAGTGAAAGAAAATCTTTTAAACCCCTTTAACTAATAATCCCTCACATCAAACAAGAACAGAAAGATGTTCATCAAGGGGTACAAAAATCTTTAGATTTGAAAACGCCCCGTTTTAAACCATTTTATTTCATATATAGATATATCATTAAGCACATTCCTTATTGCGTGACGGTTTGTTGAACTTTCATGTCGATCAATAACTCCAACATTTTTCAAACGACACGTTAGGATCATGGAGTAGGAAACACAACACAGCGTGAAGTGACCATACGGATAGAATACATCGTCCCTGATTTTTCACAAGTCCCCAAACTAAGCGTAAAATCGAAATCATTGTTAAATATGATTTTAGATGCTAACACTACCCATGGAAGTTACTTGTGTAATTACCTTTTGCTCCCATTTTCCTATTTTCCTATTTTCCTCTAGATTTTTTTATTTTTGTGAGAAATGAATTTCTTCAAGTTTCTCGTTTCGATAGTTTTATTCCGATAAAGATATGAAGCTAAGTCGATAATTAGTTATCCATCTTCCCTCGAAAATCATTGCATACAAGAATAAGGTCCACATCAAGGTCCTAATTTCACACGATTTAGGGAGAATATCCTTTTTATGGCGACCGAGACTACTCATCTACGAGTCCGAGCAGAGGCTTTATTTAGACATCTCCCAGATTCAAAGTTTGGCTTAACACTATTTCACACATTTGCATTTTTGCAATTTAGGCCCTTGGTCTTTTCAACCACTAACTCAACGGGATTACCGTTTTATCAGAAGTCTTATTATGACTTTGGATTTTCCTCAACCTTTATAGAAGTCCATGACAACGGGGTACCGTCGACATAGAAAACTTTTATGGCTTTGGATTTTTCAACTTTAATACATTTGGGCTTTATTTCATGTTAATTTTTGTGCCAAACTCCAAACCCTACGGCTTTTATAAACAATAGAAACAATACAGACAAACTATCAGGAATCAGTTGTCTATTACACCGCAACACTGACAGTACCTTGATGTGTACCCAACTCTCATGGGCAACGATTCTCTAAAGAAGAATAAAGAACTAACTATCGCCAAAAACTCAACATCTCTAATTATTTATTCACAGATATGGGGTGAAACAATTTTGTGGGAACAAAAGCCATAAGTACCTTCGATGGGCTCTAAAGAGAACCAACTACTCCACGCTTAGCATCTAAACTCATAAGTAACTCTATCATTTCTCGATCTCCGCAAATTAAAAATCCCAAATAATGAGATCCGCGGATGCTTAGCCGATAATTAAATTATCTATGGTTAAGGGAACAAGCTAGGGCTCAACACGCCCGGTCAAGTCAGAATTCTATTCCTACTCTCCCAGTGAAAGTCAACAAGGTGTCAAAACGTATATTAATTTAGCAAATGCTTCGTCTAATGAAATCAAGTTATGCAAGTCACTCAGGGAAACTTGCAAATCCTTGGCCTTGTGAGCTAGAATTCGCTTTTTATAGCTTCTTGTCTAAGAGACTAGCAAACTTTTCATTCAAAAAGACTAGCAAAAGCTTCAATTATTTTTTGATTTTTTTGATTTTTTTGATTTTTTTTTTGATAAAACGGTTAAAAACGGGGTTGCATGGGGACCATACAAAAGCAGGAAAAGTCATATTTCGATAGAAATCCACCCCACACTTAAAACTTAACATTGTCCTCAATGTTTAAAAATTACGGGTGTTAACCCCACACTTAGAATTGAAAAAGGCGAATGTTTTAAAAAAAATTCTAAGTATGAAAGGTGAAAAATCATTTTTAATTATGACAAAGGGTTATCCCAAGATATAACATATAAATGATCAGAGACCGAGTGTTAGAGGGTTTGAAAACAAGCACGGAGGTCTTCTCGATCATAGGGATTCTTCAAGTAAAACGGGAACCTGCAAACACACATGGAAAGAAACAAAACCCCACACTAATCTACAACACACTTATTAGAAGAAAAATAAAGATAAATAGATAGATAGATAACGGGTTGCCTCCGAGAAGCGCTTGTGTTTTTGTTAACCGAGTCGCTAGCTTGACTCGACCCCGAATTCATTTGTCCTTGGGGGAGCAAGTGTGGAATTCATCAATCATGAGAATTCCGGGATCAAAAATTGTATCCTCATTCCCGAAGGAGTGAAGGATAGGAGAAGTCACATTATATGTGAGGAAGGGAAGAAAGGTTCTGATGATATACGTTTCAAGCTCAAATGACTCAATAGGAAGAAAGAGTTCATATTTGGATAGAGAATTTTGAAAAACATTTTGAGCACATTTTAAAAACTCATTTTCTCTTCCAACGAGTATCCCTGGTTTAAAAATTTTGTCTTCACAAGATGTCTCAATGGGATACTCAAAAGATAACTCATCATAAGGGTAGAATCGTCATCACATGACGGAGGAGATGAGTCGAATACAGAGGTGGGACAAGTGGTGTGCTCTGAGAGCTAGCAATTTCCACCACTTCCGTTATGGTCTCTGTATCGGACTCGGACATTTCATCAAAAAGAGGATTTACTCCGCAAAAAGTATAGTCATCGTTAAATTCAAAAAGTGGATTTGAGAAAATCCCGGAAGTAACCTCAGAAGTGTCAAGAGAATCAGAAAAAGGCAAATCACATGTATTATAGGGAATAACCTCGGACTCACTTGGGATTGGGACAAGGTCCTCAACACTAGACAATTTCGTTTCCGAAATAGTGCTGAGATGCTCGTCCCCCATTATGAGAGAGTCCTCGGGATCCTCGTTGGGTAAGACGGATGTGATTGCAATAGACTGAGGGAGTTGAGAGATAACATCGTTCAATGGAATAGCACTCTGCTCGTCATAATCGTCGTCGTTACCAATCAAGTGCATCTCGCGAAGGCTAGCTTTTAGTTCTTCGAATAGTAATTCTTCCATAGTTTTATCGCGAGACGCCATAAGAATTAAAAACGAGAGGGTTGAGAAGATAGAATTATCGGTTTAGAGGATAAAGAAGATTATTTTTAATTTTTGAAAAAAAAAAAGAAAAATATTTTTGGATTTTTTTGAATTTTTCAAATTTTTTAGTGATTTTTCTTTTAAAGATACGAAAATTAACTTTCAAAAGAAAGGATCTTCATGGCACTAACTCGAAACAAAACGCAAAAATCGTAACATATCTCCCCGGCAGCGGCGCCAAAAACTGGTTCGGTTGTAGCGAATGGCGCATTTTAAAATTTTGTATTCCCGATTAAGAATCAATCACTACTTGAGGACAAGTAATAATCAACCTTCCGGAGTCGTATTCCACGGCGATATATGAATTGAGATTTACGTTTTGTCTTTTGTTTGATGCTTGATTATCGAATATTTATGGTTTTGGATTTTGAAAAGATTTTAAAAACTATTTTATGCTAATTAAAATTAGGCAAACAACTAATGACGATATAAAATTAAGCTAAGAAAATGATAATAAAAGCTATGCTTGTCAAGTGTGGTGAAAAGGTACTTAAGTGTGAATAATCTATTAAGCCCGTGTAATTAATACCCGTCGAAATAAAATTATTTTCTCACAACGTTGGCTTATATTGAAAACAATCCTTTTTCTCTTGGTAATAATCAATAGATTTAAATAATCAATTATCACAACGGCTTTTGCCCGTTAAAACAACCAACTAATTATATCTAAAAATAATCCGGAAACTATTAATCAATAATCTTCGATACCCGTTTAAAAAACTATTTTCTCACAACGTTGGTTTATTTTGAAAACAATTTTTTATCTAGGTAAAATTACTAGATTTAATTAATTACCCTAACGGCTTTTGCCCGTCAAAACAACAAATTTCAATCCAAGTAACCGAAGGTTATTAATCAACAATTTCTAATTTTTACACACTCAAATCCCATATCACTACTCACTTAACAAGCATATAAGAATCTACTCAATAAGCATAACTACTAAATCAACGATAATAACCTCAACAATAATAAGCATTTTAATGACGAAAATATAAAAGCTAAACGAGAAAGGCGAGAAAGTAGAACCCGATCTAATGAGACGAGAATAATAAACCACCCGATTTTATAAACTTGACAAATTGTAAAGTTTACTTCTTTTTAAGCATTAATACAACCAAATAATCAATAAAGTTTGCGACTTTATTAACTATTTAGCTTATTAAGACTAAAAAGCTATAAACTTTATAAATAAGCTAGTTTATAAAACCCTTAAGCTCCTCGCCTTAGGTTGAAATGATGAGAAACTAAGAAAAGAACACAACTTTATCAAAGGTTAGAACGAATAATCTATAATATGGATCAAATAAGCTATGGAAAAGCTTATTGATTAAGAAAATCTAAGAAAGATTAAAACTTTTTAAGCTCAAAATGCTAGATCTAGAATAATAAGATAATAAATAACTTTTTATAAAAGAAAAACTAATAAAAATCAATTTTTTTTTGTGTTTTTATAAAGTATTTAGTAAAATAAAGAGTAGATCTAAGATTATAAAAGGTTTTAAAGCAAAGTAGACAAAGAGTGCTTAATAAATAAGCTAGATCTAAATAAGCCACAAAAAGCTAATAAGCTATTATGACTTATTAGATAAGATAAGAAGAAGAAAAAGAAAATAGTAAAAGAAAAAGATTAGAGTAGACAAGAAAAATAAGCTAACAATCTTCAAATAAGTTCATCAATTTCATTAAATAAAATAAAAGAGTTTGATACAATAAGCACTTAAAAATAAGCAAAAGATAAGCTATAATAAAAACTACACTACTCCTAAATTACTCTACTCTACTCCTAATACATATAAGAATAAAAATAACTACTATGTGTAAAAATATTAATGTGTGTCCGTATGTCTGGGATCAAGTGCCTTTTTATAGCCAAATGATGCCTTCTTCTAGGCTCTTCTATGCGTGATCCCAACGCCAGCCAACATAAAATTAAAGCCACGTGTCCTCTTGTATTATGGAGCAAGTGGGAGAGTAGAATGCAGCAACAAATCTCACTCGCCTTGTGTGATTTTTTTTTGAGCGTGTATTCCACTTGCTATATATTTGCACCAATAGATATAAGTCATTACTTCAAATTTCACATTCCCTTTTAGTAGTGGCCACGTGGCCTTAGCTGGGTGGAGGGATGCAGCCATAAAAATATCACGCTCCAAACTTGAATTTTATTTGGAATGTGAGATTCACGTGGAGGACATAAGTTGGTACTACTCTTACTCTCCCATTTACAAAAGTAAAAACTCATTTCTTCAATCAGATATTGGGCTTGAGATTCATTTAATGGGCCTATGATTAGTAGTGGAGCAGCTGGGCCTGGATTCTGATCTGGGCTGAGACGGACTTGGGCTCGTGGCGCAGCTGGGCCTCACATCTTCATTTAGTAAAAATAAATGAAATATGACAAGAATGGGATTTGAACCCAAGACCTCTTGTTTGAGAAACATGCACCCAACCAGTAGACCAAGAGCTCTTTTGTGTTTAGTCTTTTGCATTTAATTCTTTTTAGCCCTTTTTTCCTTGATCCAATTTTAGCTATTATCTTTAAAAATAATCTTCGTTTAAGCTCCGTTTGATCATTCAATTTTTCTTCTCTTCCTCGATGCTCCAAATAAAATAACCACTTGACTCGATATTTCATGATCTTTCCAATTATGTGCTCGGGTAATCTTTATGACTTCTTTTGAACTTCGATAAACATGAAAATGTCGTTGAAACTCATCCGAAAATCACCGTTTTTGCTTTGTTTTCAAACCCTTGTACCTGCAAGACATAATAACACATATCCAACATATTTGCAATATAATTTGACATATTTAATGGTTGTTAGTCCGATTTAGCATATTTTTAGATATAAAATGATGTGTGTTTTAGCACACATCAGTTAGTTAATCTAGTATGGCAGGTTAGTGAATGTGGTAGTTGATGGTTCTTTTGGTTAGTTGTGGTTTTACAAGAATGGTATGCTGGTTCTTTTGGTTAGCAGTGGTTGATGTGGTAGGTTGGAAAGAAGAGTATGTGGTGTTATGTTTGTTGTAACATGTTTTGTTGTATGATGGTTTGTTGTATATAATGCAATGAAATGTGGTTTTTATCCTTAAATGACTCTTGTTTATAACCTGTATAACATAAACTGGATACTATAACCTGTACAACATAAACAATATCAACTAGATACCATAAATTGGATACCATTCATTTAAGTTGATCATACAGAATCCATGATTACACAAAATAATTGTAAGATGGCAGATGTACAAAATTGCCTAACATTTGGCAAGCCATTCTTAGTCAGTTATACCAAGTAATCAACCATCATCCTAAGTCAGTTATACCAAGCATCCTACATTACTTACATAACAAAGTTTTAGCAAATTACTTAATTGGCATATGAATAAAATGTATATAAGTAAGGATTTACCTATGTAGATCTTTCAACACTTCAAGCTTTTTCCTGATGTTAGTACATATATCATCAGTCCACTTTTCATGCTTCTCCCCCATCTTTTGCAATCTTTCCATACATAAAACCCTGATGTCTTCAAGCATGTTTATGATTGATTTCCTTCTTGAATCTACTATAAGTGCATTGAAACACTCAGATATCCCATTCTCTACAGCATCACAATCCTTAGCAGTCTTGAAAAAGGCTCTACTCCAACTTTCAGGATGCCTGTCCATCAAGTGTTTGTGGGCATCCTTGTTGATGCTTTGTATTTCTCTCATGCTGCTTTCCAGAAGAGATTCCTATATTGCACCCCAGTGTATTTCTTTCTGAAGTTAGCGTAGATGTGTCGCGCACACTGCCTATGCTCAGCCAAAGGCATAACTTCTTTTGCAGCTTCAACAATACCCTTGAAAACATACGAATTGACAAATATAGTTACTACACAAGATATTCATCAAAGACTGCAGAAATGAAAGTTAAATGATAGTACCTTATGTTGATCAGAGATGATGGTTAATCCTTCACCAGCTACTATTCCCAAGTCATTCAACAAACATTGCATGAACCAGGTCCAGTTATCCTTATTCTCAACACTAACCACAGCCCATGCAATTGGATAAATTTGATTATTCCCATCTCTACCTACTACTGACAACAGTTCTCCTTTGCATATGGTTTTCAGAAAGCAACCATCAATACCTATGACCCTCCTACATCCTTCCAACCAACCATCCTTTAACCCCTTAAAGCATACATAAAACCTACTGAAATAGTTCTTACCATCAGGCATTGCATCAACACTCATCAAATAAGTAGAACCTGGATTAGAATCTAATATCTCCCTAGCATATGACCATAACATTCCATAATGATCCTCTAAACAAGTCTCGTACTGGCTTAAAGCTTTCTGCTTTCCCCTTCTAGCTTGACTGACAGTGACCTTGCATTTATATTTCTTTAGAATCATTTCAATTAAGTCCTTTACTTTGATACAAGGATTGACCATTATCTTTTTTGCATAGTTTCTAGCAATCCAATTACCAGTGATTAATGTCCCATATTCATAAGTCCTAGAACATGCATGCTCATCATTCAATGTCTTTATTTGAAAAGTCTTCTCATTTTGCATCCAAGATGCCCACAGTCTGAATGGACACTTCCTATCCTTATCATCTCTACAACATTTAGCCAGAAGTCTCCTAGGGTTATTGACTTGGTAATATAACTTATAACCATTGGCTAAAGCATAGTAAGTCAATGCTCTTTTAAGTTGGTCTGGTGACTCATACTTTTCACCTAACTGAGGTCTAACTAACTTCCATTTGATAGTAGGATCATGTACTGTCCAGTGATCACCTAACTTATCCTTATCCTCTTGACTATCACCACTAGCAGCTACCTCATCTTCCTCAGCATATGCATCCCTAGGTAACCCATTGTATAGCCTACTCAGAAAGTTAGCATCAAACATTTTTTTCCTTTTTGCTTTAGGTGCAGGGTCTACTTTGTTAGTCCTAGCATCATAAACTTCCTCTTCACCATCAGATAAATGATCCACTGATGCAGTGTCACTCTCATCAGAGCTATCATACTCAAATACATTATAATCACCCTCTAAATCACTGTTACTATCATCATTTTGAACCTTTTTTGCATGTTGTTGTTGACTAGGGGAAGTGGCATCATGTAAATCAAATGCAGAGTGAGATACATATATATCTAAGACATTATCATGTTGTGCACCTAATTCAACACATTGAGCTAAGTCACTATCATTTTTTAAGGTTTTCAAGCCTAACTCTAAGTCTAAACCATGAACAACATAAAATATCTGTTTGATGTCACTAGAGCATTCACTTACTAACAGTTTGACTAACCCAATAAACCCCAATTCAAGCAGGTTAACATTTGGTATTTCAGACAACATTTCATAGTCATAAGAAAATGGATCCCTTACAAAAACGCCTCCACGATGAAATTTTATTCTGAAACTTGAAGATGATGAGGAACATGCCATCTGAAACAACAACAATTCATTAAAAACTGTTAATTTCAAAAAACCCTAATTTGTTAGACGAAACCCTAAATTTTAAAACCTTAAACAGAGTTACAAAACAGTTCAAATGAATAATTGGGGAGTGACATTTACCTTGTTAGGGAGATGACAACCATAAAATGAAAGTTAATTGCAAAAAACGCGATGATCAAGAAATTTGGATTGAGAGTGTGTGTGAATGTGTGTTTTAGGGTTTCTGACTAGAAAATGTGAAATGGGGATTTTCACCCGTTTTATTATAATAACCCCCACTTCTATTTTAATTATAAAATAACACAAGTGGCCACGTAGGATTGTAACCGGGTATTATAAGTTGGATAAAACGTGGTAACCTAATGAACCGGTCACGTTAACATGGGTAACCTGGATGACCAAAATGAAACTATAGTAACTTAGGACAAATTTTTTGGAAACTTTAGTAACTTTTGTGTACCATAACCCTTCTAAAATATATGGTTATAGTTTCTTCTCATACTTTTTATTATAAATTTTCTTTATGTTCCTAACTCTAAACCTATAACTTATTATCTCAAAAACATTTTAGCCACATAAACCAATAATTTATCTTAAAAAAAAAAAAAAAAATTAACTTGGCGGTAACAATTTGTGCTAAAAAGATACAGTAAAAAACAGTTCCCGCCAAAAAGCTAAACGTAAAATCACACACCAACTTACTTTACCAATATTTCTATTTTCTAAGTTAGGCGGTAACAATTTTGGCTAAAAAAGATTAAAAAAAAAAATCCCGCCAAAATCATCCACCTAAAAACACACTTTTTACTCTCAGTTTTTACCATTTTCATTTTCCGCCAAAACAAAATCATCTCAAAACCAAAAATGAAACGGCAAAAAACAATACTCTCATTCTTTCACAAACCGTCAACCGAAAAACCACCATCCAATGCAAATCAGCCACCTGGCACCAGTGACGTCACACGAACTGATGCTCCACCTGAGAAAGAGCCGCGATCGTTTTTCGCGGCCGGCGAACCGAAGGGAAGCAGTGGTTCGATGTTTAATAGTGTTAAGCATAAGTTTACGAGACATGATAGTGTTGTTGAGAAGCCTTCTGATAGGTATATACTTATTAAGCTAATTTGAGCTATAGTTTGCTGGTTAGTAGTAGGTACATACTGCTATTTGTTTTATAAAAGCGTTCGTTAACATAGACGTAGCTGTAATTATAGAGTGTAAAATGGCTTTATAGGTAAATGCTTAGTTAGGTTTATAAATTTGATAGTTAAATGCAAGATGTGTTTGGCAAGACTAGATTGTATTTGTATGATTCGTTTCCTATCTAAGTTGTAGTTTGATAATTTGCTGAATACATTAAGCGTTTGCGTGTTGATGTTAAGTACTACGTACAATAATTTACCTGATCACATCAATGGCATATACTATCTAGTCTATACTTTAGATATGCTAGAAACGCCAGCTTCCTCCATTTTTTATGAAAAGCAACAAGTACTAAGCTATTTATATCTGTTTTAACATGGTTCTTGTTGATCGATGTAAATAGCCTTTTGGGGTAATAAGTACTAGTGTGTTATATAGTTTAAGTGAGCTGCATGATGTGATCAAATTGTATGTTTATGTTGTTATGTATCAATATTGTATTCCATGAACTTCATGATTTATTAAAAAGGAGACTCTAATGCTTTTACCTTTCTGATGTTTGAATGTGTCTATTGACACACAGGACTTTGTTAGATGGCGGACATGATAATATTCACTTGACATCGAATTAAAAAAAAAAAAAAACCATTTTGTCTAATGGAAGGGATCCCAAGAATGAAAATTGTGATTGATGTACACGAATCTGCTTGTGAAGGGGGTAGAGGACATCCCGTATAAGTAATGGTGATATAACTGGACCAAAAACTCCAAGTACATGACCATTGGTTCCACGTTTGAAGCGAGTTCAATAGGATGGTTTTAACGACCTATGAACACTTCAGTGAGACCTAAACCAGCTATAAAGGAACCGGATACAAACCACTGTAGAAAAACAGAACTAATAAACTCGAGTGCATTTGTACCATTTTCAATTTTTCATGTTGAGGGACTAATGCCACGAAAAAAAGTAGAACAACATGAAAAAATAAATTAATAGCTCGACAGAAAATTACAGGAAGAATTCTAGACAACGAAATGCACGGAGCAAGTAACAATTCATGTCAAAAGTATCGAAAATATATGATCATACCATCAAATGTAATTACTATTTTACCAAATTTGATAAGTAATCATAACTAAACGATACATCATAACATCAAATGTGTTTACGGAATTTTCTTAGCATTTTATAAATGTTACACATTTGTGTTTGGTATTAATCTCAAATCTACGAAAGGAAAACTATGTATACAGAGAACGTCAAATTTTTGTCTATTTTTATTCTAGCTACAAAACTGTTGCGTCTATTTTGGCAATTATTTTCAAAACTTGTGTGAAGTTTTTGTCCCACATAGGTTGCAGAGAAGAAAGTCTTCTTGTTTATACATTCCCGTGTAAGTGGTTCTTACAAGTTGATATTAATATTGTTTAACAGAAGGAAAAGCTTACCGCGGTATAGTGAGATATACCATACGTTAAGTCTTTCTTCTATTAATCCATACAAATTGCAACTTTTTTGAACTTTGATTTGATAAATTATAAACTAGCAAGGTAGCGTTGACCCATATTCGATGCATTTCTATTTATTTAAATACGTTTTAACATAACTTTTTAGATTAAACTTAGATGCATAAACATCTAAATGCAAATACTCGCGACATGATTTTATAAGACTATTTAATTGTAGTTGTGATGTTTTGATTGAGTTTTTCGTGTAACGCTTAGGCATATAACGTAAAATAATCCCAATTTAGTTAAAAATGTTACAAGTTGATATTAATATTGTTTAATAGAAGGAAAAGCTTACCGCGGTATATTGAGATATACCATACGTTAAGTTGATATTAATATTGTTTAACAGAAGGAAAAGCTTACCGCGGTATAGTGAGATATACCATACGTTAAGTCTTTCTTCTATTAATCCATACAAATTGCAACTTTTTTGAACTTTGATTTGATAAATTATAAACTAGCAAGGTAGCGTTGACCCATATTCGATGCATTTCTATTTATTTAAATACGTTTTAACATAACTTTTTAGATTAAACTTAGATGCATAAACATCTAAATGCAAATACTCGCGACATGATTTTATAAGACTATTTAATTGTAGTTGTGATGTTTTGATTGAGTTTTTCGTGTAACGCTTAGGCATATAACGTAAAATAATCCCAATTTAGTTAAAAATGTTACAAGTTGATATTAATATTGTTTAACAGAAGGAAAAGCTTACCGCGGTATATTGAGATATACCATACGTTAAGTCTTTCTTCTATTAATCCATACAAATTGCAACTTTTTTGAACTTTGATTTGATAAATTATAAACTAGCAAGGTAGCGTTGACCCATATTCGATGCATTTCTATTTATTTAAATACGTTTTAACATAACTTTTTAGATTAAACTTAGATGCATAAACATCTAAATGCAAATACTCGCGACATGATTTTATAAGACTATTTAATTGTAGTTGTGATGTTTTGATTGAGTTTTTCGTGTAACGCTTAGGCATATAACGTAAAATAATCCCAATTTAGTTAAAAATGTTGTAACATACGATATTTTAATTAAGGGACCAAATATCAAACAACGTATTAAAGATATAGTGAAACTAAAAATGAAAACACCTTATTTTTAATCATGTACGGTACTTAGAGCATAATGTATGGTACTCTGAGGTCAAGGTTTAACATTTTTCACGTCAGCGTCACATCAGCTTTAACATTTCAACCATAACTCACCAAAAAACACACCTTATCATAACTTACCATAACTCAACCATTTTGGGTCTCACCTTTCTTTAATAAATAAATTTACAAATTCAACCTTTAACTAATATTCATTCACAAAATAACCTAATATTTCATTAATACCATTTATAAAAAAATTGCTAAATAATTAGAAAAAAAAAAAAATAAATGAATAAATAAACAAAATCAACTTAACGTGTTTGTTTGAAATATTAACCCAAAACAAAAAGTCATCATAACCCAAGCCCACTATCTATACTACATATAATAGAAAAACAGTCAAACTTGAAAAGTGGAAAAGTGGAATTATTGAAATTGGTCAATGGAGAGAGAAATACTTAATGTAATTGATATTTTTATTAAAACACCCCTTTACTTAAAAGTACAATAATTTATTCACATTGTACAACCAATTAAAAGCACATCTACTAAATTAAAAACAACCAATTAAAACACCCCTTACAAAAAAGTACAATAAAATTTTCGTAACGTACAATTTAAAGAAGCTATAACATATTCGAAGATATAAAATTAATAAAACACATAAAACTTCATACAAGCTAACAAGTTGATGGTACATATAGTTTTAAAAACCGGATCAGACCGGACCAACGTGTTCAACCGGGAATCGGTGTCACAACCGATTTGGCTAACCAATTAAAGCCATCCGAAAACGAACCAGAGAGGACCCGTTGAAACCGATACAAACTGGTGAATCAGATCTCATCGAGATCTATTTCTCCGGTTATTCGTCACAGGGTACCCGCTGCCGAAACGCCCGGGTACCCTGCTATTACTATATATAAAGGAAAAACCAAAAAGTAAAAAGTGAAAAGTTGAAACTAAAAGCGGAAATGTTAAAGACATATATTTCAAAAGGAAACTATTAATACACATCAAAAACCGAGTTGACCGGGTTTAATTTGACCTGTTTTCGAACCAACCTGTTGGGTTGACTCGGTTTAAATCGACCTGTTTTTTGACCGGAACGGTTCAACCAGTTGAACGACCCGGGTCGAACTGGGTTTCATATTTGACAAAATTATATGAGAAATGATAAAGTAGTTTTGGAACCCGTGACAAATTTGGAAAAATGAGAGGCAAAGTAATTATAGTTTTTTGTTGTTTATTTTGCTTTGACACATGTACTTTATCATTTGTATAATGTTATTTTAAAAAATGTTGGTCTTGCACCACTTAAGGGACTAGCATATATAAATTGTCTTTTAAAAATTAATATATATTGTATAGCCCTTTGTCCAGTATATAAATAATGTTATGTAAGTTTATTATTTGTACCCCAAACAAATAGCTTTGAACAATGCTTAAATATCTATGCAAATTGATAGTACAAGATAATCTTATTATGGTGATATCAAATTTGTAAGGTTACAAGTTTAAAAGCCACACACCAAATGATAAACGCTACACATGTAAAAAAAAACAGTTATCACTGCCTAAATTACCGACAAAACAAGAAAAGGAGATCACACACGTTGACTATACCTCTAAACTACAATATAATATGGCTAACTACATAATACCGTTGCTTTTTGTAATACTTGAATCTATTATTACTAAAATCTTAATAACTTAAACAATCTTATTAGAAAATATACTCCCACACTTAGAATGACTCCACATAATTTTTTGAAAACTGTATATTTCTGCTGTTATGCAACCACGCATCAGAATTATAATTATTCGAAAATGATTATCTAACGCCATAAATACAGTTTGTTGAAAGAAACTTAAGAGTCTCAGAATTTTGCAGAAAACTAGACACCGCTGCCGCTAGGCGCGGGTACTCGTCTAGTATTATATAAAACACTAACCAAATTCACTTTCTTCTCCATTTCAACGCAGCCAACCATAAATCACTTTTGTCCCTTTCTTCTCCATTGCAACACAGCCACATAAAAAATAAAAATAAAAAAATAGAAAAAAAAAATCGCCAACACACAAGTGCAGATCACAAATTTGTCCCTTTTCTTGTTCTTGTTTAACCAACACATACATGAATGAGACAATAGGGGTGGAAGTGTAAATCACAAATTCTTCCCTCCTCTCCATTAACGCCGCGGTAGCTGGGTAACGCAAATGCCTAACGTAATAACACGGTATGGTAACGCAGCCATAACGCGCTGCGTTATGCTCCAGCTCAGCTCAGCTTTAACGCAAGGCATGCGTTACCACACCCGTCGCTCTTAGAGCACTCCCAACAATAACACCATAACATCAATAACACCGTCCGCGTCGGTAGCACATCACTAACATTTAACATTAACATCCCAAAAAACACCCACAACAATAACATCCCAATAACACCATAACACCACTAATATTTCATATTTTCAATTTCAACCCCTAAACTAAATCATACACTTTATTTTTTAAACTAAAACAAACATTTCATTAAAACTTAAAACATATTACAATACGAGACTAAAAAAAATACAAGGAAAAAAAAAATACAACGAGATAAAAAAAATAAAAAAAAACACACACACACACACACACTGCAATTAAAAAAAAACACATAGCAAATACTTATTCATCCTCGTCGCTCTCTTGTTGTTGTCCATGTCGTTCAAGATTCTTCTGCCAAACATGCTCCATAAGGTCCTGTTAGAGTTGGGTATGCGTTTGTCGGTCGTGTATTTCTTTTGCCTTACACCGTTGCGTATCACATCTTTCAACCCATCTTCGTTGCCTCAAATTTCTGACGGATCCACCCCATTCGTTATAGTCACGTAAAGCAAATTTTTGATCTTTTATAATCATGTTATGCATAATAATGCAACAATACATGATTCTACGTATCGTGGCAATTTCAAATCCACGTGCCGGTTGTTGTAGTATACCCCAACGGCCTCGAAGAACACCAAAAGCATCGTTCAATATCTTTTGGGCACTTTCTTGTCTCCTTTTAAAGTACGTATGTTTTTCATCGGTTGTTGCCGTGAAGGATTTGACGAAAGTTGCCCACTGTGGATAAATTCCATCGCCAAGTAATACCCCTGTTCATACCTAGTTCCGTTAACCATATAAGGTGCTTTTGGGGCATTGTCACCAAGAAGGTCGTCGAATAACGGAGAATTATCTAAAACATTGACATCGTTATTTGCCCCCGCCATCCCAAAAATACATGCCGATCCATAAATCTTGAGTTAAGCAAACAGCATAATTGTTGGGTATTTTTTATCACCCCTAGCAAAATGGCCTTGCCAATATCCATGGACAATTTTTCCATTCCCGTGCATACAGTAATCTCAATGCTACCAAGCATTCCGGAAAACCATGTTTTCTTCATGATGTTGATAAATTTTTGAATGTCGGCCCATGTTGGTTTTCTTAAATACTCCGGCATAAACAAATCAATAATGCATTTGTTAAAATTATCAAGGCAGACCTTTGAAGTACTCTCACCCATTTGCAAGTATTCATCAAATGCATCAGGTGTGTGTCTTAGATACGCCAATTGGCGTATGTCAGACGTACACTTCATTAGAGCACTTATACTCATTCGACCCGTACAATCGGGTGTTTGCCTAAAAAGGTAAAATGATCTGGAATATTATCGGAAGTATAAGATTCAATACCTTCAACTATTTGCGGGAATAGTTTCCGGCTCATACGAAATCTTCTACGAAAATTCTGGTTTGAATACTTACAACCTTGTACGAAATAATCGTTTGCGAGACATTCTTCGCAAGCTCACGTTCACGATATACATGGGTAAATGAGAACGACTAGGATGTTGAGATTCAATACCCTCTTGTTGTTCAACTGAAGGTGATACTCGTACGCGGCCGCCATAAATTGGAAGTCCTCTTGGTCATCAACGTCTGACCAAGACAGGGGAATATCACCAGCTTGATTTGGATCCATTGTGAACGAATTTGATTTTTGAAATATGAAAGTGTAAAGAGGAAGTATATAAAGTTTAAATGGAAGTGTTAAAAAAATAGAGTTTTAGTTGGGTATTTATAGTGGTAAAAAAATGTTTTTGTTTTGTTTTTTGTTTTTTTTTTTTAAAACTAGCCGTTAAGGGGGTTTTTTGTAAATTTTTTTGAATTTCTAGACGTTGAGGGACTAATTGTGTAAGTTTTTCAATTTTTTTTTTTCCCCCGCCCTTAACGCGCGTTAGCAACCCAACGGTTGCAAAATAACGCCGTTGAAGATCAAGCCCTCCAACGGGTATAACGCGCGTTATGGCGTTAAAACGCCTATAACGGCGTTATACCGTTACCGTTGGGAGTGCTCTTACAGCATAAGGCAAGCAACATATGACAATGATATTTAAATACAAGTCAACTATTTCCTGTAGAATATTAAGCAATAAATTTAAAATTTAAATTCATTAAAATTAACAAATTAAGATGAAAGGGCCACAAAGTCGGGTTATTCAAAAAGATAGTCGCTTTGGGGTTAGTTGGCTCGCAATATCGGGTTATTCAAAAAGGTAGTCGCTTTGGGATTAGTTGGCTCGCAATATCGAGTCAGAAACTCAGGTATAACAAACTGTCACAATTCTCAATTTTTGGTCATTTCTCAAAACAATTCATGCTTCACAATTTCAACATTTATCGTAAACTAGGTTTACGTGTTCCAAATTCGCGTAACCTTTATGGTTTAGCGGCGAATTCATGATCATATCATCACGGAAATTTCATATAGACTAAGTTTAGTCTACATTTCATTAGCATCATTTGCATCATGTTAGTTCATTCATGATTTTTCATTTCACATTAAACGCGTAAATTTTATATTAAATAAACGTTATCGCGTGAGTTATTATTTTGAACATTTAATCCGCTACTTTCAAAGATGATCCCGATATATTTTTATACTTACATTTAGTTTATAAAAACTATATTTTGAGTTTACCTAGTGTTTTAAATTTATTTTGTATATAAATCGTTAAATTTATATTATTACGACGCTTTTCTTAAAAACTACATGTTAATTATTAATTCACTCAAATTTTACAAGGAATGTATTTTACAATTTTTATGATCTCATTACATTCTACTTTGATCCATTAAAACTTATTTTTAGTCCATACTACTCTAATTTCACAATTGTATACAAGTTACAACACATTTGTACTTACCTATCTTTACTTACACAATTATTTACACAATATAAAAAAAAAAAAAAAGATATTGGGAAACAAATTCCCTCAAAAATCCGGCCCTATGGGGAGATGTAACATTTATTATAGTTGGTAACATGTTTCTTTGATTGTATATATATATACTCTATGTAAGATTTTCAACTTCATTCATTCACTTACTTCAATAATTCACAAGTAGCAAAATTTCTCTCTTGGTTGTTTTCTTCTCTCTAAACCGGTTTTTCAAGAGTGGTAGCAAGGGATCATCAATTTTTCCAAGCTCAGTTAAAACAATCTAGATTACACTCTTATTAAGGTTTTGAAATAAAAACCTAGGGTGTTTAGGTTAATCCTTGTTCTAATCACCTCATCATAGTAACTTGTAAGCATATCACTTCATTTTACATCTTTCATCTTCATTTCATATTTATTTCTTCATATTTTGAGCAAGCATGCAAGACTTGTGTATATTTATACCATTTTTCCATTGATTTTTAGAGTTATATATATAAAGGTCATCCTATAATTATTCCCTTGTTATATAATAGTCTTGATGATGTTTAGGAACCCATGACACCCTAAGAAGGTGTATGGTAGGATTAGATTAGCTTTGGAGTTGATTTGAAGGGATTGGAATAGGTTTAGTACGAGAAAAACTATTTTCGATAAGTATTAAAAGTGATCTGTCCTTATTTTGTTTTTCTGGAAAATCCGACAGTAGGCATGAATTTTTGGCCTTGATATTTAGAAAATATACTTTAAAACGAATCCGTGGCCGCTTGAACGGATTAAAACGGAGTTATAACGAAGAAGTTATGAATTTTCCAAGTTTGACGACGAAATATATATTTTCTGAAATTTCAGCAAGGTATTATTGTTTTGTACGAGTCAAAAACGAGTCCTAAGCCTTACAAATTATTTCGACTTATCAAAAATATATTAGTATACTTTGATACGAAGCTAAGGACGTATAATACATAGAAAACGGATTTGAAACGACTAAGATATACACGTTTTCATAAAATTGCCGTAACTATTATTTTCAGAAAAACTATATTATTTTTACGAGATAAGTGTTACGGTAACTAAAACGACCATATTGAAGGCTGTTTTTAACATTGATGTGGAACTTTTTGTAACGAGATGTCTTCTAATAAAATCGAGATCATCAAGCATATTTTCTAAAACGACCAACCGTTTGTATAGCGGAGTTGTAATAAATTATTTACGGATGCTTAAACTTTGCCGAAACTCACTTTTTACAGAACATTTGGACAAAATCACCATCTTTAACCTCTATTATCTATATGTTCGAGACCTCTATGACGAAAACTCATGTACTAAAACTTCTAGATTTTGATACAAACTTTCCAAAACCGTCGAGTTCGTTTCCTAACGTTCGACGTACACCATTTTACGACTAGTTTTTCAAAGCCATTTTGTCACTTTCCACGAAATTTCCGACGACTTTATTTTACGGCGAAAAGTTAAAATTTCACAATAAATCATTAAGAAACTATTATAGGATGACATTTTGCGTAATACTTGTAAAGTAATTTAAGAATGGTCAAGACGTCAAAAGAGTATTTTCGACGAAGAGTATTATTTTCAAAACTCGCAAATGGTATAAATAACATACGAAATGCATACATAACGTTACATCATAACTCATTAAGTATCATATCATTCATTTTAGGTCGCGGATAGTTTCCGAGCCTCATTTTCTTACACTTCATTTTGTTAGCATATCAATCACACCAGGTGAGTTCTATAGCCCCACTTTCAATTGTTTTTATACTACTTTTGGGGGAGATACATGCTCAAACTATTTTCATTTACTTTCACAATTACTCTAAACGTTTACTGATTACTGTGAGTTTCATAGCCCCTACTTTTATACGTTTTTATACTACTTTTGGGGGAGATACATGCTCAATTACTTGCTTTTACAAATACAAATACTCAAAACATTTACACTTTTATGCTACGCTATTCTTTTTATACTTGATTGCATTATACTTGATTGTATTATACCAAACTTGAAAGTCTCCTTGGATAACACACGCATTGGGTTTGAGGAATGAAGTAGAACCAATGCTATTACTTTCCTTGTGAGTTCATACCCCACTTTTACTCGTTTGAATTCTTATAAACTATTTGGGGCGAGATATATGCTTATTTATCCAAACATTTAAACTATTTTGCCAAACAACATTACTTATACTCTAGACTTGGTGTGTGTAGTGATTAGACTTAAACAAACATCCCAGCATTTATATGTTGGAAGGCCATTTATATGGATACATCCCAACGTCTGCGTTGGAGGAACATCCCATCATTTATATGTTGGAAGGCCATTAATTTGGGATCTGACCCAACGTGCGTCGTTGGAGGAACATCCCAACATTTATATGTTGGAAGGCCATTTTTATGGATACATCCCAACGTGGCGTTGGAGGAACCCAACACGAGTTGTTGGAAGACCCTTGTGGTGACATTTATACTTTTAACTACTATGATACATGCATACAAGATTGTCATACTATTTTTAGCAGTGGGTTGTAACACACAGGGTTGCAAGTTTTGTATGGGCGGAACTTGGGCTGAGGTGGATTTATGATGCCTTTGCTTCGTGGACTATTTTAAATGACCAAAAACTTTGCCTTTGTTACATGAACGCTCTTTTAAGGCTTTACTTGTTAACCAAACTCTATGAACTCACCAACCTTTGTGTTGACACTTTTTAGCATGTTTTATCTCGGGTATCTAAGGCATTCACTTCATGGCATGCATTTGGACATATCATAGAGTCGTGGTGACGACGCGTCTCACATGGGATTTATACACTTTAAAAACATCGTTTGGCTTGTATCAAACCTATTTCCGCATACATTGATTTTCATTTGGGACCTACATTTTGTAAACTCTGATTATTTTACTTAATCAAATGATGTATTTTCCAAACGACACTTTAGGTCGTTCGATATAACTGTAACTTTGATGCTATGACAGTCCTCCCCAAGGTATTCCATTCCGCTGCAAAACACGTAATTTGGGGGTGTGACACAAACAAACAAAAAATTATAGGAAGAATTTTAGACAAGGAAATGCACGGAGCAAGTAATAATTCATGTCAAAAGTATCAAAAATATATGATCATACCATCAAATGTATTTACTATTTTACCAAATTTGATAAGTTATCATAACTAAACGATACTACCTCCGTCCCAAAATTATAGTATCCGTTTGACTTTTTTGGTCTTTCTCTTTCAACTTTGACCATAAATATTTTCGTTTATGTTATACAATAGTTGATGAAAATTATACCAAATGAAAATACATTAAAAACTCAATCCATTCATATATTTTGCATCAAATATTATATAACACAAAAAAAAATACTTAAGGTCAAAGTGGTAAAAGAAATACCGAAAAAATAGAAAGGGGACTATAATTTTGGGACGGAGAGAGTACATCATAACATCAAATGTTTTTACGGAATTTTCTTAGCATTTTATAATTGTTACACATGTGTGTTTGGTATTAATCTCAAGAGTAAGGATCAGATGAGAAATAAAATTAAAATAAAAAAGTGAGAAGAAACCACAACCGCACATTTTAGATGCACCTGAAAATATAGATGCATATCCCTTTATATTTCCTTCCCTCATTTGAAATGTGTGGCTAATATTTTTTCTCATTCTTCTCATTTCAATTTCTCATTTCACTAGATCCATACCCTTAACCTCAAAGCTACGAAAGGAAAAGTATGTATACGAAGTGAGAGAACGTCAGATTTTTTGTAAGGTTATAAATAGCGCGAGGCATGGCGTGACGGCATAATCAAGCCTCACGTTTTTGTGATTAATGTGAAGCTTTTGCGTTTATAAGACGTAACATAAGGCGGTACAAAATATGAAAATATTTATATATTTATATCATATTTCATATATATCAAGTTTACAAAAAGACATAATATAAAACGGCGTGATAGCATGACCAAGCCTCACACTTTTGCGAGCCTTTTATAAACATGATTTTTAATATAGACTATGGCTACAAAACTGTTGCGTCGGTAACTATTTTCAAAGCTTATGTGGAGTTTGTTGTCCCACATAGATCGAAGAAAAGGAAATTTCTCTTGTTTGTATATTCGGTGTACAGCCCATTTGCGGTAAAGGTTAATCATAATTTTACCATTCTTGCGTCGAACTTTTCCTCCACCACCAAGACTTCAGGTGATTGAAAATTAGCTGCGCAATAAGGGTTAAGTTCAATTTTTTTTTTTTTTTTTTTTTTTTTTTTTTTGTAAAAAAAAACATTTTTAACACAAAATAAAATTTCATTAATAATTAAAACGTTACATAATAATTCAAATAAAATTAAAACATTACGACAATACAACGATTAAACTAGTTTTGATTACGCGATGCCAAATGTCTTCCACCAATCGGCTTTGAGGCTAAGATGATTTGATTACATTGCATATCTCCTTGGTAATTTTCAACGATTTCACATGCGTTCTTATGGGATCATAAGAACGGTCTTTTCGCTGGAAAGAATCTGAGAGATATCGCCTTATTTGTTCGTCTGAATTATCATATTATGTAATATGATACATGTGTAATACATTATATACGATAGACGCTCTTTTGTCAAACCCTCTAGCCAGGATATTTAATCATTAGCCACTTCTTCTTTAGTACACCAAAACACGTTCACATCTTTTCTTGCTGCTTCGTCCATCGTCTTATACAATATTCGTTTGTGATCATTCGTCCCTGGATTTTTAATGGACTTCATAATAACCACCATTAGGATATATCCCATCCCAAGATAATATCCGCGTTTATAAGGCACGCGTTAGCGAATTCCATCCGGTGCTCTCCCTTTTGAGATCATTGAAAAGGCGTCTGCAGTAAAACATTTACGTCGTTATTCATCCCAGCGACACCAAAGAACGCATGCCAAATCCATAAATCTTGGGGCCGATCGCTTCCAATAAAATGAAAGGACTTTGCCTGTGATCACCCCTACAAAATTGAGCTTTTAAAGCATGTGGGCAATTCTCCCACGCCAATCGTGTAATCGATGCTTCCTATCATCCTAGGAAACCCATGACTTTGGTAGTGATGAGCATAGAGTTTGTCAATGTCACTTACCGTCGGCTTTGCAAATACTCGCACCATATAACTCCATTATCACCTCACAAAATTTTTGAGACACTGCGAATTGTTGTGCCGCACCCATTTGCGTATTAGTCTAGAGCATCAGCATTGACCCGTATGCCAATTGTGAGTTGAAGAAGTACACTTTATCAATGGAGAAATACCAAGAATGCTTGCACCTGATGTGTGTTTGTTGGAAATAAGGTGAATGATCGGTTATATCTCGGACAATTCATGTGAATAGTCGTCGGCTCATACCGAAACGATCATGGAATCAGTATCGCCGTATCTTGGGGTCACCGAAGTAAGCATCAACTAAATGGTTATGAGCACCCACCACGATCCCTACTAACGTGGTTCGTGAGACTTTTTCGAGGCTTGAATAGCCTCCCAACACTCTTCGCAAACATCATAAACTTCGGTACTAACTTCGTTTTCATCATCGATGACGAATCGACAATGAATAGCTCAAAAGAATTAAAACTCATATTGTGTAAAGAATATAGAGAATGTGTGAAATGAGATTTGTGAGTTTAGTGTGTAAGTATGTTGTGTATTTATAGGGTGGTTTTAATTGTATTTTTTTTTATCTCAAACGGTTATGTTTTTTTTTTTTTTTTTTTGGATTGCAACGGTTAGGAAGTAAAGTGGTATGTTTTTGTTTTGTGATATCGATCGGATAGACGACCAATTCATTTATTTTTTGTGGCGATCGAATCACTCCACAACAAGGAGATCGATTTGGAAATCGATCGCCTACCCCTCGATCGACTCCAAATCTCGCTCACTGGGGCTAGCCTAAGTGGTTACTACAAGTTGATATTAATATCAGTTAACAGAGAGTTTTACCTTGGGTGTTGTATATATAGATGTACCATGTTCAAAGTCATTTCCTCTATTAATTTATACAAATTGCAACTTTTTTTGAACTTTGATTTTATAGATTATAAATCAGTAACGTTAGTGTTAGACACATCTTAATATATCTTTTAGGTAAAACTTAGACGTATATACATCTATTTGGCGTGTATCCATCCTATCACTGAGATCAGTGCCTTCTTGTATAAGAGACTAGACAAAACCATTTATATACTAAAGAGCACCACCTTTATGGCTGAAAAGAGATCACTGACCGGTAGCAGCTAACTCAATGGCAAGCAATCTTCCCGCACTCTCCGTATACATGATTAAGAAGCATTAATTAAGGTATATTGTTCAATAACCACTACTTAGAATCATTAAGTGTAGCCCGTTCAATAGCCTCTCTCGGCACAGGACAACTTAAATTGATCACATAGTAGGTACCCTTTATTCTAAGCTAAGCAGTGTTTCTTCTATATAATGACATAATTTTATGGTTGTTATTAAATTATAGTTGTTGTATTTAGGTTAAGTGTTCGATGTATCATTTATGCATATAACGTAAAATAACCAAAAAATGAATTTAAAAATGTTGTAATATACTACTAACTCCGTCTCATATTAATTGTCTTGTTTTGACTTTTTAAGTCTATCTTTCTCAACTTTGACCTTAAATATTTTTATTTGTGTTATATTATATTTAATAAAAATTATACCAATAGAAAATACATTTAAAACTCAATCTATTCATATGTCTTGCATCAATTATTATATAACCCAATGAAAAATATTAAAGGTCAAAAATGGAAATGAAAGACCAAGAAAAATCAAAGTAGACAGTTAATATTGGACGAAGTGATTATAATTTAACTAAAAAAATATATTAAAAAGTATCAAACAACGTATTAAAAGATCTAGTGAAACTAAAAATAAAAACAACTACTATTTAATTGGGTACGGTACTAACAGAAGAAGGCAAGCAACATATGATTTTTTTAAATACAAGTCAACTTTTTCCGTAAGATATTAAACAATAAATTTAAAACTTACTTAAACTTAACAAATTAAAGATTAAAGGGTATTTTGGACATAATACGTTACTCTCACCTTTAAGTTTGTTTAAGTTTTTAAGAGATACATTTTCTCTTTATGCATAGTTAATACAGATATATTTCGCCAAATTAGTTTATTTTTCTTGATGTGCGGGTTTTGCAAAGCAAGCTTTTAAACACCCTGTAAAAGAACTGGATACAAACGAAATTTCAGGAGGTTGTTCGTGCCCTAGTGGAATAGGGAAGTAGGCTTGTAAAGTACGACAAAATTATCTAAGAGAATTAAAAGAGATTTTTTTTTTTTTTGGTATTTTTGTGTATTTTAATGAAATTGAGTAAATTATTAGGATTTTGGAGATTTTGATTTTAAACAAATATTAAACTAAGGACAAGAGAATTAAATAACAATGGTAAATCGGTGAAAAATTATATGATGAGAAATCGTATTTACTTAGGGTGAATTACTCTTTATTATGGTCTAGTTGCATCTACCAAATCTATCACACTTTAATTATTGATTATGGAGGGTATTTCCAGACTAATGTAATGCATTGGTTCAGCTCTTACACCCTATAGCAACTAGCTTACTGCCTTGGTCCACCTCCTATAACCATCACTATGCAAATTCATCCCATTTATGTCTCGCAGTCCAACATCGCTCTACAGATTTTGCGTGTTGCACATAAACGTGATCAAAGAACCCTCGGCGACTCATCTTGGACAATAACCTTAACAAATTATAAGATGTATGTATTTCTTAGTCCGACTATTAACAATTATTTGAAGATCCAATCAATCCGCAAGAATTAGATAATAACAAACACCGACAAATAATCAATAAACACAACTAAATAATAGTAAATTCCATGTAATCTTAAGTAAAGACAAAGAGATATGCTCCACTTCTTCATATCCGGTGAACTAATAAGAGACGAATTAAAAATATTTTTAGTCACTCATTTTAAATAAAAGAGAGAACTTTAAATGTAAATGCATCTATTTTTATAAGTGTATATGAAATATATAATCGTTGTTTATTCTCATACTTTTAATTTTAAATTTTCTTTATGTTCCTAACTCCAAACCTATAACCTAGGGTCCATCTGGTTGGGTGTTTTGGATTTGGGATTGATAGTGACAATTGTTATTTGGTATGTGAGTTTGACATTCAAATACTTAAAAAAGGCCACCAAAAGTGAAGGTAGAAGGTTTTCTCAATCTTTCAAACACTATTACAATATGTTACTCTTTCCCTCTCACACATATATATCTTATTTATTTTTAAATAATATTTTTTAAATCAAATTTATTATTAAATAAATAAAATAAATATAGTTCCCTTACCTAAACCTAAATTCAAATCCGATTATAATGAAAAATGATACTTACATCGCATCTTTTGATGAATGCACCACAATTTATACATTACAATTTGTATCATACAATACTATAATGCACAAATTGTTGTGTATACATCAAAAAATGTGATGTGAGTATCACCCCAATTATAAATCCACTTATATAAACCAAAGGACCCTTGTTCTCAAAAACAGTTTGCCACGTAAACCAATCATTTATCTAACATAAAAACTAAAAATAATAAAGAAACCCAAATCCAACATTTTTAACTTGGCGGTAACAATTTGTGCTAAAAAGATCAAAAAAAGCTCTCGCCAAAAAGCTTAACCTAAAAAGTAAACACACTTTACCAATATTTCTAAGTTGAAGCGGTAACAATTTTGGCTAAAAAAGATAGAAAAAATCCCGCCAAAATCGGATATCTATACTACTATATAATGCATTTAAAAGCCAAACCTCATTCCAAGCCTAACTCCTAACCAAAAATTAAGATAAGGAGCTCCAATCATAAGATGACATTCATTCTTACAAACTTCCAAGCCTAACTCCTAACCACTAAAAGTAAGATAGAAGCCGATTATAAAGTGACGTGTGTACTTACCAATTAAAAATTCGTCTTTATTTTCAAATTGAAATATCTTTTTATCTATTTATTTTTTTTATAATCTAATTTCACCATATTTTCTAAAATTTTACGCTCTTTAATTCAACATCAATTTTGATATAATTTTATGAGTTTTTAGTTTTTATATTTTTAGTGGGTTTATTTTATTTTAATTCAAATTTTACAACTTTAACCTTTATTTCAATCAATACAATCTTGATTCATCAAATATATTTTTGGGGGAGTGTTTGACATGTAAGAGATTGCGAGAGTATTTTTATACTTGGAAATAATGATGTAACGGGAAAAACTAAGGGTAACCTAAAAAACAACACATAAAAGTAACACATATACATTCGAAGTGTTGTGAAAGCGAATTCACTAAGCGAAATTAAGCAAACACATATAACTATCTATATCCGCCAAATGCTTCGCGAGGTATCCGTATACCTAAAAATTAAACACACTTTTTACTCCAGTTTTTACCCTTTCCATTTTCCGCCAAAACAAAATCATCTCAAAACAAAAAATGAAACGCCAAAAAACAATACTCTCATTCTTTCACAAACCGTCAACCGAAAAACCACCATCGAATCCAATTCCGCCACGTGGCAATCCAACTGATGACGTCACAGGAACTGATACTCCACCTGAGAAAGAGCCGCGATTGTTTTTCGCCGGCGTTGACGGCGAAGCGAACAGAAGCGGTGGTTCGATGCTTAATAGTATTAAGCATAAGTTTACGCGACCTAATACTAATAGTGTTGTTGAGAAGCCTTCTGATAGGTAATATACTTATTAAGCTAATTTGAGCTATAGTTTGCTAGTTAGTAGTAGGTACAAACTGCTATTTGTTTTATAAAAGCGTTTGGTAACATAGCCGTAGCTGTAATTATAGAGTGTAAAATGACTTTATAGGTAAATGCTTAGTTAGGTTTATTAATTTGATAGTTAAATGCAAGTTGTGTTTGGCAAAACTAGAGGTATAGTAGAGTGGGTAGGTACAAGCTGTTAGCTGTTAGCTGTAGATGTTTGTGTTTCCAGTAAACGCTTGTTGCCAAACAATCATTATATTCTAAGCGCGCAAAACACAATTAGGTCATGGAAAAGTTAGAAGTACCATTGTATGTTTCAATCTGCTTATGGCTAATTGATGAAAGTAACATTTTTGAGTTAATGAGTAACCTAACGTGCGATAGTTTATGGAGGTGTATGAAGTGAGTGCATTCTGATCGTGTTAGTTTTATAATGTTATCTATTCGTAATAGATACTATCTGGAAACAGTTATCTGATGTTTTTTAGTGTTGACTGAGCATAAGTTTATGAAACCTAACAGCGTTGTTCAGAAGCCGTGTGATAGATACTTTCATACTTTGTCGTGTTAGTTCTATATTGTTATCTACTGGTAATAGATACTTCCGGGAGGAAATCATTGATTTATGGAGGCTTGTGTGGTTTAAACTTTATGATGTTTGGTAATGGTAATAATTCAGTTTTTATGATTTGTTTCTGGTTTAAGTTGTGTTTGCGTGTTTTATGTTTCAAACTGCTTATTGTTTATGGATCTAAGTAACGTGTTGAGTTAATGAGTAACCAGCTTTTGTAGGTACATGAAGTGAGCACATTAATATCATGTTAGTTTCATATTGGTAATAGATACACCCTAGAAACAGTCATTTGATGTTTTTGAGTGTTAACCATAGTTTTTGAAACTGAACAGCGTTGTTCAGAAGCCGTGTGATAGGTACTATTATACCGTGATTGATTTAAGCTAATTTGCTTTATATCAAAATGTTTTATCATGTAGTTGGGTTTAATTACTTGTTTATGATATGCTAGCAATTTAAGGTGAATGTCTTATGTATAAACTGTTCTTATTTATTATCGTTAAATGTCGAGAAGCCTAGTTATGGGTATAATTATACTAGTCAGTTTATTGTGGACCATTGAGTTAATTTGGAGTATAAGGTCAGCATCAGCGTTTTTGAGTATAAACATTTAGCGAGTTATTATGCTGATTCTTCTATTGGTGGTTAAATTGTTACAAAGATAGTCTACATATGCTAGGAAATCCAGCTTTATTCGTATTCGTCAAAATTTTAGAAGTACTTGTGCCTTTTCCAGACTGCGTCTTGTTTAGGTAATAAGAGTAGCTATTGAAGGTGCATGAATTGAGCAAATTGGTGTCGTGTTAACTGCTTGTTGTTTAGATTGGTAATGCGTATTCCATGGAGCTTAAGGTTAGTTAATCAAGAGACTTGTCTGGTTTGAGATTTCAGATTTCTTTCCAATTTTAGACGCATGCTAATAGTTAGCTGCATACATAAGCATTTGTGTGCAACTTTTATTCGCGGGTTGAAGTCAAGTACCAACAATACCGTCTACTTGTTTCTGTTTGTGGCCAAAACCATCTAGCTGGTTAATCTCAAGCTTGTTAGTATTTGCTAGAACACTAGATTTCTTTTTGTTTGCTGGAAGTTTAGAAGTTTAGTCGATCAATGTAAGCATCATTTTGTTGTAATCATTAAACTAAGGTGATCCAGCTTTCGGAAGTAGGCAAAGTGATCCAATAGATGTCTTATAAGTTAATGTTGCAATCTATTGGTGATATATGTTTGTCATTTATTAGTTCATGATTTACAAGTTTTGATACTCAAGGGATTTAAGTCTGATGATGTTTGCTCATGGTCTGCAGGAATTCGTTAGATGGCAGACATGATAATATTCACTTGACATCTAATGATAATAATAATAATCTGTCAAATGGAAGAGATAAGGAGAGGTTGCTATCTGGTTTTCCGAGAATGAAAGATGTGATTGATTTAGACGAATCTGATGGTGAAGGGGACGAAAGACATCCTTTGCTCGTAGACAGTGAAGATGATATTACAGGGCCAGAAACTCCAGCTACACGACCATTGGTTCCACGTTTGAAGCGAGTTCAAGGGGATGGTTCTAACTTTGGGTCTGCTACGACTCATTCTTCTATAGACAATAGTAAAAGAGTAAAGTTTTCTCATGATTTATCGGCTGAAGGTAAGAAAGAAGGAGTGGCCTCTGAAATTAGCAAAAGGGTGACGTTTTCTCTTGATTCACCAGCTGAAAATAAGAAACCAGAACCGTCATCTGACAATAGCAAAAGATTGAAGTTTTCTTATGATTTACTGGCTGAAAATAAGAAACCGAACTGGCATTTTAAAAATATCAAAAGATCAAAGTTTTTTCATAATCTATCAGCTGAAATTAAGAAACCGGAACTTGATCATTTGAAATTGATAACTTGTTATTTTATGTCGTCATCACTTGAATTTGATTACTTGTAGGTTCCAAAATTTGTAATAATAATTTGTCAAATGGAAGAGATAAGGAGAGCTCGCTATCTGGTTTTCCAAGAATGAAAGATGTGATTGATTTAGACGAAACTGATGGTGAAGGGGACGAAAGACATCCTTTGCTCGTAGACAGTGAAGATGATATTACAGGGCCAGAAACTCCAGCTACACAACCATTGGTTCCACGTTTGAAGCGAGTTCAAGGGGATGGTTCTAACTTTGGGTCTGCTACGACTCATTCTTCTATAGACAATAGTAAAAGAGTAAAGTTTTCTCATGATGTATCGGCTAAAGGTAAGAAAGACGGAGTGGCCTCTGAAATTAGCAAAAGAGTGACATTTTCTCTTGGTTCACCAGCTGAAAATAAGAAACCAGAACTGTAATCTGACAATAGCAAAAGAGTGAAGTTTTCTTATGGTTTACTGGCTGAAAATAAGAAACCGGAACTGGCATCTGAAAATATCAAAAGATCAAAATTTTTTAATAATTTTTCGGCTGAAAACAAGAAACCGGACCTTGATCATTTGAAATTGATAACTTGTTATATTATGTCGTCATCACTTGAATTTGATTACTTGTAGGCTCCAAAGGCTCCAGAGGCAAAGGCAAGAAGAAGGGGCGTGGAATAACCATGAACTTAGATCTTAAGAAGGCCGTGGCACTGTATGGTCCACAGAAGATCGATTTTGATATCGACGACCAGGAGACCTATATTCATGTAGGCCCTCACGCGTCATGGTTCTCAAACTATGTCGGGGAGTTAGTACGGGAATTTCCCTACTATCACCGATCGTGGAGAGATATTCCCGCAGCAGACAAGGCACACGTACATGACAGACTAAGTGTCAGTTTTTGATTTTTAATTTAAATGTTTTTATTTATTTACATCTGTTTGTTTATTTAAATATGTAATATTTATTTTAATTATATTTTTAATTGCAGGAACATTTTGATATCGCCAGCCACCTTGCCGGACCACACGGAGAGAATATCCGGGATGGCATTGAAGATTATTTCAGCAGGCGATACAGTGGTAATAAGCACGACCACAAAGTCAAATATTTTACAAAAAAAGGTGGGGTTGCAAAAGCAGAGGAGATAAGAAACCAACGTCCGGAGAATGTGACGCCAGAGAACTGGAATAGACAGGTTAACTTCTGGATTGGCACTTTATAATTCTTTATATATATAAAGTTCATTTTATGCATATGTATAGTTCATTTTATGTATATATATTGTTCACTTTTCATAATAAGCAGGTGGATTTTTGGATTGACCCAAAGAGGGTGCACATAGCAGAGGTCAATAGCAGAAACAGGAAGGCTAATACAATTTCGAGCTTACATGGATCCCGTTCTCTAGCTGCAACCCGTCATAAAATTGTAAGACACTTTATAATTATATATATACATATATTTCAGGTGTGGGTAAGTCGTTATTAATTTGTTTAACTATATATATATTTACAGTCCACGAGCAGCCCTGAGGGAGTATATCCGGACCTCATCCAGACCTACTATGATAGCCATACAAAAGACGGCGTCTGGGAGGAACCTGAAGCCGAGGCTAGATACGTAAGTATATTTTATTTCCAAACATACGCACTTAAATGAAACATAATGATGTGTCACGGCTTATAGATTAATTTTCTTGTTTTTTACACAGAATGAAATGATCAGATTACGGGAAGCGAGCACCTCTTCAGGCGTTGCAATGACTGATAGAGAAATACTTGCTCAAGTCATCAAGGGTAAACAACGCGGGCATATACCTGGTGTTGGTAGAAAGGTGGCAGGTGCTGGCAAGTCATCGATCTTCGGCTCACAGTCTCGTCAACAATCCTACTCGTCAGCTGAAATTGATGAGAAAATGAAGAAACAGGCAGAGGAAACCAAGGCAGCTAAAGAAGCGGCTAAGAAGCTCGAAAAGGAACTAGCGACCACACAACAAGAAGTTAGTCAAATGATGGCGTTTTTGAGCAGTCAGCCGGGTTTCGCTGATAAGTTAGCTCGCGTTTTCTTCATCGAGCACGAATGATGGAAATGATGATGGTGAAGGTAATGGGGATGAAGAGTAGGTTGCGGTTTATGGTTTGTATATGTGCTTTGCGGATTATGTTGTGTTTGCGGATTGTGTTAGGGATTATGTTTATATGGATAGTTTTAGGGATGTTTATGATTTGCGGAATTTTTAGGGATTTTGGTGTTGTAGCAAATTTGGTATGTTTCTTTTTTTTTGTTGTTGAAAGGGAAAATATATATTAATCACCACGATGGGAGCGAATACAAAATCAAGTTGCAAACTGATTGTACAATAAATTGCACTATCAGGCTTCAATGGTGATCGAAGGTATGATAGGTGTATGTTCAAGCCAAGATTGTCTTTCACCTGAGAATAAGAAATACGAAGACACTACGTTAAGTGATTACACAGGGGTTGGACCTTGCGAACCACCTCCGGCGTGAGAGTAAGTATGAGTTATGGTTATGTAACTGTGTGTAAGTAAAGAGATGAGTGTTAAGTGAGCTTGGCATAATCCTATGCCCGTCCAACCTATTTATAGTGGAAGAAATAGGGTTGAGGGCACCTCTGCGTAAATGTCGGAGATCATGGGGGCGTCCCATGATTGTGGGTAACCGCTAGGGCTTAGTGACCCACGTTCTCAAACTTGGCGGGAAAGCCAAGAAAGAGAGGGAGATCGTGGGTTTGACCAAGTCGAGAAGCTCTCTATCCATTGCTCCTTCGTCACCATACCAGAAGGAACTTTAAGGCTTCGAATGGCGAATTCCCCGTAGGTAACCTTCGTGTGCACGAATGGTTTGACGCCCACGAACATTCAGGAGACCTTACTTGGGCCTTCGTACGGGAAGGGCTTGACACATCTCGAAGGGGTGTCCGTCGAGCTGTTCGGAGGGTACATCATCAAGCCCCCCAGTCGAAAGTGATGCATACGAACGAGGAGGCATTGCTTTTGACTTCATCCTGCAAAGAAATCAACCGTTCGTTGCAAAGCTTATCATAAACAAGATAATCATGCTTTAGTTCGCGCATTTAATGCTACCTAAATCATTTAACTACCCGCTATAGTGATTCCATATCCCAAGTTACTCGGTTGACCAAAACTACTATTTAAAATTTAAAACCCTTTTGAAATCCGGATAAGGTTAATCCACAGGACACGTGTTCGGTTAAAAAAGAGATAGAAAAGGGGTATTTAAGGGGAGGTAGATGAAACCCTAGGATACTTTACCCTCTTCGTCTACCTTTTACACGCAGTAATCTTCTTAGAATCACCGGCTTCGAATCAAAAGTTAAAGTCTTCCTACTATCTTTTCGTAGCTTAAAATAGTCATGGATTCCAAATTTATAATTAAACAACAAAAATGCACTTTGACCGCTAAGGAGCTACATGATCATCTTGCTGAATACCCAATCCCCAAGAAGTTTAAGGTAATGCTACCCAAATCAAACCAAGGTATTTTTGATGCCCCTGAAGGCTTCGTAGGGCTATATACTCATTCCTTTAGCCATTCAAATCTTAGGATTCCTATCCACCCTCTTATCTTAGAGTTAATGCAGTATTACGAAGTGCATATCTCTCGATTTAACCCCTTTGGTTTAGCTAAACTTACCACATTTATTGTTATGTGTAAAGCTTATGGCTATGAACCAAATCTTAAGGTATTGAGGGGATTTTTGAACCTTTACCCTGGTGGGAATTGGTTAACTTTGGCAAAAAGGCCTGAAGGAGATGTGCCTAATATTGTTACGAGGCCATATACGAACATAAGGGAATGGAAGGGTAGTTTTTTTTATGTTCAGAACACCATTGTACCACCTGACTATCCAGCATTGCTGAATAAGGAATTTAGGTTTGATGCAAAACGTTTTAATGACCCCTACCTTATGAGGTTCGAAGGAGTCCGTGTTATCAGCGTTTGGCTAGGTATCCTGCAGATGTTCAAGCCTTCCCTGAGCCAATTATGTATAAGGCTGGGATTGCACAAAGCTGGGAAGGATCTCCCAAAAAGCCCATTATCATTTATCATGGAAAAAGTATGTGCTTCCACTTTTATGTAAGTAGGACCAATGTAGCGCTGATATTTATCTTTTCTTGTTCCTTTTTTGTAGAGATGGCATTTAGGAACTCCATGCATCAAGATTTGGACGAAGACTTGAGCTTCATGCCTGCGGACCAAGCTGAAGAGTCTTATGGTGTTGGTTCACCTTCTACCTCTGTCAACAACAACGACGTGGACATTCCCAAGATAGAGCCTGCTGCCTCAGCACCCCCACAAGCATTGTTGGAGGGTCCCTCCCAATTGGTTGAGAACGTGGCAGATTCAGACGATCCTGCGGAGGATGAAGTTCGAATCACAGGCTCTACAGGTATAGCTGACAGGTTAAAGAGTGGGAAGGGAACATCTGGCAAAGCTGTCAAGTCTGCCACCAAGAGGAAGACTCCTCTCCCAGCATCTGGATCCAGAGTCGTTCGACAGAAGATTGTCGAAGGCAAGAAAGCTGCAAAGTCTGCCTTTGAACTGCCGGATGATGCTGGGGAAATGCATGGTAAGCATTTGCCTTTTAAAGTATATAAAATACTAATTTTCATAACTACCTTTGCCCTTATGTACTTTATTGGTCGCAGGACTTCCGGACAAGAAGGAGCTTCCGAACGTCCTGGCTTGCCACCGAATTGTGGATCATGTCACCCCTCCTCAGTGGAAAGGATTGCTGGACAATATGTCCATCGAAGGGGTTTGCGATCTGCACGATAAAAGTGTCGCAAGGCAGGCTGTGCTAGACAACCACTTGAATACCCGGAGAAGGGAGTTGCTTCGTGCAGTGACAAAGGCAAGGCAAGAAATGGATGTTATGCTGGAGAGGGAGAAGCACAGAGACCAATAGTATGCCGAGCTGTAGGCAAAGTGTGATGAAATTAAGAAAGATTTTGAGAAGAATCCTCTCACCCAAGACCTCTGAAATAAGAAAGCAGAGTGTGGCAAACTCAGGTTGGAGGAGGCTAAGGTGGTGAGCCTCACTTGCCAAAATGTTGTGTTAGAGGCTAAGTGTGCCAGCTTGGAAGGTAAGAGGGTAAGGCTCGGAGAGCTAGAGGTGAAAATGAGAGAGGAGATCGATGGCCTGCAGACGAGGTATAAAATGCTCCAAAAGGACCATGTTGAAGTCGTATCAAAAGTGGTGCCGTACATAGCCATGGAACTATATCATAGTGATGAGATGGGAGCTGCGATGTGGAAAGTGATCAAGGCAGCTATCTTCCATGGACGGTGCTTGGCTCTGGAGGAGGTGGCTAACACAGGTAAGCCAGTAGACCTCTCCACAGTTGACTGCTACCTTCCCTCATCGAAGGCGGAATATGAAGAGGCTGGAAATGCGTTTGCAACCGAAGAGTACCCCTTCTTGGCTGAAGCTACCAAAGACCCCATGGCACCTATTGAAGACCTCCTCTCGAAGAAGCCTCGCAAGATCAAGTCTGCGACCCCAACAAAGAAGACAGCCTCCACCAATCCTGCCTCAGCTCTTCCATCCCCAACTCCATCTCAGAAGCAAGAATGAAGGCTGCTCTGTTGGCAGTAATTTGGTTCCAAGGGTAGCATGTACCCTTTTAAAACAATTTAATGTTTCTTATGTTGTTTGGTCTGTTACTTTAAACAATTGAATGTTTGTGATGCATGGCTTCGGCCAAAGACAATTTGAACGAGGCTTCGTTCTCACATGCAGGGATAAGGGCATAGGCCCTTCTTTTGAATGCTATGGTGTGGGAAAATATTCCTACACACTTAATTATTTTTGTCTTGTGAATTTCTCTTACGCCATTTTTCCAACGCTTAAACTTTACAACCTAAGGTTGAACAACCTCATTGTGTGTAAATTACAACACCAAGAATATAATGACCAACTTTGATCATTGACAGAGGGTCGCGACCCACTCTATCTTAAATCCTTTAAGTAATATGGCTGGTTTTTATTTTCATAATTGCCATAAACTATTAGGAGAGTTAATGTGAATGTGTTGGTAGGCTTAAGTAGTGGTATGAGGTGTTTGTTACACCGTATGCCTTCCAATTCGACATTGAAACTCATAAACGACTTGGCTGAACAAACCTTTGTGTTTAAGAAACGAAGCAAGAGATTTGTGGGAAATGTATTATTCATCATTGAATTGGTAGAGAGGATTACATCATTCTTGAAATGAATACTAAGACAATTACCAATAATGCTTGCTTTCCCATGAGAAGCTTTTAATTACAAGAATGAAAAGTAAAAATACTTCTTAAACATAGAACTTTCGGAGGTTCGCACCATTCCATGTTCTGTCGATGGGTTCTCCGAGAAGAGTAGCCAGCTTGTAGGCTCCATTGCCGTAGGTCTCATCTATAACGTAGGGTCCTTCCCAAGTAGGTCCTAGCTTCCCCAGGTACTCTGCTTTGCTTGCACTGTTGAGGTGTAGCACATATTCCCCAGGCTTGAAGGTGGAAGGCCTGACCCTTTTGTTGTAGTAGCCTTCGATCTTATGCTTGTGCATGGCTTCTCGGATGGAGGCTATCTCTCTCCTTTCTTCTAACAGATCAAGGTTCTCCCTGATCTTTTCATCATTTTGAGAAGCTTCATACGTGGCCACATGCTCCGTGTGCACACTTAGCTCCGAAGGGTTGACCGCTTCTGTTCCGTATGTTAGGCTGAAGGGGGTTTCACCATTGCTTGACTTGGGGTGTGTCCTATGAGCCCATAACACTTGAGGAAGCTCATCCACCCACCCGTGATGAGTTCGTCCCAGCCTTTTTTTAATCCATTTGACAATGTCTCTATTAGTAACTTCCACTTGTCCGTTACACTGTGGATGGTAAACGGACGTCCAAGACTGCTTTATGTTAAGCCCTTTACAGAAGTCATAGAAGACTCCTTCGGCAAATTGCTTGCCATTGTCGAATATGATGATGTGGGGCACTCCGAATCTGCACACAATGTGCTCCCACACAAACTTCTCAATCTGTCTTCCCATAATGGAAGCTAGGGGTTTAGCCTCAACCCACTTTGTGAAGTAATCAATTGCCACCAGTAAGAATTTGACCCCACCAGGAGCCACGGGCATAGGTCCTACGATATCAATTCCCCACTGAGAGAAGGGCCATGCGGATGTGATGCTTTTCATGTCTTGCTTCGGAAGTATGGGAACCTTGGAGTGTATCTGACAAGCTTCACACTTGTGAATGAGTTCCACAGCATCCGTATGCATCGAAGGCCAGTAGTAGCCTAACTTCATAATCTTCGAGACAACTGAACGGGGCCTTGCATGGAGGCCGCAGGATCCTTCGTGGACCTCTGCGATGATGCTCGAAGCCTGCTTAGGTCCGACATATCTGAGCCAAGGTGAGAGAAACGACCTCCTGTACAAGTTTTCTCCTATTAGCCGGTATTGTGGATACTTAACCCGTATCTTCCTTGCTAGCTTGGGGTCTTCGGGGAGAAGACCACTTATCAAGTACTCCCTGATGGGAGTCATCCATGTTTCTCCTTCTTCATGAACAACGTCAGTGACTTCTTTTATGATAATGGACCTTTCGGGCAAAACTTCAACGAGCACTTATTTCGTGAGATGAGCAAAGGCCATAGAGGCTAGCTTGCTTAGCGCGTCCGCCTTTTTTTCTGATTCCTGCGAACATGTTGGATAGTGTAGGAATCAAAACTATCCATGATCTCCCTTGTTTTGTCCAAGTATTGCTTGATGACGGGCTGCCTTGCTTCATAGGAGCGTGTCACTTGGTTTGCCACCAACTGAGAATCTACGAAGATGGGAAGAGCTTTGACCTCCATATCTTTGTCTAGTCGAAGGCCTGCTAATAGGGCTTCTTATTCCACTTCATTGTTGGTGGCTTCGAACTCAAATCGAAGGGCATATGTATGCTCCTTCCCGTCAGGACTGACCAGCATTAGACCTGCCCCGGAACCATCGAAGCTTGATGCTCTGTCTGTGTAAAGCTTCCAATTGCATTGTATTTCGATGAGCTTGGCCTTCGGTTCCTCCTTTTGTTTGTCTGGTTCGGAAGGTGTTTCCGCCAGGAAGTCTGCAAGAATTTGCCCTTTGATAGAGTTTCGACCTTTGAACTCTATTTCATGCTCCCCAAGTTTGATAACCCATTTTGCCACCCTTCTAGACTTTTCAGGCTTCGACAAGATCTGCTTGAGTGGTTTTTCGGTTAAGAATGTGATTGGGTGGGCCTGGAAATATCGTCGGAGTCTTCTTGCTGCGTAGATTAGAGCTAGTATAAGCTTATCCAATATTGGGTAGTTAACTTCTGCTCCTTGCAAGACCCTGCTGACAAAGTAAATGGGGATTTGCCTTTTGTCCCATTCTGCCATTAGGACAACGCTAATGCTCTCCATTGAGGATGCTAAGTACATGAACAACACTTCGCCTTTGATGGGGTTGTAAGTTGTGGAAAACTAGAAGGGGGGGTTGAATAGTTTTACTGAATAAAACTTGGTTTTAACGAATAAAACTTGGTTTTAAACTATTTAGATCGACTTATGTCAATCTATTTAAACATGTGTGTTGGATGACGATAGACAAGCATATAGAAATCTAAATATGTAATGAAAAGATAAAGAGTAAGAAGCACAAAACCACAACGCGAGTATTTATAGTGGTTCGGCTATAAGGACACCTTCCTTGCCCTACTCCACTCCCCGAGTCACCTACTAGAGAGTTCGTAATCACTACACAACACCAACTCCTTATGGCCTACTCTTTTTTCGGTACTAGGCTAACCACCGGGTTCTTTCACCAAGGAGAACCACACCTATCACAACGTTGCCTACCCTTTATCCGGTACTAGGCTAAGTACCGAGTTCCATTACAAAGGAGGAACTACTACCCAACACTACAGGACACCTAACCCCAAAGGAGACCAACTCCTTATTACAACACCATCAAAGATATCAATATCCTTGGATCCAATACTAATCTATCTTATACATTGAAACACACCATATCGAATGTACAACTTAGGCACCTTTCACTAATGCCCTTGGTTAGAATTCAAGGCACCTTTCACTAATGCCTTGTGACTTGACTTCTAGACACCCTTCACTAATGCCTTTAGCCTTGACTTCTAAGCACCCTTCACTAGTGCTTTCACTACGGACATTCGACACCTTTCACTAATGACTTCGTCTTGACCCTTTAGACATCTTTCACTAATGTCTTCAACACTACACTTCTTATGAGAAAGAAGAGGACTATCAACAAGAGAACCTCAGTAGTCTTGATGATAACGAAGCATGGCAACTCATGGACTTGAGCTTGCTCGTCTTCAAAAGATGGTGATCTCGCCTTTAAGAGGAACCTAGAGAATCACACAAAAACAAAACTACATACATAGATCACTTTGATATGAGTTTAGAGAGTTTATAACTCAAATAGAAAATATGTGAGGAAGGGGTGAGAAACAATGAAGAAATGGCTCGCTATTTATAGAGAGAAAATGGCTACTGTTCCCCGGATCCCACAGATCCCTCCTTTGAGGGATCCGTCCAGTGTATTAACTGGGATCCGTGGGACGCTCCCTTTTACCCATGGGTTTTGGGTCATGGGTCATGGGTTATTGATCATGGATATCAAGTAGATTCAATGTATCTACAAGATGCAATGCATCTAGTCCATGGGTCATGGGTTAAAACCATGGGTCATGGATAATATCCATATATGACTTAAGCATGATGTCATGCAATGGGTTATGGGTCATGCTCCATGGGTATGGGTCATGGAATTTGGGTTATCCCTAATTACATTCAATGTATTTGGTCAACGGGTCAAGATACTTAAGTTTCTACCCATTTACATTACCCAATATAATACATACTAGTTATGTATATATTTACCCAATATGTAAACACTAGTTGTTATACATATATTTTACTAGATCATAAAATCACTTATACTTGTTTTAGTGTTTTATGTGAAAACGTAAGTGTGTTAGAAAACTATTGGCTCAAACCATTTATGTATTTTATTTGTTTCGTTAAAATGATTTTACGTTTGTTATCGACAAAACATTAGAAGATCGTAAAATATAAATAAACGTTTTTACGGCTTATTTGTATTAACAATCTCCCCCTTTTTGTTGATGACAAAACATAAAATTATTTTAAGGAAAAACTAAAATTCGTAAAAGTTTGAATTGTAGTTTTTACTTTCTTCTCCCCTTTTTTGTCGAAACAAAAAGTGCGTCGAAAAGAAACTAACACAATGTTTTAAGAAAAACATGTGAAAAGAAAAGATAGAGAGCAAGTGACAGGAAGAGTACTCGTCTTAACTCCCCCTTGACGAGTCCATCCATTTGTGAGGGCGTCAAGTAAATAAAAACTACTAAGCTAATGCTTTGCAATGATGTTTGCAAATGGTTTCGTCTTAGCGACGATAATGCTCCCCCTTGATGATTGCAACTTTGAAAAGGGACGTCATGAATTGTATTCCAAATCTTTGAAAGTGAATTTGCAATGTATTGCTTTGACACAAAGCTCCCCCTAGCTTAGTGTGTCAAAGTTTTCATGTGTAAATTGAAAATCTACAAAACAAAGGTTAGAAAACAAGTATATAATGCATAATTTCCTGCAAATAAGACACAAGTTAGTCGAAAACTAGTCTTCTGTTGCACGGATCCCACGGTTCCCTCTTTGGAGGGATCCGTCTAGGCAAAACGTAGGGATTCATCTGTCTGTAACTAAAATACAGCAAATGTGATGTACCAAGAGATGTTGGTATCAAAATGAGATATGTATTAGACCAATAATCATATACTCAGATTAATGTGACAAATATCATGTAATTTCATTTAATAAAACTAGAGATATGATATACATGACTCTAAAAACTAAGAAAATGAAAAATACATGACTTTGAATTACTAGACTTTCTAAGTCGCGCTTGATACTAGGACACCACTAGCTCAAGTTTGTTTAGGTTTAATCTCGTCGAAACGTTCGAGGAGGTGATAAAACATGAAACGTTAATCTTCACATGTATCAAACTTTCAACATGTTGACAATGATAACAATCTATGTCATGACTAGGTAGTGGTGATGGAAGAAAGGCAATTGCTTGATGTGAAGGATCACGTGAAGCGGGTTGAGGAGCCTCAAAAGAAGGAGGGATTGGCGGAGGCGCATTTGCGGATGGCTCAACTAAAAATGGTGGTAAAGAGGTGTCAACTTCCATGTGTTCGGGTGGTTGACTTTGATGATTTCTCATAATCCAAAACGAATTATTTGATGGTAATGGAGAAAAGGAAGCCGGAGCTAGTTTTGACTCAACACCTTGATTTAGTTCCACTATTCCTCCTAATGAGGAGAATGTTGCCGGTGGTGGAGGATGAGATGGCCTAGGAGGCAAATCCTCTGGATTGTAGAGGTGTGGTGATGAGAGTGGAGTGGTAAATGATAGGGCTCTAGGCACCAATGGTGATGGTTTAGTGGAGAAGGGATTGTTTGGTCTAGGAGGTATGGTTGTGTTTGGCATTGGTAGTTTTGTGGGAACTATCCTTTTAGGGATTGGTTTGATAGGTGGAGAAATCCTACCATTTGTGGATTTAACCGGAGTTGATTCGGTTGAAGAAATTTCATGTACGACACGAGCAATTTTCTTGGGTGGTCCTTTGGTGGATGAATTACCACTAGGAGCTTTCCTCATGATGACTGATTGGTGCTAAACAGTCCAGTCTAAAAGACTAAAAACTGCTCAAACACTAATGCAATTAAGATCAGAGGAGTATAGAGTCTTCCCCGGGTCGTTATGTCCCAGCGAGCTATGCAATGGATCAATCTACGTCTAGTGATCGAGAAGTTTGAACGGAAAATGGATCTGAATGATATTACAACTACGAGAAAAGCCAACAAGTGAAAACGGCTTAAATGCTAATTAAAGAAAATTTAAAAAGATAAAACCTATTAAATAAACGCTATCACTATATTTAAAGTGATAAACGTTTAAAACCTAAAACGTACGTTTAAATTAAAAATAACGTAAACGTACAAAATAAAAAGTGAAACTAAACCAATATTAGCCCTAAAAATATGAAAATGATGTTTTTACAAACCTAATGATATAAGAAAATTTTTAGAAAAAGAAAATTATTTTTATAACTAATTATCTAATTAAAAACTATTTTTAACTAATAATTAATCACCTAAATTACAAGAAAATAGGAAAATGAGCTAGAAAAATAAGATTAAGACTTGGAAAAGTCTAAAATATCAAAATAGGCTTTTCAAAACTATTTTTGTATTTTTGTGACTATTTTTCTATTTTCTAGGAATTTTAAACTATTAAAATCTAATTAAATTGCTAAAAATTACCAAATGAACTATGAAAAATATGGAAAATTACTTTTTTTACTTTTTATATTTATCTAAGCCTAAGAAAAATGAAAACTTAATTTTTTGAACCTTTTCTGAATTTTTTGTATTAAAAGCTAATTAAAAGTGCTTAAAAACTACTTAAAATCAAGAAAAATAGCAAAACAACTAGGAAAAATCTGAAAAATTCAGGAAAACTCTAAAATTATATTCTAAATCTGAGAAAAATATAAAAACAGGTGCTTGTGTACAAGATTATGGAACTGATGTGAGATTGCTTATTGAAATAAGCACAAAATAAGCCAAATGGTCTAAACAGGCAACCAACTGTTAACAGAAGTTCTAATAAGCTATATTAACCAAAATCCAACTAAAATCAACAAGCTACAGTCACTGATATACAAGCTACCAAGATTTAATGATTTTGATTAAAGAACTAAAAACAGTTTTTGGGTACTAGCTTGCAGACCAAGAATAAGCACACAAATAAGCTCTAAACTGAAAACCAATTATTGAAATCTCAACTAGACCTGAGTGACTACTTGTAACCAAAAGAACAGCCCTTGAAAAGCTTTTATGAGCTTTGTGCAAGCTGCACAAAAGCTGAGAAAATACTCAGCTATACGGAGTTTGGTGCAGGGCAAATGGAGCTTACTTTAAGCCTCTGCACAAGCTCACCCAGAGAGCTTAAAGCAAAAACAGATATGGAAGCTTAAAGACAACCAAGAGGACTACTTATATTCCAAAAATCAGACCTTGAAACCCTTTAATGAGACCTATACAACTGCTGCATTTTCTGCACAAAACAAGTTTTTCACCATTTTTGACTTTTTGAAAGAACATGGAAAGTTGACTTTTGTGAAGTTTAGATCCAATTTGAGGACTGATAATGTTGTTAAATGATGTAATGAAGCTTTGACAACCTTTGTTATTGACTTTAAAACACAAAATGATGATTTGCTCTTTTAAAAATCTCAACAGTGGACTGTTGAGATTGTTTAAATTGGATTTTGACTTTTTTGAGTAATAAACACAAAAGTAAGACAGCTAGAGACTCAAATGAGTCTAACAAGCATGAACAACCAGAAACTAACTCACAAACACACCTCTAAAACAGGTTTAACTGATAAACCAAACACCCCTTAGCCTAACTGTTTTAACACTTAAATGAGACAAACACTTTGCAGCCTTGTAACAATGATCAATTCACATTCACTTACCCTAATTACAGCTACTTAAACTGAATTGATGCTTATTATCACCACAAATACAGATTTTAGCAAAATAACTTGAAACAACTTACAAGAGGTCCAAGACCACTATGGCCTGCCACACATGAAACAAGGAACCCTAACCTATCAAATTCAACCCCAAGCTTCCATTTCAACCCATTCCAATTCCTGAATCAACCCATATCATTCACGTACCCATTTTAGCTCCAACTTTGACTTTTGTTGACCAGTGTTTAAGAGTGAGTGAAATGTGAATGTAAGTTTATATAAAGTTTTAACAAGCTTATTTGAGCTTGTTTAAGCTTGAAAACAGACTTGCTAACAGTTTTACCAATGGTTTTGAGATTGAGAATTTCAACAGTACACTAAAATATGGAAATAGAACTTAAACTTGAATTGATACTGAAATTGAGTTCCAATACACTTAAATGATTAACTTGAGTACAAAATAACTTAAAATTACAAATCAGAAGCTAATTAGGACCTCTTGATATTAAAACGACATACAACTTTTAAAAAACTAAGACTACTCTCCCTTCATGCTTCCACTTGGTCTCTTTTATGCTCAGAAGTCTTTGTCTCTCTCTTCTGGTCAAATCCCAGCAACAATAATAGCCATTGGATTGATATTGACCCATCTTGACCGTTTAACTAGTTTTGGCGCCAAAACTGGTACAGGGCAATTGGGACAGGGACAAGGAGCATTAATTGTGGTGGGATGGTTGGTGAGGTGAGGGGGGACAATGGTGAGGTAGAGTGGGTTGATAGGTGGCTGGTGGCTGGGCATGGTGGGCAGACAAGGGGGAGGGAAAACGGGGAAAGGGTGGATTTGTTTATTTGTTTAAACACTGGGTTTGGGTCGGGTTGTGGGTAAAGGACCGGGTAACTGGATTGGGCTGGGGTGTATTGTTTGGGCTTGGGTTAACAATAGGGTCCGGATTGGTTTGTAGAATTATTAAACACAAGGACCAAAGATGTAATATTTCAATTCCCAAGGACCAAACATGCACATTATGAAAAGTAGCCAAAGGGGTGTTGTTGCCAACTTAAAATAGTCCAAGGGTTGATTTTTGACTTTTTTGAAAATCCCAAGGACTAATTTTGAACAATTTGGATTTTTAAGGACTAAAATGTAATTTTCTCAAAACTTGTAGGTTTCTCACCAAAGGACTAAATATGACATTTTATGATTTTAAAAAGACCTTTGGTGATTTTTCTTTTGAAATTATGGCTCAGGGACTATTTTTGACAATTTATGAAACTTGGGGGACTGAAACTGCAATTTTTGCAAAATTGATATGTTTTTCATCTGATTTTGATATTTTTGAATTTGAAACACATAAAACACTGATTTGTGATATTTTGATCATTTAGATGTGTTTCTGAGTATTTTCAGATGATTTTGCAGTTTATATTATGTAAAAATGATGAGTATTTGCACACTCATCAATCCCCCACACTAAGATATTGCTAGTCCCTAGCAATCTTTTGAGAAAACTTAATGGGTTTGCATCTCTTTACCAAAAGCCATTACTTCTGGAGTAGCCAAATGTTTCAGTTCAAGCAAGAACCATGGTACACCGATAACCATCTGATTTATTGGCAAATCATAAACCATATAACGGATTTGATGTGTCTTTACCAGAAGCCGTACCCTTCTGGACTAGCCAACTCTTAGATAAATTATTAGAATTATCTTTGGTGAGCTGAATACCAATTATGGTTTTTTCCACTGCCTTTACCACAAGCCATAATCTTGCGGGCTAGCCAACTCATTATCTTTTGAGGATGATGGGGAGCTGAAGAACCATACAATTTTGGGCAAATTGCAAGCCATATAAACGGATTTGAGACATCTTTACCAAGAGCCGTTTGCTCCTGGATTAGCCAATCCTTTTGTCTTACAGACAAGGCGGACTGATAACCAGATGAGAAAGTGTAGAACACTTACTCCAAAAAAAAAAAATTTTGGCCAAAAACGGGGGGATTAGGCGGTATAATTACATGATAAAATTCGTGAGAATCCCCCCCACACTTAGAAATGAATATTGCCCTCAATATTCAAAGTACCGGCGGTTATGCCGAAACAAAGAACGTGAAAGGGAAATACTACGGCCATTATTTAGAAAGAAGATTTTTTTTTTTTTTTTTTTTTTTTTTTTTTTTAGAACTTTTATATACAACATGTGGGGCAACCCCCCCCACACTAGGGTGGTAGAAAGTAGAAAGAAGACAGAAATATGGGTGAAAACCCATATGGCATGCTACTATTTTTGATTCCCGAGTCGCTAGCTTGACTCGATCCCCGCATTCATTGGTTCATGGGGAAAGTTTGTAAATCCGGGACAATCACAGGGGGAATGTCCTCTCCAAAGTAATGCTTCACTCGATGACCATTCACTTTAAAATTAGGACCATCGGGTTGAGATAACTCAATGGTACCATAAGGATAAACCTTAGCGATAGTAAATGGACCAGACCAGCGGGATTTTAATTTTCCCGAGAAAATCTTCAATCTTGAATTGAAAAGAAGGACTCGATCACCGACGTTGAAAACGCGGTTTTTGATTTTTGAGTCATGAATCTTCTTTGTCTTATGTTTATAGATCAAAGAGTTCTCGTAAGCTTGATCACGGAGTTCATTTAATTCATTCATTTGAACTTTCCGATGATCACCCGCTGTCTGAATGTCGAAATTAGCATGCTTCAAGGCCCAGTATGCCTTGTGCTCGAGCTCAACCGGCAGATGACATGCCTTCCCGTACACCAGCTTGTATGGAGTGCACCCGATGGGTGTTTTGTAAGCTGTACGGAAGGCCCAAAGTGCGTCATCTAACTTATCCGACCAAGAGGCACGGTTTTCACCAACCGTCCTTTCCAAGATTCTTTTGATCCCCCGGTTGGAGACTTCCACTTGCCCACTTGTTTGTGGGTGATACGCAGTAGAGGTACGGTGAGTTACACCATACTTTTGCATGACTCTTGCAAATTGGTCATTGCAGAAGTGCGTACCACGATCACTGATGATGGCTCGTGGAGTTCCAAACCTAGCAAATAAGGATTTCAAGAATTTCACAACAACTCGGGCATCGTTGGTGGGTAAAGCTTTAGCTTCAACCCATTTTGACAAGTAGTCAACGGCCACGAGTATGTATTTGTTACCATGAGAAGAAGGAAATGGCCCCATAAAGTCAATACCCCAGATGTCAAATATCTCACACACTTGAATGGCGTTTTGAGGCATTTCATTCCTTTGTGAGATATTCCCGTGACGCTGACAAGCGTCACAGGTTTTGACGAATTCATGGGCATCCTTGTAGATTGTGGGCCAATAGAATCCCGAATCAAACACCTTCTTGGCGGTGTAGTTGGGGCTATGATGTCCCCCAGTAGGTCCAGAATGGCAAGCCTTGAGAATGTCAACGGCTTCCTGACCATACACACATCGCCGGATGACTTGATCCGCACAGATTTTAAACAAGTAGGGGTCGTCCCAGAAATAATGTTTCACATCTTTAAAGAATTTATTTTTCTGTTGGGACGACATCCCTTTCACAACGAAGTTACCCGCATGGTAATTTGCAAAGTCCGCAAACCATGGGGTAGAAGAATCTCCACGAAAAGAAACCATATTGAGTGTTTCGAGAGGAAAAGTTTCATTGATTTCCTTTTTCTCAAACACATTTTGATGAGGGTTCTCTAATCGGGAGAGATGATCAGCAGCCAGGTTCTCAGCTCCTTTTTTATCACGAATGATGATATCAAATTCTTGCAGGAGGAGAACCCAACGGAGCAATCTCGGCTTTGCATCTTGTTTCGCAAAGAGATATTTGAGTGCCGAGTGGTCCGTATACACCACGCATTTGGTCAATATGAGATATGGCCGAAACTTCTCAAACGCATACACCACGGCTAATAATTCTTTTTCCGTAGTGGTGTAATGAGTCTGAGCTTCAGTCATAGTTTTGCTCGCGTAGTGGATTGGCTGGAAATGTTTGGTTTTGCGTTGCCCCAAGACTGCACCGATTGCAAAGTCACTTGCATCGCACATGAGCTCGAAGGGTAAATCCCAGTCGGGGGCAACTAGAATGGGTGCTTCCGTAAGCTTTTTCTTAAGTGTTTCAAAAGCTTCGATGCACTCAGGAGAGAAGATGAAAGGAGCATCTTTTTCGAGAAGATGGGTCATAGGCCGAGCGATTTTAGAGAAATCTTGAATAAATCTACGATAAAATCCGGCATGACCAAGGAAACTCCTAACACCTTTAACAGTGGTGGGATGAGGCAGTTTAGCGATAACATCAACTTTGGCTCTATCTACCTCAATCCCGTTCTTAGAAATCTTATGGCCGAGGACAATGCCCTCTTTGACCATAAAGTGGCTCTTCTCCCAGTTTAGACATAGATTGGTGTCTTCACACCTTTTAAGCATTTTGTCTAAGTGGGAGAGACAAGTCTGAAATGAGTCCCCAATGACCGAGAAGTCATCCATAAACACCTCCATAGTTTCCCCGATCATGTCGTGGAAAATGGCCATCATACAACGTTGGAACGTGCCAGGAGCATTGCATAAACCAAAAGGCATACGTCTGTAGGCAAACGTCCCGTATGGGCAAGTGAATGTGGTTTTCTCTTGATCCAGCGGATCAATGGGGATCTGAAAGTATCCTGAGAAACCATCAAGGAAACAATAGTACTCGTTCCCTGCTAATCTCTCAAGCATCTGGTCCATGAAGGGTAGAGGAAAATGGTCTTTACGGGTGGCTTCGTTTAACTTTCGATAGTCAATACACACACGCCAACCCGTAACCAATCGAGTCGGAATTAACTCGTTTTCTTCATTTGTGACAACAGTAATGCCACCCTTTTTTGGAACGCAATGAATTGGGCTAACCCAAGGACTATCAGAGATCGGGTAAATCAGACCGGCATCAAGAAGTTTGAGAACCTCTTGTTTGATAACCTCGTGAATTTTAGGATTCACCCTTCTCTGACTTTGGACTGCTGGTTTGAAGTCATCCTCCATTAAGATTTTGTGAGTGCAAAACTCAGGGTTGATACCCTTAATATCGGAGAGTTTCCAAGCAATTGCTTGCTTGTGTGACTTCAAGACCTTTATGAGAGCAGTTTTCTCCTCCTCAGTTAAGTCTTTAGCAATAATGACGGGTAATTTATCATCACCCTCCAAGAATGCATACTCAAGATGAGGAGGTAGGTCCTTTAGTTCAACCTCGGGAAATTCTTCAGTGGAAGATTGCACTGATTTGATTTCCTCAATTGAGATCTCTTTCGGAGGGGGTGAAGGTAATGGATCTTCATTAAGCAATTGCTCAAGATAAAGAATATCCCCCTCCGAATCATACACACCATCAATTCCAGGCGGAATTGATTCATTAGTAGCCAGAAATTCATCGATCTCTTCCAGAAGGAAGTCACCTCCCTCAAACGGAGTGAGAGAGGGGGAAGAGTCGGCAATGATAGGCTGAGAAGATGTGGTGGAATTCCCACCCACAGAATTATGAAGATAACCAAGAAACTCTTGAGAGTACTCCTCTGAAGCAATGTCAATTAAATCGACTCGATTAATTGATTCAGTATCATAATTTGAGGAGTACCTCGAAGTCTGATCGAGGTTAAAGGTAACAGCTTCATTACCCACACGGAGAGTGATCTCTTGCTCAAATACATCGATAAGAGCACGGCCCGTCCTCAAGAATCCCCGCCCAACAATGAGGGGAACTCGAGGATCAGCATCGAAATCAACGACCACAAAGTCAGCTGGAAAATGGAACTTTCCTACTTTCACAAATACATCCTCGGCGATGCCAAGAGGACGCGAGATAGAACGATCTGCAAGCTCAAGAGTCATGCAGGTAGGAATAAGTTCCGGAAGAGATAGTTTCTTCCACACTGAATACGGCATCAGATTGATGCTTGCACCAAGATCGGCAAGGGCAAAGCATTCAATCATCCCAGGAAAAACACAAGGAAGAAGAAATTTTCCGGGATCTCCTAGCTTCTCGGGAAGCTTCTTTAACAACACTGCTGAGCAATTCTCATTCAAAGGAGTCTTAGCCATTTCAAATAGCTTTTCTTTGTTGCTCAGCATATGTTTCAGAGTAGATGCAAATTTGGGCATTAACATGATGGCATCCGCGAAGCTTATGTCAAAGTGAAGTTCTTGGAAAATCTGAAAGAATTTTTCCATCTGATGACTAGCTTTCTCGCGGAGCTTTTGCTCATGTAAACGTGAGGGATAAGGAATAGAAGGTTTGGATTTCTGATTCTCAACAGGAGCTACAGGAGGTTCAAAAACAACTCCTTGATTTGACTTGGGTTGCTGGACCACTTGAGGTTGGACTACCGAAGGTTGGACGTGTGCGGTACTTCGTGGACTTGAATAATGCACCTTGTCCGTTTTTTCCTTGGTAACTTGACTAAATGCCACAGGAGGAGGAGGCATTGGAGTCGTAGGTCCATTGTGTTTTGGAGGTTCGCTTTCCACTACCTTCGGGATAGAAGGAGAAGAAGAGGTAGTAGGAACAGCAGGTCCAGAATAAGAAGCACCACTTCGGGTTGTGATCGCCTTTGCATCGCCCCTCGGATTAGCGATCGTGTTGCTAGGTAGAGTACCTGAGCCCGAGGGTCGATCATTTAAAGACTTCTTGATCTCAGAAATCTGGCTGACCAACAACCGATTCATTTCTTCCTGGGACTTCATGAATTGTTTCAACAGCTCATCAGATGATGGTCCAGTTGGAACAATGGCTTGAGTTTGAACAGGGAAATTCTGGCCTCTATTGTTAGGATTAGGGCCTTGATTCTGAAAATTCCCTTGATTGTTTCCATGAAAATACCCAGGGTTGAAATTTCCCTGACCTGGGTTTCTATTGTAATTTCCTTGATGTTGGAAATTTTGATTCTGATTTTGAAAACCGTTGTTTTGATTGAAATGACCTTGGTTTTGAAAACCTTGGTTCGGTCTATTCTGATTACGGTTTTGGTTTTGATTGAAACCGGGAGGTCCAGAGTAGTGGTTAGGACGGTGGTTCGGGTCTACAGGAGCACGATATTGATTGCCTCCTTGATTAGACATCCCGCCCACAGCATTGGCTTCAAAGGGGTTACCATCGGTGGCCATACAGTTATAATAAGCATGGGGGCCACCACAGGTAACACAGACTTCCACTTTCTTAACTTCAGCAGGAGGTGAAGTTTGTGGAAAAGAAACTTTCTTCTGGTTGGAAAGAACCAAAGCTTGGATAGCTTCCGTGAGTTTATCAATCTTAGCATCGGTGCTAGACTGACTCACGGGCGATGAAGAAGAAGAAGGACCAACACTGACTTGGGAAACAACCGGCTTGCTTCGTGCAGTGCGGACCTTGGACTTGTTTTCGATTATCGCCAAAGCTTCTTTGACAGTTTTGCTGAGGAAATTTCCTCCCGCGGAGGAATTGAGAGAATCTTGGTCAGATTGACTCACTCCATTGTAGAAAGTGTCGAGTTGCATTAACTCGGAGAAACCGTGGTGAGGACACTTGCGAAGCAATTCCTTGAAACGATCCCACGATTCACTGAAGGATTCATCAAACTTCTGAGTGAACTTGATGATTTCATTTTTAAGACTCGTGGTCTTGGAAGGTGGATAGAATTCATTCACAAATTTCTTCACCAGATCTTCCCATGTCTCTATTGATTTAGGGGGTTGCTTTTCAAGCCAAATCCGGGCTTGCCCCTCAAGAGAAAACGGGAACAGAAGAAGCTTAACAGCATCAGAAGGGACATTCTTATACTTGATGGTAGATGCAATCTTGTTAAACCATCTTATATGAGCATGAGGATCATCCCGCTCAAAACCGTAGAACTGATTTGAAGTTACAAGATTCAGTAACCCGGTCTTGAGTTCAAAATTTTCAGCCACGATGGCTGGTACAACGATAGCATCTCCATACCCGTCGATGGGTGCCTGGAGAAGCTCGCACATAGGAATCTCATCCGCCATGACAACGGGAGTAGTGCGAACAGTTCGGATCTCAGATCCGACTGCTGGAGCAGAAAGTCTACGAACACGCCTTCTTGGAATCTTGACAAGCTCACGAAATGGGCTCACAGATCTAGAAGAGCGAGTGCGCATACACAAGATTTAACTCTAAGGAAACTCAGAGTTAAGGAGAGAAATGGAATTATGAAGATATTTCAGATGAGAATGAGAATTATGAAGACGTTTTATAAAAATGGGGTGAGAAGAATCTTTATGGGTTTTCTGGTTCTGAAACGTCGATATCACAACAAAATCAATTAACACAAAATCGAGGCAAAACAACAGTGAACTTAACCAATAATCCAAGATGAATGGCTTCTTTAAAAAAGGTACACCAATCACAATGGACACAAAGGCAAGTTTTATATCTTTAGTTCGGGAACTTATTATGGTCGCACCCCCAGTTAGGTAGTGCACTGCCTTGGTTTTCGGTGGTAATCTTTTAAGTTGTTAATTATTAGAGAAAACGACGATTCTTTTTGTATTTTTATTTTGATACATATATAGAAACAAAAGAGAAAATATTTTTGTGTTTTATACGTTTTTGGATGTTTTTGGGTTTTTGGATTTTTTAGAAGAAAATATGGATATATATATATACAGAAATGGATGATATAAACAAAGAGTGAGGATTCAAACAACTAATCTGCTAAAACGGGAGATAAATCAGCACAGCTCCCCGGCAGCGGCGCCAAAATTTGATCGGTGCTAAACAGTCAAGTCTAAAAGACTAAAAACTGCTCAAACACTAATGCAATTAAGATCTGAGGAGTATAGAGTCCCCCCGGGTCGTTATGTCCCAGCGAGCTATGCAATGGATCAATCAACGTCTAGTGATCGAGAAGTTTGAACGGAAAATGGATCTGAATGATATTACAACTACGAGAAAAGCCAACAAGTGAAAACAGCTTAAATGCTAATTAAAGAAAATTTAAAAAGATAAAACCTATTAAATAAACGCTATCACTATATTTAAAGTGATAAACGTTTAAAACCTAAAACGTACGTTTAAATTAAAAATAACGTAAACGTACAAAATAAAAAGTGAAACTAAACCAATATTAGCCCTAAAAATATGAAAATGATGTTTTTACAAACCTAATGATATAAGAAAATTTTTAGAAAAAGAAAATTATTTTTATAACTAATTATCTAATTAAAAACTATTTTTAACTAATAATTAATCACCTAAATTACAAGAAAATAGGAAAATGAGCTAGAAAAATAAGATTAAGACTTGGAAAAGTCTAAAATATCAAAATAGACTTTTCAAAACTATTTTTGTATTTTTGTGACTATTTTTCTATTTTCTAGGAATTTTAAACTATTAAAATCTAATTAAATTGCTAAAAATTACCAAATGAACTATGAAAAATATGGAAAATTACTTTTTTTACTTTTTATATTTATCTAAGCCTAAGAAAAATGAAAACTTAATTTTTTGAACCTTTTCTGAATTTTTGTATTAAAAGCTAATTAAAAGTGCTTAAAAACTACTTAAAATCAAGAAAAATAGCAAAACAACTAGGAAAAATCTGAAAAATTCAGGAAAACTCTAAAATTATATTCTAAATCTGAGAAAAATATAAAAACAGGTGCTTGTGTACAAGATTATGGAACTGATGTGAGATTGCTTATTGAAATAAGCACAAAATAAGCCAAATGGTCTAAACAGGCAACCAACTGTTAACAGAAGTTCTAATAAGCTATATTAACCAAAATCCAACTAAAATCAACAAGCTACAGTCACTGATATACAAGCTACCAAGATTTAATGATTTTGATTAAAGAACTAAAAACAGTTTTTGGGTACTAGCTTGCAGACCAAGAATAAGCACACAAATAAGCTCTAAACTGAAAACCAATTATTGAAATCTCAACTAGACCTGAGTGACTACTTGTAACCAAAAGAACAGCCCTTGAAAAGCTTTTATGAGCTTTGTGCAAGCTGCACAAAAGCTGAGAAAATACTCAGCTAATACTGAGTTTGGTGCAGGGCAAATGGAGCTTACTTTAAGCCTCTGCACAAGCTCACCCAGAGAGCTTAAAGCAAAAACAGATATGGAAGCTTAAAGACAACCAAGAGGACTACTTATATTCCAAAAATCAGACCTTGAAACCCTTTAATGAGACCTATACAACTGCTGCATTTTCTGCACAAAACAAGTTTTTCACCATTTTTGACTTTTTGAAAGAACATGGAAAGTTGACTTTTGTGAAGTTTAGATCCAATTTGAGGACTGATAATGTTGTTAAATGATGTAATGAAGCTTTGACAACCTTTGTTATTGACTTTAAAACACAAAATGATGATTTGCTCTTTTAAGAATCTCAACAGTGGACTGTTGAGATTGTTTAACTTGGATTTTGACTTTTTTGAGTAATAAACACAAAAGTAAGACAGCTAGAGACTCAAATGAGTCTAACAAGCATGAACAACCAGAAACTAACTCACAAACACACCTCTAAAACAGGTTTAACTGATAAACCAAACACCCCTTAGCCTAACTGTTTTAACACTTAAATGAGACAAACACTTTGCAGCCTTGTAACAATGATCAATTCACATTCACTTACCCTAATTACAGCTACTTAAACTGAATTGATGCTTATTATCACCACAAATACAGATTTTAGCAAAATAACTTGAAACAACTTACAAGAGGTCCAAGACCACTATGGCCTGCCACACATGAAACAAGGAACCCTAACCTATCAAATTCAACCCCAAGCTTCCATTTCAACCCATTCCAATTCCTGAATCAACCCATATCACTTCTGTACCCATTTTAGCTCCAACTTTGACTTTTGTTGACCAGTGTTTAAGAGTGAGTGAAATGTGAATGTAAGTTTATATAAAGTTTTAACAAGCTTATTTGAGCTTGTTTAAGCTTGAAAACAGACTTGCTAACAGTTTTACCAATGGTTTTGAGATTGAGAATTTCAACAGTACACTAAAATATGGAAATAGAACTTAAACTTGAATTGATACTGAAATTGAGTTCCAATACACTTAAATGATTAACTTGAGTACAAAATAACTTAAAATTACAAATCAGAAGCTAATTAGGACCTCTTGATATTAAAACGACATACAACTTTTAAAAAAACTAAGACTACTCTCCTTTCATGCTTCCACTTGGTCTCTTTTATGCTCAGAAGTCTTTGTCTCTCTCTTCTGTCAAATCCAGCAACAATAATAGCCATTGGATTGATATTGACCCATCTTGACCGTTTAACTAGTTTTGGCGCCAAAACTGGTACAGGGCAATTGGGACAGGGACAAGGAGCATTAATTGTGGTGGGATGGTTGGTGAGGTGAGGGGGGACAATGGTGAGGTAGAGTGGGTTGATAGGTGGCTGGTGGCTGGGCATGGTGGGCAGACAAGGGGGAGGGAAAACGGGGAAAGGGTGGATTTGTTTATTTGTTTAAACACTGGGTTTGGGTCGGGTTGTGGGTAAAGGACCGGGTAACTGGATTGGGCTGGGGTGTATTGTTTGGGCTTGGGTTAACAATAGGGTCCAGATTGGTTTGTAGAATTATTAAACACAAGGACCAAAGATGTAATATTTCAATTCCCAAGGACCAAACATGCACATTATGAAAAGTAGCCAAAGGGGTGTTGTTGCCAACTTAAAATAGTCCAAGGGTTGATTTTTGACTTTTTGAAAATCCCAAGGACTAATTTTGAACAATTTGGATTTTTAAGGACTAAAATGTAATTTTCTCAAAACTTGTAGGTTTCTCACCAAAGGACTAAATATGACATTTTATGATTTTAAAAAGACCTTTGGTGATTTTTGCTTTTGAAATTATGGCTCAGGGACTATTTTTGACAATTTATGAAACTTGGGGGACTGAAACTGCAATTTTTGCAAAATTGATATGTTTTTCATCTGATTTTGATATTTTTGAATTTGAAACACATAAAACACTGATTTGTGATATTTTGATCATTTAGATGTGTTTCTGAGTATTTTCAGATGATTTTGCAGTTTATATTATGTAAAAATGATGAGTATTTGCACACTCATCAATGACTAAAGGAGGTTTGTAAAGGTTTCTAAGTGCTGAAAATGAGGATGAAGATGATGACTTTAGAAGTCCTAACAATGAGGTTTATAAAGCAAGGGATTTGGCAAGTGCATTCAAGACTTGAGCCACTAAGATTCCTTGGAATGTGATGAGTAGCATGCACAAGAGTCAACTTTAGAGTTGTACTAATCTAGGAGCTTGATTAAGATAAGATGGAGTGTTTAAGTTAGCAAGATGAGCTTTGAAATGATTGTTTTAGCTAGAGTTGACATGAAACTGTCACCCGGATCCCCCGGTTCCCTCCAATGAGGGATCCGACTAGGTTAATTCTAGGGATCCGGTTCTCAGCAGCTAGGTGATTCGTTTGAAAAGTGAGTGGTGAACAAACACAATATCAACGTATATCAAAATAACCGTAAAACCCGACAAATTAACCTTTTAGGAAAAGGGTTAACGCACCAAATCTCACGGGTGTGATAAAAGTGATACCGGAAAAGTTATTTCCCGGGTCGTGTCCCAACGAGGTGTGAATGGAAGGATTCGTTGAGTTTTGTGATTTGAACTTGAATTGGATTTAAATGATTTGTTGATTTGATTTACGTTATCTACGAATTAATTAACGGGAAAGTAATTAAGGCAAGGGAACCCTACTAAACTACAAACTAACTACTACTAAGCCTATGAAATGATAAAACGAGGCTAAACTAAGTCCTAGGGTGCTAAAACGTAAAAACGGGAAACAACCCGAGCCATAAACGTAAAATTTTTGCAATTTAAGGGCTACGGGTGTGAAATTAATTTTCCTACGACCTAATTGACTAAAAATAATTTTAGAAAAAGACCGGGTATTTTTTTCGACTTATATTTTATTTTCTACGAATTAAAAACTATTTTATTCTAATTAATTAATTAAAAATACTAAACTATTTAAGAAAAATCTGAAAAATTCACAGAAAGTACTTTGATTAATGCTTGATCTAAGAAAATTAAGAAAACAGTAACTTGTTTTGGAAATAAGCTACAGAATAAGCTAAAAAGCTTAAAAGCTTCAACTACCTAAGAACTGTTTTATATTTGATTGTGCAAAGAAATAATGAGACAAGTCCCAAGGGCAGTTGGTGATGGAGTGATGTTGTGAGGTGTTGGTGCGTGAGTGTGGAGACTAAGGTTCGAATCCTGGCTCCCACTTTTTGAAAATTACTTTTTTTTTTTTTTTCAACTTATCCTTTTTCCAACTTAAAGATACAACCAAGATGAACAATTTTTTGTGAAAACTTTTGTATTAAAGCTCACAATAAGCTGTTTAGAACAACTTATTGACACTGGTTTTGGACAATTACAAAACAAACATTCCTTAAGCTGTTTTAAACTCAAATAAGCCTGAAAAGCAGTTTGAAAATAGTGGATAAACAAGTACTGATGACGAATAAGCTGGAGCATTCACAGTTAAGCTACAATTAAGCAAAGATTAAGGGGAAATCAGTCGGCTAAGGAATAAGCTATACTAAAGCTAATGAATGGGGATTAATCACTAAAGTTATTCTAATAAGCACTAAGGGAAGATTAATAATCCAAATCCTAACTACACTTTATCTAAGCTACCTTGTAATTTCCTAAATAAACTAGATGTCCTACTGATAAGCTAAAGAGTAACAAAAAAAAGGTAAGTGACATGTGCACTGTTGTTGCTGCGGTTTCCAAACAGGCTATGGAGGCCTGATCACAGCTTATTATTGAGCTGAGAAGTGGACCCCAGGGTGAGAACAAGCTTCAGAGAACAAGGTTAGCTAGTAGAGATTCACAAAAAGCTAATTAGGCCCAAAGAAAACACTGTTTAAAGCTTAAAAATAAGCTGATATCAGCTTTCTTTCGGGTTGATACAAACTGATGCAGAAAAACAATTATGGGGTAAAGAGCAATTTTGAACTTCAATTTAAAACAAGTTAAATGCTTGTTAGATGCACTAAAATGGAAACAACTGAGTTGGTGACTTAATAACCTAGTAAAAACAAGATTTGCTTATTTTAGAAATCAAATAAGCATTTGAATGGAGCCTGAGTTAGCACCCCACTGCTGAACCAATAAGACAGGAAAACCACTTTTTTACTTCCCAAACTCTTGCAAACTTTCTTAAAACTCTTTTCATCTATTGAAACTAACTAATACTCTTAGGATGTCTCTGACCTTAAAGGTCAAAGAGGGTAAAAAAATGGTTTTGACCCCTGAAAATGTTTAACCCAAACAGTCCCTTATAGGTGGAAACCACTTAAAGCTGTTTTAAAAACATTAGAATTTGGTTCTCTGATCTGTAAAACTAAACTAAAAACTTGAACACAATGAGATTAGACTAAGAGAATTAAACACGAGAGAGCTTATTTGTGCACATAAACTGGAAATTGAAAGTAAAAGAAATTGCTTGTCATTAATAAAAATTCATTACAAAAGACATAAAACTCATTTTCTACTAAAAACTAGGGGTGCCTTTGAAGGCTACAATGATAAGCTATTTATACTAAAGGCTAATAGGGGTCTTCATATCTTCAAATGCTCTTTGTTGTGCTTCTGCTGTGAGACAAAACAGCCAAATAGCTTCACTTGTGCTTTCTTCAGTCAATCTCATCCATCCAATAAGTAGGTACCATGAGCATGAATCAGAGCCATCCATTGAGCTTTTTGACTTGGATTGCTGAGGTGGAGTGGGAAAGAGGAGAGAAAGCTTGAGTAGTGGGTTTGGGATTTGGGAGAAACTGGGTAAAGAAGGTTAAGGTGGTTTTGGGTTGTGGTGTAGCTGGGTAAAAGAGTGATGGTGAGGTTGAGTGTTTGGGTTGAAGAGAAAGAAGCAGAAGATGGGGAAGAGGGAAAAAGGGGCGTTTTTATTTGTGGGTGATGGAGGGGGTTCAAATAGGAGAGTGGCAGGGGTCAAGTGGAAAGGGGTTCAAGACCAAGGGTGCTTTGTATTAATACATAAGGACCAATATTGCAATTCATCACAAACCAAGGGACCAAATCTGCCAATTTCTCAAAGTTAATCAAGAGGACCAATTTTGACAAGTTTAATTTTTCCAAGGACCAAATATAATAATTTGTTTTATTTTGATTTACCAAGGACTATTTTTGACAACTTTTGAAACTTGGGGACTAAAAGCTCCATTATGCAAACTTGATATGTTTTTCATCTGATTTTGGTATTTTTGCATTTGAAACACATAAAACACTTATTTGTGATATTTTTATCATTTTGATGCATTTCTGAGTGTTTTTAAATGTTTTGCAGTTCAGATTTGACCAAAAAATTGATGAGTATTTACACACTCATCAATCCCCACACTAAACTATTGCTAGTCCCTAGCAATCTTTTGTGAAAACTTAATGGATTTGAAAAACTCTTTACCAAAAGCCATTACTTCTGGAGTAGCCAATTGTTTCGATTCAAGTAAGAACCTTGGTACAATGATAACCAAATGATTTTGAGCAAATCACCAGCTTTCAACGGTTTGATTTGTCTTTACCAGAAGCCGTTTGCTTCTGGACTAGCCAACTCTTAGATAAAATATCTTTGGTGAGTCGATTACCAATTATGGTTTTCCAACTGCCTTTACCACAACCATAAACTTGCGGGCTAGCCAACTCTTCACTAATTAAAGATATGGTGAGCTGAACACCATACAATTTTGGGCAAATTGCAAGCCGTCAACGGATTTGAGATATCTTTACCAAGAGCCGTTTGCTCCTGGATTAGCCAATCCTTTTGTTTATTAGACATGGCGGACTGATAACCGTAATCTGAGTAAGTGCAAAACACTTACTAAAAAAAAAATTTTTGGCCAAAAATGGGGGAATTGGGTGGTATACTTACATGATAAAATTCGTGAGAAATCCCCCCCACACTAGAAATGAATATTTCCCTCAATATTCAAAGTACCGGCGGTTATGCCGAAACATAGAACGTAAAAGGGAAATACTACGGCCATTATTTGGATTTATTTATTTATTTATTTATTTATTTTTTTTTTTTAGAAAACTTTATATACAACAGCGTGGGGCAATTCCCCCACACTAGGGTGGTAGAAAATAGAAAGAAGTCAGAAATACGGGTGAAAACCCATATAGTGTGCTACTGTTTTTGATTCCCGAGTCGCTAGCTTGACTCGACCCCGTATTAATTTGTTCTTGGGGAAGCAACGTGGAAAACCAATCTCGATCGGACTTTCGTTCACAGTGTTAATAAACATATGAACATCAGAAAGTTCCACACCGACGGGATATAACCGCGGTATTGTTAATAGTGGAAACTATAAAGGATGATACCGGGGTCAAAGATGGTGTCCTCATTCCCAAAAGAGAAAAGGGAAAGAGCAACCACACCATCTGTGAAGAATGGAATAAAGATGTGCATGAGAATGCAAGTCCATTCCTCAGCAGTAAAAAGCAAATCACCATTTTTGACATTTTTAAGCTTAGTCTTGAAGTTTGTGTGGTGATTGTCAACAGAATTACCGGTAGGGAGGGTTGGAAACGGTTCTTCAATCAACAGATTTTCCAGAAAAAAGGATGTCCCCTCCGAATCAAAGTAAGTATTATCAATTCCTTTTGGAATCGACTCATCACTAAGAAAGGCATCGACTTCATTCCAAAAGTTGTCATCTTCCTCATCCGGAGTGAGAGAAGGGATGGAAGAGTCGGAAATAATAAAACTAGTGGATGATGGATCATTTTTGAACAATTCTTCAATGGGAAGAATGTCTCCCATTGGATCACAAACATCATCATCCAATCCGATGAACTGAAGAGAGTTTGGTTTCATTCACAGAGTTAACAAACTCAATACGATAAACTGATTTCGGAGGTGGTACAAGTGGTGTGCTCTTAGAGCTAGCAATTTCCACCACTTTCGATAAAGTCTCCGATTCTAGATCATCATCATCAAGAACACTCTTGACTTCCTTGGTACAACTTTCAAACCATTTGTTTGAACCAGGGTTGATTTTCAAAGCTTTTAGCTCAGCACGTTTTTGATGACTCCTCTTAACCGTGAAATTTGAGAGTGTTGCATCGATTCTTTCAGATTTTTGATCAATTGTGGCAACACTATGTTTGTATAGAGGTTTGGAGTTCTGGTTGATATTAAACGTGAGTTCTTCGTTGTCAACCCGTATGGTCAACTCTTCAGCAAATACATCAATTAAAGCACGGCTCGTTCTCAAGAAAGCTCTCCCTAAGATGAGGGGAACTCTAGGATCTGCATCAAAGTCTACTACAACAAAGTCAGTAGGAAATTGAAACTTTCCTACTTCATACGACATCCTCGGCTATCCCAAGTGGACGAGTTTTGAGTACGGTCCGCTAGCTCGAGTGTCATACAAGTGGATGTAAGTTTAGGAAGAGACAGTTTCTTCCATACTGAGAGTGGCATGAGGTTAATGCTTGCACCAAGATCGGCCAAGGAGGAGCATTGAACCATCCCCAAGAAATCACACGGGATTAAAAACCTGCCGGGGTCTTCAAGCTTTTTGGGAAGCTTCTTGAGAAGGACCGCTGAGCATTGCTCATTGAGAGGGGTTTTAGCCATCTCAGATAACTTATCTTTGTTGCTCAGTAAGCTTTTAAGCGTGGATGCAAATTTGGGCATTAGAACGAGAGCATCAACGAAGCTTATATCAAAGTGCAGTTCATTGAAAATTTGGAAAAAAATTTCCATTTGCTCTTTGGTTTTGTCTTTGAGCTTCTCATCATGCAATCTTGATGGGTAAGGGAGCTGACTAGACTTTTGAGCCGGGACGGAAGTCATTTCTGGCTCAGAATTTCTCTTCGGAACTTCGGGTTCCGGACTTAAAGCTTGGACTACCGAAGGTGGGACGTGTGCGGTACTTCGTGGGCTTGAGAAATGCACCTTGTCCGTTGTATCCTTGGTAACTTGACTCATTGCTCCTGGTGGAGGAGGCATTGGAGTCGAAGGTCCATTGTGCGTCTTACCACTACGAGTGGTGACGGCTTTCAACTCGGCATTTGGATTTGGAACCGTATTGCTTGGGAGTCCTCCAGAAGATGACGAAGCTTTGTTCATATTCATGTTCATGAAACTGCTCATCATATTCTTCAACTCATCTGTCTGCCGAGACATTGTGGTATCAATTTCCTTTTTTAGCTCAACTCTCATGTTATTGATCTGAGTTTGCATTGAACGTATGCTTGACTCAGTAATTTTCATGAAGTCATTCGGTAGGGAAGCTTGAGAAGGTTGTTGATAACTTTGCTGATTTGGAGCTTGATATGGTTGGTTGAAATTGTTCCGGTTCTGATTGAAATTTTGAGAGTTATTGAAGTTTTGTCCTTGATTCAGAACAAAGCGATTTTGATTGCCATGGTTTTGTACAGGAGGAAAACCAGGTGGTGTCATATTGCTAGGTGCACGGTAGTGAGGATCAGCTTGTGGTCGGTATTGATTGTGGTTTACTGAAGCTACGGGAGCTTGGTAAAAAGAAGCATCAGTTGCTTGACAATCAGAATACGCGTGTGGACCACTACAAGTTTCCCACACCTTGTTCACGGCTTTGATTGGTTCCGGCTTATGAATTTCGCTTTTGATTTCCTTTACCTCTTTCATCATACAACGGATGACGCCCGTTAGAGTGGCTAACGGAGCGGCTAACTCGGAAGAGTTACCGGATGAAGAAGCAAGGCGAGTGTTCGAATATTGACTTTGTTGCGAGAAATAGGAACTTTTGATTTTTTCTCGCAAATCTCAATCACTTCTTTAGGCTTACGATTCAGATATTGCCACCGCGGCTGCATTCAAAGAATCTTGATCGTTACCGTTCAACCCATTATAAAAGATATTAACTTGCTGAAACTCCGTGAATTCATGATGGGGGCATTTCCTGAGGAGATCTTTGAATCTCTCCCATGCCTCTCCAAAGTTTTCATCGAAATTTTGACGAAATCCAGAAATTTCAATTTTAAGATTAGTCGTCTTTGATGGAGGAAAGAAATAATTGACAAACTTTTGAACAAGATCCTCCCAAGTTTCGATGGTTCGAAGGGGTTCTTTTTCCAGCCAAATCCGGGCTGCCCCCTCAAGTGAGAACGGAAATAGCATCAGTTTGATCACTTTTTGTGGTACATCCTTGTAATTGATAGTTGAGGTCAACTTGTTAAACCAACGGATGTGTGCATACGGGTCTTCTCGATCAAACCCGTGGAATTGATTCGTAGACACAAGTTGGATCAAATGCGTCTTCAATTCAAAGTGATCAGAATTGATTGGTGGTAAAACGATGGCATCTCCATAACCTTCGGTGGGTGCCTGGAGCATTTCCGCCATAGTTCGTTCGTCTGCCATATTGTTGTTTGGAATAGTACGAATCTCGGGTTCGACTATTAGGGCAGCACGTCTATGAGAACGTCTTCTAGGAATTTCTGCTAGATCACGAAAAGGGCTCAATGATCTAGAGGAACGAGTGCGCATGCACCTCCAAAAACAACACTTTCAATTAAAACAAGACCGAGGCAAAACACAGTGAACTTAAACCAATAATCCCGCGTAAAATGATCACTTCTATAAGATAAACGCACAAAGGAGCGGAGAAGCTTATTAGGTCAGCGCGAAGCTTATTAAAAACCCGCCTCTTTTCAGCCGCAATTTAATGTCAGGCCGTCCTTATACCCCTCACACAGTTTGTTTATCCAATAGAAATAAACCAAATCACGAGCGACACAAAGGCAAGTTTTAAATCTTTTGTTCGGGAACTTATAATGATAACACCTCAGTTGAGAATGTTATATTGATTGTGTCTTCTATTTTATTTAAAACAACAAGCAAAAATCTTTTTGTATTTTTAATCTTTTACATATATAAACAAAGAAAAGAAAAATATTTTTGTATTTTTGTATTTTTATAAAAACAATAACTTCACGAGGAAGGTTCTTCAAGTCACTAATCGCAAAAATCACGATATTGTCGCAACACACCTCCCCGGCAGCGGCGCCAAAATTTGATTCGTTTGAAAAGTGAGTGGTGAACAAACACAATATCAACGTATATCAAAATAACCGTAAAACCCGACAAATTAACCTTTTAGGAAAAGGGTTAACGCGCCAAATCTCACGGGTGTGATAAAAGTGATACCGGAAAAGTTATTTCCCGGGTCGTGTCCCAACGAGGTGTGAATGGAAGGATTCGTTGAGTTTTGTGATTAGAACTTGAATTGGATTTAAATGATTTGTTGATTTGATTTACGTTATCTACGAATTAATTAACGGGAAAGTAATTAAGGCAAGGGAACCCTACTAAACTACAAACTAACTACTACTAAGCCTATGAAATGATAAAACGAGGCTAAACTAAGTCCTAGGGGTGCTAAAACGTAAAAACGTAAAACCGGGAAACAACCCGAGCCATAAACGTAAAAATTTTGCAATTTAAGGGCTACGGGTGTGAAATTAATTTTCCTACGACCTAATTGACTAAAAATAATTTTAGAAAAAGACCGGGTATTTTTTTCGACTTATATTTTATTTTCTACGAATTAAAAACTATTTTATTCTAATTAATTAATTAAAAATACTAAACTATTTAAGAAAAATCTGAAAAATTCACAGAAAGTACTTTGATTAATGCTTGATCTAAGAAAATTAAGAAAACAGTAACTTGTTTTGGAAATAAGCTACAGAATAAGCTAAAAAGCTTAAAAGCTTCAACTACCTAAGAACTGTTTTATATTTGATTGTGCAAAGAAATAATGAGACAAGTCCCAAGGGCAGTTGGTGATGGAGTGATGTTGTGAGGTGTTGGTGCGTGAGTGTGGAGACTAAGGTTCGAATCCTGGCTCCCACTTTTTGAAAATTACTTTTTTTTTTTTTTTCAACTTATCCTTTTTCCAACTTAAAGATACAACCAAGATGAACAATTTTTTGTGAAAACTTTTGTATTAAAGCTCACAATAAGCTGTTTAGAACAACTTATTGACACTGGTTTTGGACAATTACAAAACAAACATTCCTTAAGCTGTTTTAAACTCAAATAAGCCTGAAAAGCAGTTTGAAAATAGTGGATAAACAAGTACTGATGACGAATAAGCTGGAGCATTCACAGTTAAGCTACAATTAAGCAAAGATTAAGGGGAAATCAGTCGGCTAAGGAATAAGCTATACTAAAGCTAATGAATGGGGATTAATCACTAAAGTTATTCTAATAAGCACTAAGGGAAGATTAATAATCCAAATCCTAACTACACTTTATCTAAGCTACCTTGTAATTTCCTAAATAAACTAGATGTCCTACTGATAAGCTAAAGAGTAACAAAAAAAAGGGTAAGTGACATGTGCACTGCTGTTGCTGCGGTTTCCAAACAGGCTATGGAGGCCTGATCACAACTTATTATTGAGCTGAGAAGTGGACCCCAGGGTGAGAACAAGCTTCAGAGAACAAGGTTAGCTAGTAGAGATTCACAAAAAGCTAATTAGGCCCAAAGAAAACACTGTTTAAAGCTTAAAAATAAGCTGATATCAGCTTTCTTTCGGGTTGATACAAACTGATGCAGAAAAACAATTATGGGGTAAAGAGCAATTTTGAACTTCAATTTAAAACAAGTTAAATGCTTGTTAGATGCACTAAAATGGAAACAACTGAGTTGGTGACTTAATAACCTAGTAAAAACAAGATTTTCTTATTTTAGAAATCAAATAAGCATTTGAATGGAGCCTGAGTTAGCACCCCACTGCTGAACCAATAAGACAGGAAAACCACTTTTTTACTTCCCAAACTCTTGCAAACTTTCTTAAAACTCTTTTCATCTATTGAAACTAACTAATACTCTTAGGATGTCTCTGACCTTAAAGGTCAAAGAGGGTAAAAAAAATGGTTTTGACCCCTGAAAATGTTTAACCCAAACAGTCCCTTATGGGTGGAAACCACTTAAAGCTGTTTTAAAAACATTAGAATTTGGTTCTCTGATCTGTAAAACTAAACTAAAAACTTGAACACAATGAGATTAGACTAAGAGAATTAAACACGAGAGAGCTTATTTGTGCACATAAACTGGAAATTGAAAGTAAAAGAAATTGCTTGTCATTAATAAAAATTCATTACAAAAGACATAAAACTCATTTTCTACTAAAAACTAAGGGTGCCTTTGAAGGCTACAATGATAAGCTATTTATACTAAAGGCTAATAGGGGTCTTCATATCTTCAAATGCTCTTTGTTGTGCTTCTGCTGTGAGACAAAACAGCCAAATAGCTTCACTTGTGCTTTCTTCAGTCAATCTCATCCATCCAATAAGTAGGTACCATGAGCATGAATCAGAGCCATCCATTGAGCTTTTTGACTTGGATTGCTGAGGTGGAGTGGGAAAGAGGAGAGAAAGCTTGAGTAGTGGGTTTGGGATTTGGGAGAAACTGGGTAAAGAAGGTTAAGGTGGTTTTGGGTTGTGGTGTAGCTGGGTAAAAGAGTGATGGTGAGGTTGAGTGTTTTGGGTTGAAGAGAAAGAAGCAGAAGATGGGGAAGAGGGAAAAAGGGGCGTTTTTATTTGTGGGTGATGGAGGGGGTTCAAATAGGAGAGTGGCAGGGGTCAGTGGAAAGGGTTCAAGACCAGGGTGCTTTGTATTAATACATAAGGACCAATATTGCAATTCATCAGAAACCAAGGACCAAATCGCCAATTTCTCAAAGTTAATCAAGAGGACCAATTTTGACAAGTTTAATTTTTCCAAGGACCAAAAATAATAATTTGTTTTATTTTGATTTACCAAGGACTATTTTTGACAACTTTTGAAACTTGGGGGACTAAAACTGCCAATTATGCAAACTTGATATGTTTTTCATCTGATTTTGGTATTTTTGCATTTGAAACACATAAAACACTTATTTGTGATATTTTTATCATTTTGATGCATTTCTGAGTGTTTTTAAATGTTTTGCAGTTCAGATTTGACCAAAAATGATGAGTATTTACACAATCATCAATCCCCCACACTAAACTATTGCTAGTCCCTAGCAATCTTTTGAGAAAACTTAATGGATTTGAATCTCTTTACCAAAAGCCATTACTTTTGGAGTAGCCAATTGTTTCAGTTCAAGTAAGAACCTTGGTACAATGATAACCAAATGATTTTGAGCAAATCACCAGCTTTCAACGGTTTTGATTTGTCTTTACCAGAAGCCGTTTGCTTCTGGACTAGCCAACTCTTAGATAAAATATCTTTGGTGAGTCGATTACCAATTATGGTTTTCCAACTGCCTTTACCACAAGCCATAAACTTGCGGGCTAGCCAACTCTTCACTAATTAAAGATATGGTGAGCTGAACACCATACAATTTTGGGCAAATTGCAAGCCGTCAACGGATTTGAGATATCTTTACCAAGAGCCGTTTGCTCCTGGATTAGCCAATCCTTTTGTTTATTAGACATGGCGAACTGATAACCGTAATCTGAGTAAGTGCAAAACACTTACTAAAAAAAAAAATTTTGGCCAAAAATGGGGGAATTGGGTGGTATACTTACATGATAAAATTCGTGAGAAATCCCCCCCACACTAGAAATGAATATTTCCCTCAATATTCAAAGTACCGGCGGTTATGCCGAAACATAGAACGTAAAAGGGAAATACTACGGCCATTATTGGATTTTTTTTTTTTTTTTTTTTTTATAGAAAACTTTATATACAACAGCGTGGGGCATTCCCCACACTAGGGTGGTAGAAAATAGAAAGAAGTCAGAAATACGGGTGAAAACCCATATAGTGTGCTACCGTTTTTGATTCCCGAGTCGCTAGCTTGACTCGACCCCGTATTCATTTGTTCTTGGGAAGCAACGTGGAAAACCAATCTCGATCGGACTTTCGTTCACAGTGTTAATAAACATATGAACATCAGAAAGTTCCACACCGACGGGATATAACCGCGGTATTGTTAATAGTGGAAACTATAAAGGATGATACCGGGGTCAAAGATGGTGTCCTCATTTCCGAAAGAGAAAAGGGAAAGAGCAACCACACCATCTGTGAAGAATGGAATAAAGATGTGCATGAGAATGCAAGTCCATTCCTCAGCAGTAAAAAGCAAATCACCATTTTTGACATTTTTAAGCTTAGTCTTGAAGTTTGTGTGGTGATTGTCAACAGAATTACCGGTAGGGAGGGTTGGAAACGGTTCTTCAATCAACAGATTTTCCAGAAAAAGGATGTCCCCCTCCGAATCAAAGTAAGTACTATCAATTCCTGTTGGAATCGACTCATCACTAAGAAAGGCATCGACTTCATTCCAAAAGTTGTCATCTTCCTCATCCGGAGTGAGAGAAGGGATGGAAGAGTCGGAAATAATAAGACTAGTGGATGATGGATCATTTTTGAGCAATTCTTCAATGGGAAGAATGTCTCCCATTGGATCACAAACATCATCATCCAATCCAGATGAAACTGAAGAGAGTTTGGTTTCATTCACAGAGTTAACAAACTCAATACGATAAACTGATTCCGGAGGTGGTACAAGTGGTGTGCTCTTAGAGCTAGCAATTTCCACCACTTCCGATAAAGTCTCCGATTCTAGATCATCATCATCAAGAACACTCTTGACTTCCTTGGTACAACTTTCAAACCATTTGTTTGAACCAGGGTTGATTTTCAAAGCTTTTAGCTCAGCACGTTTTTGATGACTCCTCTTAACCGTGAAATTTGAGAGTGTTGCATCGATTCTTTCAGATTTTTGATCAATTGTGGCAACACTATGTTGGTATAGAGGTTTGGAGTTGGTTGATATTAACGTGAGTTCTTCGTTGTCAACCCGTATGGTCAACTCTTCAGCAAATACATCAATTAAAGCACGGCTCGTTCTCAAGAAAGCTCTCCCAAGATGAGAGGGAACTCTAGGATCTGCATCAAAGTCTACTACAACAAAGTCAGTAGGAAAGTGAAACTTTCCTACTTTCACCACGACATCCTCGGCTATCCCAAGGGGACGAGTTTTGGTACGGTCCGCTAGCTCGAGTGTCATACAAGTGGATGTAAGTTTAGGAAGAGACAGTTTCTTCCATACTGAGAGTGGCATGAGGTTAATGCTTGCACCAAGATCGGCCAAGGCGGAGCATTGAACCATCCCCAAGAAATCACACGGGATTAAAAACCTGTCGGGGTCTTCAAGCCTTTTGGGAAGCTTCTTGAGAAGGACCGCTGAGCATTGCTCATTGAGAGGGGTTTTAGCCATCTCAGATAACTTATCTTTGTTGCTCAGTAAGCTTTTAAGCATGGATGCAAATTTGGGCATTAGAACGAGAGCATCAACGAAGCTTATATCAAAGTGCAGTTCATTAAAAATTTGGAAAAAATTTTCCATTTGCTCTTTGGTTTTGTCTTTGAGTTTCTCATCATGCAATCTTGATGGGTAAGGGAGCTGACTAGACTTTTGAGCCGGGACAGAAGTCATTTAAACTGGCCAGAATTTGTCTTCGGAACTTCAGGTTCCGGACTTAAAGCTTGGACTACCGAAGGTGGGACGTGTGCGGTACTTCGTGGGCTTGAGAAATGCACCTTGTCCGTTGTATCCTTGGTAACTTGACTCATTGCTCCTGGTGGAGGAGGCATTGGAGTCGAAGGTCCATTGTGCGTCTTACCACTACGAGTGGTGACGGCTTTCAACTCGGCATTTGGATTTGGAACTGTATTGCTTGGGAGTCCTCCAAAAGATGACGAAGCTTTGTTCATATTCATGTTCATGAAACTGCTCATCATATTCTTCAACTCATCTGTCTGCCGAGACATTGTGGTATCAATTTCCTTTTTTAGCTCAACTCTCATGTTATTGATCTGAGTTTGCATTGAACGTATGCTTGACTCAGTAATTTTCATGAAGTCATTTGGTAGGGAAGCTTGAGAAGGTTGTTGACAACTTTGCTGATTTGGAGCTTGATATGGTTGGTTGAAATTGTTCCGGTTCTGATTGAAATTTTGAGAGTTATTGAAGTTTTGTCCTTGATTCGTAACAAAGCGATTTTGATTGCCATGGTTTGTACTGGGAGGAAAACCGGTGGTGTCATACTGCTAGGTGCACGGTAGTGAGGATCAGCTTGTGGTCGGTATTGATTGTGGTTTACAGAAGCTACGGGAGCTTGGTAAAAGAAGCATCAGGTGCTTGACAATCATAATACGCGTGTGGACCCCTACAAGTTTCACACACCTTGTTCACGGCTTTGATTGGTTCCGGCTTATGAATTTCGCTTTTGATTTCCTTTACCTCTTTCATCATACAACGGATGACGTCCGTTAGAGCGGCTATCGGTGCGGCTAACTCGGAAGAGTTATCGGATGAAGAAGCAGAGTGTTCGAATATTGACTTTGTTGCGAGAAATAGGAACTTTTGATTTTTTCTCGCAAATCTCAATCACATCTTTAGGCTTACGATTCAAGATATTGCCACCGGCGGCTGCGTTCAAATAATCTTGATCGTTACCGTTCAACCCATTATAAAAGATATTAACTTGGTGAAGCTCCGTGAATTCATGATGGGGGCATTTCCTGAGGAGATCTTTGAATCTCTCCCATGCCTCTCCAAAGTTTTCATCGAAATTTTGACGAAATCCAAAAATTTCATTTTAAGATTAGTCGTCTTTGATGGAGGAAAGAAATAATTGACAAACTTTTGAACAAGATCCTCCCAAGTTTCGATGGTTCGAGGGGGTTCTTTTTCCAGCCAAATCCGGGCTGCCCCTCAAGTGAGAACGGAAATAGCATCAGTTTGATCACTTTTTGTGGTACATCCTTGTAATTGATAGTTGAGGTCAACTTGTTAAACCAACGGATGTGTGCATACGGGTCTTCTCGATCAAACCCGTGGAATTGATTCGTAGACACAAGTTGGATCAAATGCGTCTTCAATTCAAAGTGATCAGAATTGATTGGTGGTAAAACGATGGCATCTCCATAACCTTCGGTGGGTGCCTGGAGCATTTCCGCCATAGTTCGTTCGTCTGCCATATTGTTGTTTGGAATAGTATGAATCTCGGGTTCGACTATTCGGGCGACGTTATGAGAACGTCTTCTAGGAATTTCTGCTAGATCACGAAAAGGGCTCACTGATCTAGAGGAACGAGTGCGCATGCACTTCCAAAACAACACTTTCAATTAAAACAAGACCGAGGCAAAACACAGTGAACTTAAACCAATAATCCCGCGTAAAATGATCACTTCTATAAGATAACGCACAAAGGACGGAGAAGCTTATTAGGTCAGCGCGAAGCTTATTAAAAAACCGCCTCTTTTCAGCCGCAATTTAATGTCAGGCCGTCCTTATACCCCTCACACAGTTTGTTTATCCAATAGAAATAAACCAAATCACGAGCGACACACAGGCAAGTTTTAAATCTTTTGTTCGGGAACTTATAATGATAACACCTCAGTTGAGAATGTTATATTGATTGTGTCTTCTATTTTATTTAAAACAACAAGCAAAAATCTTTTTGTATTTTAATCTTTTACATATATATACAAAGAAAAGAAAAATATTTTTGTATTTTTGTATTTTTATAAAAAAACAATAACTTCACGAGGAAGGTTCTTCAAGTCACTAATCGCAAAAATCACGATATTGTCGCAACACACCTCCCCGGCAGCGGCGCCAAAATTTGATTCGTTTGAAAAGTGAGTGGTGAACAAACACAATATCAACGCATTATATCAAAAAAATAGCAACCGTAAAACCCGACAAATTAACCTTTTTAGGAAAAGGGTTACGCGCCAATCTACGGGTGTGATAAAAGTGATACCGGAAAAGTTATTTCGGGTGGAAGGATGTCCCCAGCGAGGTGTGAATGGAAGGATTCGTTGAGTTTTGTGATTAGAACTTGAATTGGATTTAAATGATTTGTTGATTTGATTTACGTTATCTACGAATATTAGTGCCACGGAAAGTAATTAAGGCAAGGGAACCCTACTAAACTACAAACTAACTACTACTAAGCCTATGAAATGATAAAACGAGGCTAAACTAAGTCCTAGGGTGCTAAAACGTAAAAACGTTAAACCGGAAAAACCCGGAGCCATAAACGTAAAATTTTGCAATTTACGGGTGTGAAATTAATTTTCCTACGACCTAATTGACTAAAAATAATTTTAGAAAAAGACCGGGTATTTTTTTCGACTTATATTTTATTTTCTACGAATTAAAAACTATTTTATTCTAATTAATTAATTAAAAATACTAAACTATTTAAGAAAATTGTGGAAAAATCACAGAAAGTACTTTTATTTATGCTTGATCTAAGAAAATTAAGAAAACAATAACTTGTTTTGGAAATAAGCTACAGAATAAGCTAAAAAGCTTAAAAGCTTCAACTACCTAAGAACTGTTTTATATTTGATTGTGCAAAGAAATAATGAGACAAGTCCCAAGGGCAGTTGGTGATGGAGTGATGTTGTGAGGTGTTGGTGCGTGAGTGTGGAGACTAAGGTTCGAATCCTGGCTCCCACTTTTTGAAAATTACTTTTTTTTTTTTTTTCAACTTATCCTTTTTCCAACTTAAAGATACAACCAAGATGAACAATTTTTGTAGAAACTTTGTATTAAAGCTCACAATAAGTTTTAGAACAACTTATTGACCAGGTTTTGGACAATTACAAAACAAACATTTTCCTGTTTTAAAACTCAAATAAGCCCTAAAAGCAGTTTGAAAATAGTGGATAAACAAGTAATGATGATCGAATAAGCTGAGCATTCACAGTTAAGCTACAATTAAGCAAAGATTAGGGGAAATCACTCTAAGGAATAAGCTATACTAAAGCTAATGAATGGGGATTAATCACTAAAGTTATTCTAATAAGCACTAAGGGAAGATTAATAATCCAAATCCTAACTACACTTTATCTAAGCTACCTTGTAATTTCCTAAATAAACTAGATGTCCTACTGATAAGCTAAAGAGTAACAAAAAAAAGGGTAAGTGACATGTGCACTGCTGTTGCAGCGGTTTCCAACAGGCAGAGGCCTGTCACAGCTTATTATTTAGCTGAGAAGTGGACCCAGGTGAGAACAAGCTTCAGAACAAGGTTAGCTAGTAGAGATTCACAAAAGCTAATTAGGCCCAAAGAACACTGCTTAAAGCTTAAAAATAGCCGACATCGCTTTCTTTCGGGTTGATACAAACTGATGCAGAAAAACAATTATGGGGTAAAGAGCAATTTTGAACTTCAATTTAAAACAAGTTAAATGCTTGTTAGATGCACTAAAATGGACAACTGTTGGTGACTTAATAACCTAGTAAAAACAGATTTTCTTATTTTGAAATCAAATAAGCATTTGAATGGAGCCTGTTAGCACCCCACCGCTAGACCAATAAGACGAAAACCACTTTTTTACTTCCCAAACTCTTGCAAACTTTCTTAAAACTCTTTTCATCTATTGAAACTAACTAATACTCTTAGGATGTCTCTGACCTTAAAGGTCAAAGAGGGTAAAAAAAATGGTTTTGACCCTTGAAAATGTTTAACCCAAACAACCCTTCGGTTGGAAACCACTTAAAATGCTTTTAAAACCATTAGAATTTGGTCTCTGACCGGTAAAACTAAACTAAAACTTGAACACAATGAGATTAGACTAAGAGAATTAAACACGAGAGAGCTTATTTGTGCACATACTGGAATTGAAAGTAAAAGAAATTGCTTGTCATTAATAAAAATTCATTACAAAAGACATAAAACTCATTTTCTACTAAAACTAGGGGTGCTTTAAGGCTACAATGATAAGCTATTTATACTAAAGGCTAATAGGGGTC
>OU343221.1:981154-1188191 GCA_910596185.1 Chrysanthemum makinoi | reverse complement strand
CACATTGCATTACCATTACTAGATCATACATGCGTATAGTCACAATATGATCACCGGCACCAACCGAGGTGCACGGCTAACTAATCATTTAAACACTTCAAGTCCACCACGGACTTAAATCACACACACACATTAACAGTAAATGCATCTAACACTTATCATCATTAGGCTCATTTAACCAAAGGCATAATTCATCTCATATTTAACGATTACTTTCCAAGTTACTAACACTTACATTCAAAGCTTCTACGAGTGGTTTAAGACTAGGCAACCTATAGCGGAAACCTAATTCAATTAAACCGAAGCTCTTATACCAATTTGTTACACCCCGTGAATGACACGACTTAAAATAATCAAAAATTAAAAACTTTAGCGCGGAAATGACTTGACTTAAAACGGTCCCACTGTTACAAATCATTAATCTGATTTTATTCTATAACAAACCGACCCTTGAAAGTATTTTTACATGAAACTAGACTCAATTACCTTCGAAACGACGGGTGGTACGACCTCTAACGACTTACGGTTTATTTTATACAAAATAAACAAAACGTCAAAAATCTACCAAACATCGTTTGGTCCTGAGCATAGATCTTAAGATCTATGCTCGGAAAGAAACTTTAAAATTAACTTTATGGGCTGAGCATAGATCTTAAGATCTATGCTCAGGAAAGAAACTCTTTTTTTTGTACACTTTTGACCCATTTTCCGAAAACCATAGTTCCCGAACTCGTTAGACCACGAAACATTCCAGATTTCTTAGACACGTCATTGACCCCATTTCCATACAAAAACATTTAATGTTCGACCCTTGGATTAGTACTTTGCAAAGTAACGGGTTTTGTGTCCAAAACCCGTTTTGACCCATTTCATGTCAAATGACTCTTAGCAACTCATTACCATACCAAACTCAACCAAAATCATTCTTATAACATAATAAACTTATTCCATAATCGAATGCCCTGTTTACATCCCAAAATGGGTATAAATACGCTTATGCCAAACACCCCTTTAACTTTGACTATAAACACCTAAAACACACTTTGACCCAACGGTTGGCCACCGATTCATCAAGACAATCATAACATACAAATTGACACTTGACCACACCATACAAACTATCATAGGACCAACGGGGTACAACTCGACATTGAGCTCGGTATACTACCTAGCTCCTACTTCCTTACCAATCTTCCGATCTTCCACATAACTAGCAATCCGTAAGCCTTAGCCCAAGCTTACCATCATCACCACATAACAACCTACACAGCATTAACATCTTAAACCGTAAGCACGAATGCTTAGTAAGTAAAGCGGGTATAACATATCATTATAATTCATTCACGTTAAACACGCTATCATAATTATAAAGCATAACCACATACCTCGGATACTTAAAGCCCTAACCATTCTTTCCTCTAATCCTTTCTCATCTAACACATAACTAGCATCTTACTCATAATCACATAAGCACAACTAACCAAGCTAATCATCAATCTAGCACATAAGCCACATAACGCGTAACACATAGAAATCATTATAACTTTACATTATAGCCGGTTTACTTACCTTAGCTCCAAGCTAAGTCTATATGGACATCATGACTCTACCTTCATCACCATCATCATCATCATCCTTCATCATCATAATCAAACTTTTAAAACATAACTCATCATCATAATCAAAGGTTTATATAACCCTTTAAACATACCTAATATCCTTTCTAAACCATCATATGATCATACTTTGATCATATGATGAAAACCCACTTCAATCATAAACCTTAACCTCATTAACATCAAGATAGGGAGATTACTTACTTGGGAAAGATCATTGAAAGGGCTTATCTCTTGATATGGAATCATTCACAAATCAAACCCTTCATCCTCAAGCTATTTCTTCCCTCCTTTTTCTTATAAAACCGACATTCACCACAGAAACACAAGACAAAATGAATTCTCTCGAAACTTAAGGAATTACTTCACATATAATCTAGCACAACTTTGGCCATTTGGCAAGAATGGTCCCTCAAGTCTCTTTTCTTATAGTCTAGCCACATTACATATTATAACACATTTACTTTATGGCAACATAAGTCCCTTGAGTCTACTTCCATTCTAATTGTTCCACTTAATACTTTCCATACTATATAACACATTCTATGACTACAAGGTTGACTATCGGGTTTGACTACAACATAACATTCGTTGACTAACCAATCACATAAGGCCCTTGGTCCATTTTTATCTAGGGTGGGGTCCAAGTACCCGGGAAACTTTGACTTATGTAAAGTCAAAGTGGTTCGTAAGTGACCAAATATGTGGTGAAATGTTAAGTGAGATAGTTATGGACATGTTTAGTAGTGTATATTTATGTCTTATGTGACATAATGACATTAGCAAGAATTGTTTGGTGATAGAAATAAAGCAAGAGATAGAATAGATCAAGCGTGATAAGCGGGTTATAGTATGTTTAGAGTTGCAAGATCACGTAGATCGTTGCAACGCAATGTGTATGATTTTGTATATGTAGAATGAGATTTAGTTTTGGATAGTAATAGACGAGAGATTTCAGGGACGAAATCTAAATAAGGGGGTAGAATTGTAAGACCCGTTTCCCGGGTACTGGGACCCCACCCTAGATGAAAATGGACCAAAGGCCTTATGTGATTGGCTAGTCAATTAATGTTATATCGACTAGTCAAACTAATAATTAACACATGTTGTGTTATAGTTATAGAAAGTAGGGGGACCTAAATTGCTTTATTATAAAAGTGTTATAAAGTGTTTAGTGGCCAAAATATGAAGAATGGGACTTGAGGGACCTAATGTTCCAAATAGACAAACTCATCACCTACAATAGTCTGGATGTTTTTGTTATCCTCATTGGAATTCCAGAAAAGTGTGGGTGTGTGTGAGTGTGTCGTGATATGGAGAAGGGAGGGAAGAAGAGACCAAGTGATGATGATCAATCATGGTGTCTATGTATCCCAAATCAAGTAGTGAAGCCCTAGTAATGATTCTTCTCAAGTAAGTATTCAATTGGTGAATTAGTTATGAATTAAAAGTTAGGGTTCTTATACCCAAGATTGGGGGTTTTGGGTAATTGTGTTTTTAAACACTAATTATGATGTTATAGTGTAATTGGTTAAAACCCCTTTGGTTGAATTGAAGGTAATGGGTAATTTTGGGATGTGGTCATTATATGATCATGTAAATAATTAAAGAGTTATAGTAATGATGGGATGACCTTATTATGGGTTAAAGTTGAGTAATTTATGGGTTGGATCATCATATGATTAACATATAATCATATGATGATTAGAGGTGTTTATAGGTGAGTTAAATGGTTGTTTTAATCCATGATTATACCTTTGGAATGATGTATTAAGTGTATATTGATTATGTGTTTAAGGGTGTTAAACTTTGGATGATGATGATGGAAGATAGTGATGATGGTGATGTCTTTGGTATTATTTAGCTTGGATTAAGGTAAGTAACTTGCACTAAAACATATGTTATATGTGTGTTATCCATATATGCGTTATGATTGTGATAGTGTTTAGCATATGGATTGAGTAATGAATGAAGGTTTATGTGGTATATTGAATGTTATGGATTGGAAGCGATGTAAGTGATCATGATGCTTATGTGCTAATATGCATATGATATGTGTTTTATGTCGGTTACTTACTGCGAAAGGTTATGGTTTAGTCTGTTCTAACCATTTTGTAGGTTCTCTTGTATTGAAGATGCTAAGGTTTGTCCTTTGGAGCATGGCTAAACCATGGATTTGTTGTGAAGAATGGGAAGGTAGTAAGAAAGCTAGGATCTAGGTAGATGTACCGAGCTCGTTCTCAAAGTTGTTCCCCAAGAGTTTAAATGGGTTAAATGTTTGTAATGTCAAGTCTTTGGAATGGTTTAAAAGTCAATTTACTGGTTTTAATGTATGCTAAAAGGTTATGTTAAGGTTATATTGAAAATGGGTCAAAACGGGTATTTTGGCAAAGATACCCGTATACTTGTAAAGTACATGTCCATGGATCTTTGAGACCACGAGTATTAGGAAGATGAAGTTTTATGATGTATAAATGATTTCTGTAAGTCTTCATGTAGAGTCGTGTTCGGGAAGTTAGTTTTCCGGAAAATTGTGCAAAGGTTCTTCCTTGAGCATAGATCTTAAGATCTATGCTAAATCCAGAAATTTTAAGTTCAAGAGTTTCTTTCCTGAGCATAGACCTTAAGATCTATGCTCAGACCAGAAAGTTGATTTCAGGGAGTTTCTTTCCTGAGCATAGATCTTAAGATCTATGCTCAGCCCATAAAGTTTATTTTCAAAGAGTTTTTTCCCGAGCATAGATCTTAAGATCTATGCTCGTAATTTAATTTTGATGTTTGGCGATTTTTGTCGCTTTTGTTTATTTTGTAGAAAATAAATCGTAAGTCGTTAGAGGTCGTGCCACCCGTCGTTTCGAAGGTAATTGAGTCTAGTTTCATGTAAAATACTTTCAAGGGCCGGTTTGTTACATAATTAAATCAGTTTAATGATTTGTAACAGCGGGTCAGTTTTAAGTCAAGTTATTTCCGCGTTAAAGTTTTTTAAATTTGAGTATTTATGACGTGTCGTTCATGGGGTGTAACATTAGGAGTAGAGGTTGAAGATACATGTAGTAATTTGATGTGATGATAGATCTTGTAATCGGATATGTTAATGTTTTACTTTGCAATCTTGTTGACATGGATCAATGATGGTTTGATAACCTGAGGTCGTGTGATGTTTTGGTTTTTGGTTTTGGTCGTGGACAATTCATTTTCTCAACTTCTTCTTTTTAATTTTGTCAAGTCGCTAGATGGCATGGTCAAGTCGCTAGCCTTTTGAGTCACAAGTCGCTAACCTTTAACATATCACACCCAAGTCGCTATAATGGCCTCACATCAAGTCGCTATTACACAAATCGCTAACTTATCAATATAAGTCGCTACCTTATGACTCAAATCGATATTGGCTTTCAAAAAAGTCAACGAATATCCAAGTTGCTACCGAAATTCATTGAATCTGGACATGAAACTTTGACAAGTCGCTAGGTTTTCCTATGAGTTTTCTCGACCGCTTTTCCTCACCATCTTTATACTAAACCCAAAACAAGACAAAACTCGCTACTATTGATCGTTGTAGGACCACTTTTGAGATCTGTACTCAAAATAGAATAACGACCATTTGAGATATAACCATTTGAAAACTGTACCATTTGACCATTTGATTATAAAATATGTGAAAGTGAAAGGACCATTTGAGATACAATAACCATGATAAAAACTGTACCAAAATAGAAGGAATAAATTTCGACAACAAAAACTGGTGAGAAAAACAGCTTTAACATGATACCGAACCAAATCAATGAAACACAATAACCATGGTACGAAAACACACAAATCAACACAACACAAGAACCATGGCTCTGGTACCAATGGTTAGGATCCTATATTTATTGTGTTGATGATTCGGGTGGTCTTGGATGATCAAAATACATGTTTGCCATTAGAGAGAGAAAGTAGAAGAGAAGGAGTTTTCTTGGTAGAGACTTGTAGCACAAATTATGAAAGGTTAGATTGAAAAGCTCCAGCCCTTCCATGGATGGAAGGGGTATTTATAGTTACAAACATAACGTCCTCCTGTCGGACTGTGGATCAGGCATACAGTGGGTAAAGACCCGTCCTTCCTCCACGGTGTTACACTAAACTATTCTACGCTACTGACTAACTAATTAACTACATGATAACGTAAATAACTACAAGTCTACGAGCTAACTTATGCTAGATCATAATTGGGGTGACCGACACTTTAATATGGAATTTCCAATTCCTAACAGACATAACCGAGTTTATTGAAGACTACGGCGTAACCACTTATAAGGTTACGCCGTAACTAGCAGATCTAGTGCATTTACAGAGAAATAGAAGGTTACAACAGAACTCCTCTATGGGTTACGCCTAACCCACCGGCCTATAAATACCCCACTAATTCCATTTCAAAGCATCCCATCCCACACACAACACTCTGAGAACGTGGGAAAAAGCTCAAGGCAGGTCTAGGGAGCATACGGAGCTGTTTCCAAGGGAGAAGTCACACCATTACGATAAGCTTTAGCTTTTTATATTTCTTTTACTTTCAATTCATGTATTTCATACCTTTGAATATTGAATTGATTTGCATGATTAATATGAGCGGCTAAGCACCCTTTGGTGCTAGCCTAGTTATGATTCCTTAATTGTTTTGTTTATTTTTACCTTTACTTCCATACAATTATTTCTAAGTGTATGTGTTGGAATCACTCCTAAACCTTAATTCAAGTGTTAGTTACTCATATGTAATAGGTAGCTTATTATGGCCTTTATGTTTGTTTAAGCTCAAGCTTATGTAGAAGGCCCATAAGCTTAGGCCCATGTCCAATAAGGAAAAGGGAAGGAGTAGGAGTGTTGCCCTAGCTCCTTTCCTATAAATACTATGTAATAACCCTCACTTGAGGGTTGGTTGTTCAAGTTATTCTTTTCACTCATGCCCTACGCTAACCTGTCTTACTATATCGTGGTGTGTGTTTGGTTTATTGTTCAATCGCCTCTATCTTTCTGTGTTTGTGTTGTAAATCTAGTGACCTAAAAGTGGTATCAATCGCCAAATAGTTGGGTTAACACTTTCGTTTTTGAAGTATTTTGTTTTAGGTCTTACGCGTAAACGTGGTTAACACTTTGGACGCTTAAAACTCATTTTTTACACTTTTTAATCCAAGATTCTTGTACTTTCAACGCTTTAAGGTGTTAAAATACTTGTTTTGGCAAAAAGTTTCAAACTTTACGCGTGGATCTAAGTTTTTAAGCTTGTTTTTGTTCGTGGGTGAAGTTCTACGCGTAACCCGTTTAGCTATTTTGGTTCATCAAGATTCACACTTTTGTGTTATTTTGGTACTATTAACGCTATTCCATAACAAAAATCTGGTTTAGAAACACAATTGGGCATCTTCATTTTACTAGTAAGTCACGCGTAAGAAAACCCTAATCTTACGCGTAACTTTTTCCTTGGTTTGATCTTCGTTGGTTTACTCCGGTTTTCTTGCTTGGATAAGCCTGAAAATACGTCGACTTTGGATATCTTTTGCACCGTGAAGTGTAAAAGATCACTTGGGATAAAACCCTAAAATTACGCATAAGCAAAGCTTACGCAGAGAAATCCACGATAAGATTCATCTTACTAAGCCTAGTCTTACGCCTAAGATAATCCCTACTAACTTTCTACTAACTTTGTGTCTACGCATAACTTTAGTGTCTTTTCCCTACTTACGCAGTATGCAAATCTACGCGTAACTCTTGATTGTTACGCGTAACTTTGGTGTTTTACGCATAAGTGCTACTTGGCTATTGTGATTTCTACAGCTAAGGATACTTCATCAACAAAGGTTCATTCGACTACAAAGATCCATTTTACCAACACAAGTTTATCAACATGTCACAACCACCATACTCTAACTATTTCCCTTACACTTATTCTCAACGTCAACAACAATTAAGTCCACAACATCAACAATGGAATCAACAACAAGCAATTTATCAACAACAATTTAATCAACAACATACTCCACAACTTGCTGCAATTCCACAACCTCAAATGGTTCAACCACCACCAAGTCATCGAGTTCAAACCGAATTCAATCAACATCCATCAAGGAACACTATGAAGGAACCCACTTGGTTTGCAAATATATGTGAAGCTTTAAGCGTACCAACAATCAATTCATGAGGGTGGATCACTTGATAGACCTCCAATGCTCACTCCAGGAAACTACGATCAATGGGTGATAAGGTTCTTTAGGTTTTGTGATTTGAAGAAGCCACATGGAAAGTTCTTAAAGAAGGTTATCTTAGAAGGTCCATTTGAGATGCCTACCGCTGTCATTGTACCGAGATCCAAATGCTATTCCACCAAGAGATGAACAAACAAACATTGCTATCAAGCAGACTTGAATCCTCAAGAACTTCTACACTATGAAGCTAATGAACTTGCAATGCAATATATCCTCTTAGGATTACCTAACCCAATTCTTCTGTGTTGATGCTCAAAAGACCGCAAGAGGAAATGTGGGATCATATTCATCTTCTTATGGAAGGCTCAGACTCAATCAGAGGATTTGGAATCCAAAATTTACTTGGCTTATGAACACTTCATGACTGAATCTGGAGAGACACTAGAGTCCTATCATCATTGTTTTTCAGACATCATCAATGATTTGGATAAACACAACATCATCATGCCAAGAATTGCAGTGAATACTAAGTTCCTGAGTAGTCTTGGTCCTGAATGGGAGAAGTATGTCATTTTTCTCCGTCAAGCGAAGAATTTGCATCATTCTACATATGGATTATTGTACGATTACTTGAAGCCTCATGTAAAGGAAGTTGATAGGGAAAGGATTCTCCGTGCTCAAATTGCTCCACCAACACATCCGGAAAATCAACAACTTGCCTTATATGCTCAAAACAATTATTCTCCTCAACCAGCAACTCAACCAACTGCTACAATCAAACCATATGATCCTTCAAACCTCACTCAAACTCAATTGGTTCCATACAACAACAACAATGCTCAAGCACTTGTCAGTGAAGCTAATGAGGAATCTGGTCCGTTCGAAGCATTGCAACAAGGATTTGCTATGATTGCTAATGCCTTTAGCCGTTATACCAACAAATCCAACAACCGTATTCGATCCTCATCTAACACAAGGAATCAAGCTGTTGTGAACAATGGACGAGTTGAAGTTCATAATCGTGGTTATGGTCACGATGGCGTGGTCAAGGGTTTAATGCTGTGGGTAGGAATAACAATCGAGCTCAAGTGGTGGAACAAGGAAATGCTCAGAATGGGTTGAATGGTCTTCGATGCTACAACTGCAATGAGAAGGGACACTGGCTAATGCATGCCCAAAGCCAAGGACTAGGGCAGTGCTTATTTCAAAGAGGCTCTTCTTTTGGCTCTTAAGGATGAAGATGGTGGAACTCTCACGCAAAGAAACGAGCTTTATGGCAAATGCGACTTAGATGATGATATGGAGGACTTGTGCCAATGCAAATTTATGTTGATGGCTAATATGAATGAGTTACACATGAGTGACACAGCCCAAAGTATGACACCGATGGCTTGTCTCGTACCGAACACCATATTTATCTCGATCTCATATCTCCGCCAACATCCGAATCCAGAAGGCTCGGAATGTTCAAATGCGTCATCCACATCTCATTTCGACGATTTTCAACTAGACCTCGTAGTTATATTTGACGATCAAGATGACCAAACGGTTTCCTTGATAATCAAATTGACTCCGTGGTTATACTTGAGGATCTCAAGAATGATCATGTTGAGACTCACGTTGAACACGCCGAACTTTTGCCTCATCCACATTTTGCTCGTTTAATACAAGACCAACAGACCATAGTGGAAAAATGTCATGCCATTAATCAAGACTTGAAAAGCAAAAATGCAATGTTAACCAAGGATTTTGAATGTTTACAAAAGCAACTCAACTTTTTCAAAACTCAAGAAAATCGTGAAAACGGTTTTGAAGCAGCCTTTGCCAAATCTCATCAAAACGAAAAATATTTAGAGAGACGATGTGATCTAGCCGCTTCGAAGAATGCTTTGTTGTACGAAATAGAACAACTGAAACATGAACATAAAAAGCAAATTAACGCTCTTACCTTGGAAAATCAAAAAGCTAAGGCTGAGTTGTTAACTTGTCAAAAACAGTTCTCTGCATACAAAAAGCATTCAACGAAACGAATAGATGATCATCTTGAAGAAATCATCGGCTTGCAAAACAAACTTAAAGAGTTTAAAACTGTTGTTTACAAACATGGCGAGTCGGTCACAACCATTGAAAAGTTTACTTTAAAACCAAATCCAAATGGATATGGACCGAATCTTGCTGATTACAAACCTAAGCTTTCAACCAAAACATTCAATCCAAATCCTGAAGTTTTCAGGCGAATATAAATTGATAATTATGTTATGAGTGTTGTTGAATATCATCGCCAAGAGGAATTAGATGCGTAAGACGAGAGTCGATCAAAATTAGAAAAGTTGTTTACAACAAACCTTTTAACTATTCAAAAGCGGTCACTTTCATCACACCAACGGATTCTTCTAACACACCAAGGATTATCATAAAAACGTCTGAGTCTTCTAATGTTAACCCCAAACCAGATTATGCACAAACTTATGGTCCTTTACCTTCCATCAGTGAAGTAAACTCAAAACCTGAAAATCGCAAAATTCTTCTATATTTTGACTTTTCATGGTGACCTCAAAACTTTACAACATGAGATAGAATATCATTCCGAAATCAAAGTTCAACACTTTCAATCGCCTCTAGCGCGAGAACAAAGAGACATTTTTCCGAAAAATCTTTTACCAAATGTTAAAAATTTGAAAAGTTGTGCATTGTCTTGGGAAAGAGACTTTCATAAGGAACTTGGATTGATGAAGGTCGTTGAGAAAAAGAAACATCTATTTCTAACACTAAACGTAAAAAGAAATTGTTGAGAAAAGATGTTGATCAACTCTTGGAAGATGTCATTCTGGCTGATGTCCATAATGTTGTGTTATTGAATTCTTTGTCATATGCATTTGATTATATCTCTGCCGATACTGTTGATTCTATGGTAAATGTTGAGAACACCGATAATGTGCTTCGATCGAGTCTTAAAAGTTGAAAACAAACGATTGTCAAACGAACTTTCAAATGCAATACGTCGCCTTAATTGGTGTCAAAAAGATATTCACGATCAACAACTTACTTTTCAACACAAAATCCCAGCTTGCGTGCAAAATCTTCTCGATCCTAAAATTGAGCAATCGGATGATCAAAACGTGTCTTTTAAGTGTCAAATCTCAAAATATGAACAAGAACTTGTAAAGTTAAAAAGGAATATGGTGTCATATTTGATTTACTCAAAAAGACTCGTGATGAAGCATCAAATGAACTTGATCATTATCTTGCACACACTAAAGAAGTTATGCATTTAGCTGGAAATATTCGGTCTCGAAAATCAAGATCGATTCACACTATCTTAAGTTAAGAGAAATGTTAGGAAAGTATGAACAACTTCGCCACCGTGATTAAGAGAATAGCACCGAACACTTAGTAATCATGAACCTAGAATCCCTCTGCCAAATCACAAGTTGCTAACTTGCCTCTTCTACTGAAACAGAATAGTTCGTTTTTCCAAACGTCCCACTTCACGCCTAGAGCACTACAATTGAAGAATAGGAAGTTTGCACCTAAGAAAAGATCAATAAGGAATGCTAAAGTAGAAGAATACCCTAGGACTATGAATAAGACTCGTGTTGCTTCCACTATAGATATTAAGGCCCGGCAAATGTAATAGAAATAGTGATGTAACTAATGCTAAACCTAAGTACTTTTGATATTCAGATGATGCACCTTGTGTTATTTGTCGTAAAAGTATGAATTCCGATTGTCATGATAAATGTGTTGCTAAAGCTATCATCTCTCGTTTAAGGAATCCTAAGAACCGAATACCTCTAGGCCCACTAATCTTTCTAAGTCTGTGCTTGGTAGACCGCCTTCTTTAGATTCTAAGAAACGCATGTCCCTCAGAGCTCCGTTTCACCTCCTAGGAATGTAGTACCACCTAGTGCATTCACTAAGACTAAAGCAAATACTAGTTGGAGATGGCCGAAATGGATATATAACACACTAGGATTTAAGTGGATACCTAAAGCTATTGATGTGTGTATATCTACTATAATTGCTACGGAACCCTCTAACATTTCGGGTTCCACATCTACTTCTATTCCATCTGTGTCGCCTGTGGTGTAATGCAGTGATACAGATCATTCTCTGGATTGTTGATAGCGGATGTTCCCACACATGACGTGCAATCTTAAACTGTTATCAAACTTTATTGCAAAGTTCATTGGCATCGCCGTCGGTTCGAATGATCACTTCGCAGCCTATCATGGGCTACGAGACTATGTCAATGGGAACATCGAAATAAGTGGTTTACTATGTGGAAGGCCTCGGTCACAACTGCTTTCAGAGGTCAGCTTTGTGATGGAGATTTGGAGGTTGCTTTCAGGGAGAAAACTTGTTTCATTCGTGATCTACAAGGAAATGACCTTATGTCTCGCTCGCGTAATTCTAGTCTCTACACTATCTCTATGCAAGACATGGTTGCTTCATCTCCCATTTGCTTACTTTCAAAGGCAACATCAACAAAATCCTGGCTATGGCACCGCCGTCTCTCACATCTAAACTTTCAAACCATCACCAACCTTGCTCGACACAAACTAGTTGAAGGACTCCCACGATTTCGGTATTCTAAAGATCACCTTTGCTCCACTTGTGAACAAGGCAAAAGCACTCGTGCTCATTTTCCTTCAAAGGTGGAACACAGCTCTCAGCATGTGCTTCATCTTCTTCACATGGATTTGTGTGGCCCGATGCGCCTGCAAACGATCAATGGCAAACGCTACATCTTAGTAATTGTTGATGACTATTCACGCTGGACTTGGGTCTACTTTCTTCGAAGCAAAGATCAAGCTCCACAGATGATCATCAGCTTTCTCAAGAAAATACAAGTTCAGCTACGTAAAACAATCGCTCGACAAATCGAATCGCATGAGGCATCAATTTGTTAATCAAACTCTTCGTGAATTCTATGAGAAAGTGGGAATTCAGCAGCAGACATCTATTGCACGACACCATTGAACAAAACGGAGTTGTTGAAAGACTAAACCGAACGCTAGTGGAAGCCGCAAGAACAATGTTAATCAATGCTAAACTTCCAGATACTTATGGGCGAAGTGGTATCTCATCGCATGCTATACTCAAAACCGTTCTATGATTACAAAACGCCACAACAAAACACCTTTCGAGCTTGTCCATAACCAAAAACCGAATCTCAAACACTTTCATGTATTTGGATCTCTTTGCTATCCGAATAATGATCGTGATGACTTTGGAAAGCTCAAAGCCGACATTGGAGTCTTTATAGGATATTGTGATAATTCTAAAGGTTTCCGAACTGAATCGCCGAACAAAGGAGGTGATGGAAACGATTCATGCTCATTTTGATGAACTTACGGAAATGGCTTCTGAGTATAACAACTTGGAACCCGAACACAACCGCTTAAACTTCCCCAAACCCCATCATCACCGAACAAAGCCCCATCTTACTCGTCAACAAATGGAAAGGTTATTTGCCACTGTTCGCTGACGATATTGATGAACGTGCTCGTGTGTATCCACAAGCTTGCTCACGCTCAACCCGATAATACTCTTATACCGATACACCTCTACAACAACTCATCGTTGAAGAAGCACCACCATTGACTCCAACACAAAGTTGAACAAACCGCTTCCAACAATGATGAATCACATGATGTTCAATGAAGTACCCCACCGCAGATTTTGATCCAAATGCGTTCTTTAACCCGCTTGCTAATGAGACCGCCGCACCGTGATGTCGCGGAATCTTCAACAAACCATTTGAATCCTCAGAATCGCACAATGTATACCAACATCAACCCTCCACACATAGATGGACGAAAGACCATCCTCTAGAAAATATTATTGGCAACCCAATCAACGCCGTTACAAGACAACGCCTTCACACGACGGTGAACATTGCATTTATGCACTCACCGCTCCCGCCAACTCAACCTAAAACATCAAAGACGCAATGACAAAAGACAACTGGATTGAATCCATGCAAGAAGAACTCAACCAATTCAAACGTCTTGAAGTATGGGAACTATTTGAAAGACCAACAGAGTCTACGTCATTGGTCTAAAATGGATTTGGAAAAACAAATTGGATGCTGAAGGAAATGTTATCCGAAATAAGTCACGCCTGGTGGCTAAGGGTTATCGTCGGGAAGAGGGTATTGACTTTGAAGAATCTTTTGCTCTGGTTGCTCGTCTTGAGGTCCTCGATATTTCTATGCTTCGCGGCTCATATGAATATGACGGTCTTCATCGATGGATGTCAAAACTGCGCTTCTCAATGGACAACTTAAAGAAACGGTTTATGTCACCAACCGATGGATTCGTTGATCCCGAAGTTCCGAATCACGTCTACAAACCTGAACAAAGCTCAGATGGTCTCAAACAAGCTCCTCGGGCATGGTACGATAAGCTATCATCCTTCCTCATTGCTAATAATTTCACCAAAGGTTCGGTTGACCCAACTCTTTTTATACAATATCACGGGCACATATCTTAATTGTTCAAATTTACGTGGATGACATCATTTTTGGGTCTACACATAAAAAGTTTTCAATCGCTTTTGCAAAACTAATGAAGAAAAATTTTGAAATGTCCATGATGGGTGAACTCACATTCTTTCTAGGACTGCAAGTTCATCAATCACCCCGTGGTATTTTCTTGAGTCAGCCCAAATATGCCCTTGAATTGTTAAACAAATTTGGAATGAAAACTCGTGACACCTATGCCACACCAATGGCTCATACCAAGAAGCTAGACGCTGATTTACATGGGAAATTGGTGGACCCTACAAAATACCGTAGTATTATTGGGTCTCTTATGTATCTAACAGCCTAGCGCACTGATATTGTCTTTGCCGTTATCTATGCTCCCGCTATATCGCGACCAATCAAACCCACCTCTCGAGGCTAAAAGAATCCTCCGATACATAAAGGGAACCATTAACTTGGGGATCTGGTATCCGAAGGATTCTGGTTTTGAACTAATCGCTTTTCAGACGACCACGCCAGATGCTTAGACTCACCGGAAAAGTACTTCGTGAGCTTTACAATTTCTTGGTGATAAAATGGTGTCATGGCAATCGAAGAAGCAGGATTGTACGTCGTTGTCCTCAACCGAAGAGAATATGTAGCCATGTCGGCGTGTTGTGCTCAAGTCATTTGGATGAGAACACAACTCAAAGACTATGGTTACGTATTTGACAAATCCCGATGTATTGCGACAATCGGAGTGCCATTGCATCTCGCGCAATTTCGCCAAAGACTAAATCAAAGCACATCGATCTTCATATCATTTCATCAAGGATCACGGGAACAGGGTACTCGTTGATTATATTTTGTGGGTACGAATACCAATGGCATCTTCTCACCAAAGCTCCCTTGCCTCCCGCTAGGTTTAATGAGTTGGTCCACCGGATTGGTATGAGGTGTTTGACTCAAGAGGAATTGATGACCTCCTAAAACAGTCTTAAAACCTGTCAAACACCAAAATCTCTTTTGTAAATATTTTTCAAAAACAAAATACAAAAGTATAAAATCTGATAAAACAACAAAAATACTCTTCTATCTATTTTCTTTCAACATTGCAAGTACATTTTTTCCGTCAACACTATAATCTTTCAAAATTCAATATTTTTCCGATCAAGTGTTGAGGGGAGAAAATAATACTTAACCGCTTCAAATCATCCGTGTACTTGCATGTTATCTTATCCCTTGTTTCTTTTTATCAATGGTGGTAAAGTTTTCGGTACAATGACACTCCTGACTAAATTTATAACCTTTCATTATTTTTCTTAAGTCGAGGGGAGTGTCGTCAAAGTTTCTTTCTTAAAATCTTTGTTTGGTAACCAAAATGGAAGTTAAATGGCTTTGTATGAAAAAGAAAAGGTGGAGGGACCAAAACTGCCAAAAGTTAAAGTTATTTTAATAAAACACCTCCACCTAACATTTCACCTCATTTATTACTTACAAAACCTAAAACATCCTACGCCTAAGAATCGTTCATGACAAAAATCTGCTAGATCATCAATTTGTAAGTGATTTCATGTTCTTAACAAGATTTTAAACAATGGTTTTGAATTTTACACAAATCCAACGGTAAAATTTTTGTCAGTGTAACTGAGTGTTTTGTGTTCTACGATAAGCTGTATGAACACACAATCAAGAATGGGTGTTTGTGGTTAAAAGAATGTGTCAAAAATGTTTTAACAACATCATGATATCGTTTCTATCCTCAAAACACACCCGTAAACACGAATTAATGGTTTTTCAAAATTAGGGTTTATGAGTCAAATTTGGGTTTTTCCAAATGTGAAGTGTTTTGGTCAAAAAGATTGTTGGGTTATGGTCATATGTTGTTGAACTAATGATTTCCATGGTTGTCCCTTAACCACCTTAAAACACTAATTGATTAACAATTTGAATTAGGTTTAAAGTTCTTGAGTTTGGGTAATTTTGATTCACCACGAATTAGATGTTAATAACTTGGCCTAAAGACTCTAACAACACTCTTGACCTACCAGAATTTGTTTGATGCAAATCCCATGGCTAGAAATCTTATACGCGTAAATCTTAACCCTTAGGGTTTTGACCCACGCCGTATGACTTTCTATTCTCGCAACTATGTTTAACAAATGTTCATGCCATGTTTTGTTGTTAAAATGAATTCATGTTAATATTGATGTATTATGATGATTTATTTCTCGTGCTTGCTACGCTTAAAAATTCGTAATCAAGGTCAATTGATCTCTACGCGATAAGGATTACCCTACGCCAGAAGTTATGCGTAAGAATAATTCTACGCATAACTATTACGCGTAAGGTTCTACAATGGGACTACGCGTATCCTTTGAAGGATATGCGTAACAAGGACTCCTCACGCGATAAGGTCTACTCTACGAAAGCCTTACGCTTAAGGTATATATACGCCACGCGTAAGCTCCACGCATAAGGTCCCTTTTCTTACGCTGCAACATTTCTTACGCCAAGTTAGGATCCCGCAGTTTCTTCGCCATCACCTGCTATTTTAACTTTGCCAAACTACGCTTAAGCCTGGATTGACCTTCATAATGAATTGTTACGCGTACAAACTTGTAAATAAACTAATCATAACGTCACGAATCCAATAATGTCACTAATAAACTTAATCGTTTGATATGTTGTGAACAATAAGTGATAACATAAACTTTAAAACTTAAAGTTAACTAACTCACAAAACATTTCACGACGTCATTAGACTATTGGACAAACAAGTGACTTAGGACTCGTAACAATCATTGACATTGTACATTCAATAACTAGACAATAAGACCTTCCGTTGACTAACACTATGTCTTTCGATATGTTGGTTCTTTTGGCTAATGTTATTTCGATCACGACATGGTCGAACAAATGATTGTGGATGCATCGAAGTTCTTACATTGCCGATATCTTTCCAGAGGGTTATCCGAGAAAGATTGGAAAGAACAACCTTAGGGGTGACTTTGACACCCTCACATGCTCAGAATCTTCTTGTCTCATTGCTATGGATATTCTCGGAATCATCCCTACCAACATGCTCTCACACTCGCCATGGTTCCTGAGGTTCATTCACAATTCCGATTCTATGCAGAGGATCATGGTCAAAGCGCGTGAATGTGACACTTAATCACAAACAAGTCACTATCACCTCAGACTTACGGTTGTTCTCATCATTCCTGACATCGCTCCAACCGACTTCTTTGCTACCCCTACTGAAGAGACAATTCTGAAATTCTTGATAGATATTGGTTATGATGAAGCTTCCAGAATCATTACTAAGCACTCTCACGTGGAGCTGAAGTATATTCCTCAACCATGGAGAACACTCAACATGATCATCACCAGGTCTCTCGTCGCGACAGTGGCTATGAGCATCCCAAGCTCATGGAACTGCAAATTTCTGGTCGTTGATCAACAAGAAGGACATTGAAATCGGCACCGATGGGAGGACATGATGTGTTTCACAAGAAGCTTGGCCAAAGATCCCTATATGAGATATACCAAACTGTTGATCCGAGAGCACTTGACTTCATCCCGATATCCCCATGAGGCTCAATGACCCAGATAATCACGACATATTGACGAACCCATATTATTCGTCAATCAAAGAATCGTCAACAAAGAAACAAGTGGTATTGCCCGATCACCTCCCTAACTACCGAAATCAAAAAGCTTGAAACATATAAAAGGTATCGTTTAGCCGTAAAAGAAGGCAAAGTTGGTCATCTTGATGAAAATCTTCGGTACACCTACCCGGAGGACCGTAAGAGGAAGTTTGGAAGTGTCACAAGTACGATATTCATAGGAAGCTTCCCAAAAGGAATCCTCCTCGTAAAAGGATTGTTCTCAGAAGGAAGTTGAACCTATTCCTACACCCGAACCGCAAAGAAAGCTTGTGGACGAGCTCAAGAAACACAATCGATGAAGAGGTCCACTACTCGAAACTGCAGGATGACTCTCTTCATCAAGACTAAACCTCCAAGTCCAATAGTGAACATGGAAAAGGAAAGACTCTTGTACTTGTACCTTATGATGAAAGCTCTGAAAGTGATAAAGAGCCACGGAAAATTTACAAGAAGACGATCAAATTCCTTAGACACCAACACAAAGTCAAGAATTTGCTAAAGACCAAATGGGTGGTCCAGAGGATCAAGTGGTGTCGCCCACTCGAACCATCTCTTTGATGCGATCAACCCGAGTAAGGTGCCACCACTCTTGTGCAACAACAAAAGCTTGTGGAGGATACTATCGAATATGAGTTTGAGGAACCGGAAACCGAGAAGTCCGAAAAAGATAAAGATGTTGATTATGATACGTTTCTCTAGATAGTCCCTGCACGATCAAAGGAAGAAACCTTCGAACTGGGATCCGAGGTCTCCTATATCTCTTCATCATCGATTCTCTTCTCACTCCTTCACCACCACCATCAAAGAAGTCAACCAAATCATCATCCAAATCCCTGAAGAAACCATCTAAATCTTGGATTTCTCAAGCTCATGAACGGATTACCAAAGCTGCCAAACAAGTCGAAGAAAACGTGCTCAACAAAAGTGAATTTCTTTCTCGATCACATACAAAGATATGTATGACGAGCATGAAAAGATGAAAGGAGAAAGGAAGTTTGTTCAGAAATTCATGAAAAATCACCGTCAAGAGGAACTGAACGAAATGATCGAAGGCTACACTAAAAGTACCTTCTCGATGCGTTCCTAAAGTCACAAAGGAGTTGTTCACCAAACAACTTTATCCAAATCTTATGCGATCGCGCAAACTATTCGATCAACGCCTTAACCGTCACAATCAATCCAACCGATCCTATTTGATGAATGAATTGGGCCAAGCTTGTCACAAATGTCCGCACGATCGGGACATTTACTCGATGAAAGGAAAGTCGCAGCATTGGACTACCAACTTCAAGAAGCATGTAGATTCAAGCTGAAAAGTCTAAACGCCCTAGAGGCGATGAAGACAAGGATAAGGATAAAGACTCGCACCTAAACGTCGTAAGCGGCCCGGTGAATCTTCTTTGATGCAACCTCCTCCACAACGGCCTCTCGTCAACAAAAATCTCTCCTCGTTTTCTACGAAAACCTCTCGGGGCGATTACCACACCCCCGACTCGAAAAACCGATGATCACTTTGAGTATACGGGTGGTGACGATGAAGAGGTCCTTGAGCCCCAACAACAACCTACCTCTCCCAAACAAGTTTAGAAACCAGATCATCATCTGGCCTCGAAAAAGAAGAAGAAGAAGATGCCTCAGATGACGCCGTATCATGGCTAGATGACGATAAAACTGAGGAATTTGAATGGTTTGCTAATCTTGTTAACAACACTCCCTACCTGAAGAAGGTCGAATTTGGTAGACGGTTCTACATTGGAGCACATGCTAAAAAAAGTTCCATGTGAAGAAAATGATCAACTGAAGTGAAGTTTAATCAAGAATGAAGCGTTTCAACTTCTAAAAGACAGCTCTAAAAGTGCCTCGAGGTCGAATATCACCTTGAAAACATTGCTCGAGCTATGTCTAACAACATGGATTGGCTCAAACCGGAAGCAAACATTGACTTCACACAAAGGGACAACCCTCCATACTACACCGATTGGACCAAACCTCTACCAACAATTGGCCAACCAAATGAACCACGGATTCCTTTCGATACTTCTTCAACAAAGACCGATTTTCTTCTACATTGAGCGATGATTCAAGAAATGCTACATTCTGACACTTCCATTCCCAGCAGTGTCTCTACTCAAACCGCATAGCCATTGAGGAACGTGCCAATCACTTGTTCTCCAACACAGTGGAAGCATATGCCCGAGATGCATTGTATGGGATTCATCACCGCCGAACGCCGACGAATCTACTACGGCTGTCGGTTGAAGTCTCAACATGATGTGCATAGTTCTAAAGATATCGTTGCCATCATACACGCACCTTCGTCTAAGTGGGACTACACATTCCTAAAGAAGATCGTAGTCAAACGACAAGATGAACGGGACTATGCTTTCTCTGAGGCTGACATTGAGAATTTGTCTCCAATGACATCAAGACATGTACCTTGCCAAGGTAGTGGTCGCATGAGACAATTCTCAACTGCAAGTACACACGTGAATTTATCAAGTCACTTCTCATCTTCATAAGACGCATTGTCATCAAGGAAGCGGTAGAAGATCTCCACTGGCTGTTGAATCTATCGACGCCGCGTGTCAACTTCACTCCTCCAAAGCTTGATCTTCCCGATATCAACCAGCTATCTCAATATACACTCATCGCCAGAAACCTTCGGGCGTTGTTTACCGTAGTGAACTTCAAAGAAACTGCTTAATGGCGTGTAGCGAACTCCACAAGTTCGGGATCATACTTTGAAGCTGGTTAGGGATGGATTGGCATACCGTTGAAGGATATACGCCGAAAATTGGTCTCCTAAGCGCTGGAATTCTCATGAAAGGAGGGATGTGAGACGGATCATCACAATGATTGATGAACGGTTGTTCGAAGGGATCGCCTTGACGATTGGAGAGTTATGTCGGTGGCCGACCCGTGAGAAACATAACCGCTTTCAACGCCCGCACACTCCGGGAACATCACTGCACTTCCTGGTACCCCTTGAATTGTTTTCTTCATATCATTTTGGATGTTTGATTAATTATGTTAATGGCTTGTGCACATATTACAAGCTGTACAACCCGTACTTGTAAATAAAGGACCCGTGGTACGCCAGCTGCCACAATCCTTATAAAAGGAGCGAAAGCTTCTTACTTTTGAGTAAAACCTATCAAACCTTTCATTTTTCAAGGTTTTGCTCAAAAGAACAAGTACTTCCCTTATGATTTTCAAAACCTCAACCGTTTATATCACTTGTTGAGGGGAGTATTTGAAACTTTGTTCACAAATTGTTCACAGTGGTCATTCTTCCCGCAACATTCGAAATGGTCATATTTATTCTCAAACGTTTCAAAAATAACACTTTAATATGCCATTTTTTAGGGGGAGAAAATGTGTGATAAGAAATATGTTGTGTAAAATGCAAATGAATCTTTGTGCTATAGACTTAACCCATGAATTGACGAGGTCTTAACTGTTAGTAACTCGAAAAGACTTGTCCGGGACGGGTAATAATTTCAAGCTAGTTCGCTAGTGATGTAAACGTATCTCGCAAAGGACTTGTCTGAGTAGAATGTACCATTCGAGAAACTCTTGATAAACATGAACTCTTACGGGTTTGACGACCTTTCGAGGATTGTCTACACCTTCAAGGTAGTTACTAGAGCCCGTTGTCACCTAAAAGCTGACAATGCAACTCTTTAACTATGCCACGTAACCGTGTCTCGCTGGGGAATGTCTATCTTGAGTTGATCAATTCAAAATGTGTGCGCTCTTTCCTCACTGTGCATTTTAACCGCTAAAACTCTTAAGCACATGTGGAGGGAGAGTATTTATGCAAAATCTTATCTCAACAAAGGGTACTAAAATGTTTTTCATTCACAAACACTTTGAGAGATTTTTCACATCAGTGGTTTTATGGCAACATAGGTTAGTCATGGAGTTATAAGGTGACTAAGGTTAGGAATAACCGTCCTATGATCCGCCAGAGCCGGATGGATCTACCCAAGGACACCACAAATAGTTAGCATTTAGAAGTCCTTAGGTATGATTATAAAAAAGGAGAAAATGAGAATTGGAGAAAGAAGGAGTTGAAGAATTAAAAAGAAATACAAAGAAAAGGGTGAAAAGAAATAGCCCTCTAGATTATTCAACTTAGGGCAGTGATTCGGTCCAGACCGTCAGGTTTTATCACACAAGCTAACCACTTGTGAATGGTCAACCGTAATAAAATTCAAACTGTCAAAAACCAATGCAATTAAGATTCACAGAGGAGTATAGTGTTTCCCCAGTCGTTAAGTCCCAACGAGGTGAACACTCAGAGTAAGACTAATCATGGATCGGGTGATATTGAATGGGAAAAAGTGATGATTTGGAATAATTATACCTAAAGAAAAGTTTGTAAATTACAGGGGCTTAAATGCAAATTAAAGAAAATTAAAAAGCTAAATTATATTAAATAAACGCTATCACTATTTTAAAATTGATGAACGTTTAAAACTTAAAACGTTACGTTTGAATTAAAACTACGAACGCACGTAAATAAAAACGTGACAATAAAGAAGTAAAATACCCACGGATATAGAAAATATATTTTACAATCCTAATAATAAAAGAAAATTATTGAAAAAGAAAATTATTTTATGACTATTTATCTAATTATTATTAATTAAAACTATTTGTTAATTATTTAAAATGCACTAAAATACAAGAAAATATAAAATAAAGTTAGAAAAGTGAAATTATGACTTAGAAAAATCTAAAATATTAGAAAACTAATTTTAAAACTGAAAATATATTTATTACACTTTTTAAATATTTATTATTAATTAAAAACTATTTAAAACTAATTAAAATGTTAGAAAATACTATTTTAACTAAGAAAATTATGAAAAAATATTTTTTTGGCTTTTTATATTTTTCTTAATCTAGAAAAAATGAAAAATTATTTTTTTTTTAACTTTTTCTGATTTATTTGCAATAAAAGCTAATTAAAAAGTCTTAAAAACTGATTTAAAATAAGAAAAATAGCAAACAGTGATTAAAAATTATGAAAAATTCAGGAAAAGTCTAAATTAATATTCTAAGTCTAAGAAAAATATAAAAACATATACTAGTGTGCAAGATTATGAAGCTGCAGTGATAAGCAGTTCTAAATAAGCTACTAAAATAAGCTATAAGCTACCAAATTTCACCAGATGATTACTGAAGCTATTTTATGCTAAAACTACCTTAAAGAAGCTAGTTACTACCAGTCCTAACCTCTATTAATGCAACAATCAAATCTGAGCTTATTATATGAACTAAACCAAACAATCTAACTGGGGTAACTTTAAGCAACTGCACAAGCTACACAAATAAGCTAGAGTGAGAAACAGATAATGGGTCCTGAAGTTCACCAATCAAAGAGTTTTTAAATCAACTTACAGCTTCTAACAAGCTCTAATGAGAACTCTATCCTATTCCAAATTTGTAAAGTTATAGGTCCGACACGTGGCATATCAGGCTTGATTTAAGAGCTTATTTGGAGCTTATAGAAAATTACTAAAAATCTACAAAAATCAGATTTCAATTAAAGACCAGTTGAACTAGAATATCCCAAAGATTCAATTATTTTAACTCAAAACTGAGTTCATGAAAAATCCACAAAGTTTGGGCAAAACTGGCTTGAGCAATCTTTAACTTATTACACAGAAATAAAAGGTTGACTAAAATGGATTTTGATCTTTGAAAACAGATTGTATATGATGATTTAAGATGTAATAAGACCTAAATAAGCTATATCAACTATTTCTAATCATATCCTAAGCCATTTTACCAACTCCAAGACATTAACAGATTTTAGCAATAATGATTTTAAGATTATTTTGACTTTTGAAACTAGCAGGTACAATACTAAGATTTGAAATGACTAAATTGGTACTAATTAAGACTAAAGCAACTAATAGCTATCACTATGAAGCTAATCAATCACAGTTATACTCCTAAACCAAACACTCCTTTAAAATTTTTACATAACAGTTTTAGCTAGCAAATACTATCCTACTTATGCGTAGATTCAAACAAGTAAATTACTAAGATCCTAAAGTAAAAACAAAATCAAATCAAGTACTAACATGGTCTAACACAACCTAAAATCAATAAGCATATGTGACAGTTTTTAAAGAAGAATGAAAATAAACTCACATGAAGTCCAAAGCTTAATGGAGCTTTAATACGTAACCAAACCAACCATTTTAAGACCAAATCCAATCCGAATTTAGCTCAAGCATCAACCCAACTCCATTTCCATACCAAATTTCACCCCGCTTGACTTTTGTTGACCTTTTTGGTTTTTCTAATTTAAAATACTAAAGTCTAATGCGTGCTCATGAAAAGCTATAATAAGCTTGTCCGAGCTTGTATGAAGGGTAAAAGAGCTTTGTAACTTCTAATTAGTATAAATGATTTAATACCTAATTACCAAGAAACATAAAAACTTGAAATCTTATTAACTTGGAATAATTACAATACAAAAGTGAAATTTAACTTGAAATAAACTTAATATTACACTAAGAACCAAATTTAAGTTAAAACAGATATTAAAGAAGTTTTACACTACAAAGTTGGTCTAAAACATGCGACACCTATTTCTTTCCTTCTTTCTTTCTTTTTATAGACATCCAAAAAGCTTCCTGTCGACTCTGATTAAATCCCACCATTGGATAGGCTTGATATCATCTTAATCGTCCATGTGGATTTTTGGCGGGAAAAGTCTTTGAGCGTGTATTTAGCATTTAATGCTTCTTTGGTGTATGTAGAGGAGGGAGTGGGTAGGACAGTGGGGGATAAGGTAGGTGGAGAGGTGGGAAAAAACAGTGGTGAAACCACCGTTTGGATTACGTATAGCAGTGAGAGGATGGAACAAAAGTAGACGGGTTTTATAATTTTAAACCGTGGGTTGGGTTTTATATTGGGCTTGGTATTGGGTTGGGTTTGGATAAATAACATAAAAGGGTCGGTTTGGTATAAGTTAGCACAAGGACCATTCATGTAATTTTTTATTTATGAGGACTGAAATTGCAACTTTCCAAAGTTATCACAAGGGTTAAATTGTAACATGTGAATAGTACAAGGGCCAATATTGCATAAAATTCCATTTTTATAAACCCAAGGACTATTTTTGACAATTTTCAAACTCTAGGGACCAAACTTGTAATTTTCTCAAAACTTATCATATAAGGACCAAATATGTCACATTTTGAATAGTACAAAGGTGTAGTTTGAATAATTTTCATTTTTAAACACCCAAAGACTGATTTTGACACTTTTGTAAAGTTGAGGGACCGAAGTTGTAAATTGTGATTTTTAAACTTCAAAGGACAATTTCTTACAACTTGTGAATCCCAAGGACCTTTTATGACTTTATATAAGTTTTGGAATGACCAGGGACTATATTTGATAACTTTTGAAAGTTGAGGGACTAAAACTGCCAAATTTGTAAACTTTGTTGTTTTTCATCAGTTTTCAATCCTTTTGCATTTGTAACACATAAAAACACATTTTCATGATATTTGTAACATTTATATAGTCATTTGTGTGTTTTTGGCTGTTTTTGTGGGTTAAATGGTACAAAAATGATGAGTATTTAGACACTCATTAATCCCTCACACTAAGATATTGCTAGTCCCTAGCAATGTTTTGAGAAAAATTAATGGATTTCATCTCTTTACCAAAAGCCATTACTTCTGGAGTAGCCAATTGTTTTAGTTCAAGTAAGAACTTTGGCACAATGATAACCAAATGATTTTGAGCAAATCACCAGCTTTCAACGGTTTTGATTTGTCTTTACCAAAAGCCGTTTGCTTCTGGACTAGCCAACTCTTAGATAAATTATCAATATTATCTTTGGTGAGCCGATTACCAATTATGGTTTTCCAACCGCCTTTACCACAAGCCATAAACTTGCGGGCTAGCCAACTCTTCACTAATTAAAGATATGGTGAGGTGAACACCATACAATTTTGGGCAAATTGCAAGCCGTCAACGGATTTGAGATATCTTTACCAAGAGCCGTTTGCTCCTGGATTAGCCAATCCCTATGTGGGTTAGACATGGTGGACTGATTACCATTTGTTGTGTTTAGTACATAGTACTTCCACTAAAAAAATTAATTTGGCCATTTTGGGGGAAAAAGGGACTAAAAGGGTACATTTTATGATCAAATTCGCCGTAATTTCCCCACACTTAGAAATGAATATTGTCCTCAATATTCAAAGTCCCGGCTATTATGCCAAATCCTTGAACGTAAGAAGATAACATTACTAGCTAAGTGTAGAAACACAACAATTATTCTCTTTTTTAATATTTACAATTTTCATTCATTTTTTTTAGATCTATATACAACATGTGGGGCATCTCCCCCACACTATGGTGGTACACACGGGTGAAAACCCATGTTTAACTATTGTTTTTGATTACCGAGTCGCTAGCTTGACTCGACCTCGAATTAATTTGTTCATGGGGAAGTAAGAGGAAGAGACAATCTCCATCGGACTTTCATTCAAGATGTTTGTATAAACATTGAAGTACGTGAAAGTTCCACACCGATGAGGTATACATAGAACCGGCTTAAAAATGATAAATGAAAATGCCGGGATCAAAAATAGTGTCTTCATTCCCGAAGGAGTGAAGAACAGGAGAAGCCACGGGATAGGTGAAAAAGAGAAAGAAAATCATGATAAAAATCTTGACTAACTTATCATCATCAGAAGGAGAATTCATAATAGCATGAATTTCATCATTTAAGCTCAAATGGTCTAGACATATCCCGGGTGTGTCTAGATCAAAGTAGAAGTTATCATACTCCGGTGGAGATATGATATGAGTGAGTTCAAAGGAGAACTCCTCGTAAAGAGAATCATTCATGTAATGTAAGTCTGTGAACTCTTGTTCCATCATAGACTCATCACTATCCTCAACTGAGGTATCAAAGAGTGGATTCTCATAAATTAAAGTGAATTCAGAGTCGAATTCAAATAGAGGATTAGTGAGAGTTGTTTTGAACGCTTCAGGAACAAAGTAATTAACATTCTCTATTGGACTGTTAGGATAAGAAGTGAGTGAATGATCATTATATAGGAGACTTTCAATCTCTCCCAGATCGGCTTCGAAATCAAAGAGATCATCATCACTTTTTGATGAAAGTGGAATGATGTGAGCGAGTTCATCGGTGAACTCCTCAAGAAGATGATCAGCATCAGATTGTGGAAGTGATGCCTTAACATACTCAATGTCTCCATAAGAAGCACAATCGTCGCTAAGATCAGAGAAAGTTTCAAAATGATCTTTTGAACACTCAAGAGGGGAAAGAGAATCACACATATGATCAGAAGTTCCCGGTGACTCTCTTGGGATTGGGACAAGGTTCTCAACACTAGACTTTATGAATTCGTCCGATTCCTTTTCGGGAACAGTGTCAAGATGCTCATCCCCCATGTTTAGAGAGTGAGTGGGAATATCGGGTGTGATAACAAACAGATGAGGGAGTTGAGAAGGACTAGCATACATATGTTTTATACTTTCCATTTGTTCTTCTCCTAGTAATTCCATCATAGTCTTTTCTCCCTGATTTTCATGGAAGGAATTTCAACTGATGAACTTGATGAATCTTTATAGAATTGAAGGATATCAAGTTTATCCTCATCATCACCTGCCATCATGAGGGAATAAAACAAAATTGAGAGCTAGATCTGGCTGCTCTTTCTTTTGCAATTGATTCCCTAATAGATTTTTCAAAGGCAATTTAGGAATTTAATTTAGCGTACCCTTTCTTCGCTAACAAAACTTCCATTGATTTTTTATTTGGACTATCTTGGGATTCCTTCAAATCTTTCACTAAATCCAAAAGATCAAGAAGAAGATTTTGAGGAAGTGGCTCAGCTGAGGTGGTGCTGATTCATTTGGTACTTGTGGAGGTTGGTCTTGATACTAAGAGTCGAATTGTTACAAGGAAATAGATTCCTTGTTTGACAATCAGAGCTAGAGTGAGGACCTCCACAATACTCACAACAAGAAAACCTGATGTGGTCGTGAGTCATATGTGTTGTATTCATAATTGTTATCGTGAACCCGCCATAGACAAGCGTGTTTCCCGATTGACAATCGAACGTAGTGTGAACCACCACAAGCATTCTCACAACAAGAAACCGCTGATTCTCACAAAGGTGGTAGCCGATGGAATAAATCAGGTTGGTTATGGTAGGAATAGGGATCCTGGTTATAGACAGACCCGTTTCCTGATTCCACCATGCTACAACCGGGGCAATTGCCACCATTATAAGGACCACCACACCATTGACAATCAAGAGGGTGAGGATGAGACATAGAAAGAATCAAATGGTTTCAGAGGGTAAGAAATATAGAATCAAAAGATGTGAGAGGGTAAAGATGGATATTTTTGGATTTTTGGATAAACATTTTTTTTTTAATATAAGAAAGAAAATCTTTTTGGTTTTTTTGTGTTTGTTGAAAACTTGAATAAAAAATGTTTTTGGTAATCGATCCGTCAAACGAATTAACTTCACGATAATTTTGGTTTTATATGAAAACAAGGAAATATGGACAAAGATGGTAAATATACAATGGGTGTATATTCAACAATCACAGATTCTTCAAATTCGTGAGAACGCAAAGCACACTCCCGGCAAGCCAAAATTTGATTCGGTCCAGACCGTCAGGTTTTATCACACAAGCTAACCACTTGTGAATGGTCAACCGTAATAAAATTCAAACTGTCTAAAACCAATGCAATTAAGATCTAGAGGAGTATAGTGTTTCCCCAGGTCGTTAAGTCCCAACGAGGTGTGAACACTGTAGTAAGACGAATCTGTGATCGGGTGATATTGAATGGGAAAAAGTGATGATTTGGAATAATTATACCTAAAGAAAAAGTTTGTAAATTACAGGGGCTTAAATGCAAATTAAAGAAAATTAAAAAGCTAAATTATATTAAATAAACGCTATCACTATTTTTAAAATTGATGAACGTTTAAAACTTAAAACGTACGTTTGAATTAAAAACTACGTAACGTACGAAATAAAACGTGACAATAAAGAAGTAAAATACCTACGGATATAGAAAATATATTTTTACAATCCTAATAATAAAAGAAAATTATTGGAAAAAGAAAATTATTTTTATGACTATTTATCTAATTATTATTAATTAAAAACTATTTGTTAATTATTTAAAATGCACTAAAATACAAGAAAATATAAAATAAAGTTAGAAAAGTGAAATTATGACTTAGAAAAATCTAAAATATTAGAAAACTAATTTTAAAACTGAAAATATATTTATTACACTTTTTAAATATTTATTATTAATTAAAAACTATTTAAAACTAATTAAAATGTTAGAAAATACTATTTTAACTAAGAAAATTATGAAAAAATATTTTTTTGGCTTTTTATATTTTTATTAATCTAGGAAAAATGGAAAATTATTTTTTTTAACTTTTTCTGATTTATTTGCAATAAAAGCTAATTAAAAAGTCTTAAAAACTGATTTAAAATAAGAAAAATAGCAAACAGTGATTAAAAATTATGAAAAATTCAGGAAAAGTCTAAATTAATATTCTAAGTCTAAGAAAAATATAAAAACATATACTAGTGTGCAAGATTATGAAGCTGCAGTGATAAGCAGTTCTAAATAAGCTACTAAAATAAGCTATAAGCTACCAAATTTCACCAGATGATTACTGAAGCTATTTTATGCTAAAACTACCTTAAAGAAGCTAGTTACTACCAGTCCTAACCTCTATTAATGCAACAATCAAATCTGAGCTTATTATATGAACTAAACCAAACAATCTAACTGGGTAACTTTAAGCAACTGCACAAGCTACACAAATAAGCTAGAGTGAGAAATGTGATAATGGGTCCCAAGTTCACCAATCAAAGAGTTTTTAAATCAACTTACAGCTTCTAACAAGCTCTAATGAGAACTCTATCCTATCTGCAAGTTTGGTAAAAGTTATAGGTCACGACAGGGCATATCAGGCTTGATTCAAGAGCTTATTTGGAGCTTATAGAAAATTACTAAAAATCTACAAAAATCAGATTTCAATTAAAGACCAGTTGAACTAGAATATCCCAAAGATTCAATTATTTTAACTCAAAACTGAGTTCATGAAAAATCCACAAAGTTTGGGCAAAACTGGCTTGAGCAATCTTTGACTTATTACACAGAAATAAAAGGTTGACTAAAATGGATTTTGATCTTTGAAAACAGATTGTATATGATGATTTAAGATGTAATAAGACCTAAATAAGCTATATCAACTATTTCTAATCCTATCCTAAGCCATTTTACCAACTGCACATTAACAGATTTTAAGCAATAATGATTTTAAGATTATTTTGACTTTTGAAACTAGCAGGTACAATACTAAGATTTGAAATGACTAAATTGGTACTAATTAAGACTAAAGCAGCTAATAGCTATCACTATGAAGCACTGAATCACAGTTATACTCCTAAACCAAACACTCCTTTAAAATTTTTACATAACAGTTTTAGCTAGCAAATACTATCCTACTTATGCAGAGATTCAAACAAGTAAATTACTAAGATCCTAAAATTTGAAACAAGATCAAATCAAGTACTAACATGGTCTAACACAACCTAAAATCAATAAGCATATGTGACAGTTTTTAAAGAAGAATGAAAATCAAACTCACATGAAATCCAAATTAATGGAGCTTAATACGTAACCAAACCAACCATTTTAAGACCAAATCCAATCCGAATTTAGCTCAAAGATCAACCCAACTCCATTTTCATACCAAATTTCACCTCAGTTGACTTTCGTTGACCAATTTTGGTTTTTCTAATTTAAAATACTAAAGTCTAATGCAGGCTCATGAAAAGCTATAATAAGCTTGTCTGAGCTTGTATGAAGGGTAAAAGAGCTTTTGTAACTTCTAATTAGTATAAATGATTTAATACGAATTACCAAGAAACATAAAAACTTGAAATCTTATTAACTTGGAATAATTACAATACAAAAGTGAAATTTAACTTGAAATAAACTTAATATTACACTAAGAACTGAAATTTAAGTTAAAACAGATATTAAAGAAGTTTTACACTACAAAGTTGGTCTAAAACATGCGACACCTATTTCTTCTGCCTTCTTTCTTCTTTATAGACATCCAAAAAGCTTCCTTGTCGACCTCTGATTAAATCCCACCATTGGATAGGCTTGATATCATCTTAATCGTCCATGTGGATTTTTGGCGGGAAAAGTCTTTGAGCAGGTATTTAGCATTTAATGCTTCTTGGTGTATGTAGAGGTGGAGGGGAGTGGGTAGACAGGTGGGGGGATAAGGTGAGGTGGAGAGGTAGGAAAAACAGGTGGTGAAACCACCTGGTTTTGGATTGCAGGTATAGGTGAGGAGGATGAACAGTAGACGGGGTTTTATAATTTTAAACCGTGGGTTGGGTTTTATATTGGGCTTGGTATTGGGTTGGATTTGGATAAATAACATAAAGGGTCCGGTTTGGTATAAGTTAGCACAAGGACCATTCATGTAATTTTTTTATTTATGAGGACTGAAATTGCAACTTTCCAAAGTTATCACAAGGGTTAAATTGTAACATGTGAATAGTACAAGGGCCAATATTGCATAAAATTCCATTTTTATAAACCCAAGGACTATTTTTGACAATTTTCAAACTCCAGGGACCAAACTTGTAATTTTCTCAAAACTTATCATATAGGGACCAAATATGTCACATTTTGAATAGTACAAAGGTGTATTTTGAATAATTTTCATTTTTAAACACCCAAAGACTGATTTTGACACTTTTGTAAAGTTGAGGGACCAAAGTTGTAAATTGTGATTTTTAAACTTCAAAGGACAATTTCTTACAACTTGTGAATCCCAAGGACCTTTTATGACTTTATATAAGTTTTGGAATGACCAGGGACTATATTTGACAACTTTTGAAAGTTGAGGGACTAAAACTGCCACATTTGTAAACTTTGTTGTTTTTCATCAGTTTTCAATCCTTTTGCATTTGTAACACATAAAAACACATTTTCATTATATTTGTAACATTTATATAGTCATTTGTGTGTTTTTGGCTGTTTTTGTGGGTTAAATGGTACAAAAATGATGAGTATTTAGACACTCATCAGGCAGACACCTGGTTCAATTCATATGCTACTGGTTGTCACTTAGTGACGCCGGTATTGAAGATTAAAAGTCGTCATAGACCCAGTGACGCATGCACTAAACCTTCTTATCCACTCAAGTTTCTCTCAACAGAAGCTTGTTTCATTCTCACAGGGAACCCTAAGTAAACTATCGGCTTTCTCTTAGAGATTGCAGGTATTGAAGAAGGAGACCCTCTCCCTAGTCTCCGCCAGAAAACCAAACGCACTATTGAGTCTAGAGCCACGAGATTCATCAAAAGATCTCTTAGGTACACTTGACATTTCATCACTTGATATTCAACAATAAGAATTTCAGTGATACATTATCGAGTCCTTCACCGATCTTAGCAATCTGTCGAGAACATTTATGAGAGGTTCACATTTGTGATCCTCAGTGATTGAATGGAAACTCCCGCCAGTGGTCAACATCAAACACTCCGACAGCAGTCGCCGCAACTCCCCGTGGATTGGCGCTTTAGTGGTCTCAAACGGTCTCAAGTCATGTGAGGTGATGCCGGTGTACCTCAGCGACTCATCTGAATCGTAGGTGTACTTCGGTACATCGTGTTATATCACTTGTGGGACTCGATTCAGAACGGCCTTTGTAAGAATTAGAGTTGTGTTTTCACACTATGCTGTTAACACTCTCGAGGTTCAAACTTGTAAGTGCCGGAATCCGCTTATTACTAACCGTTTTAATGTTTTCTTCTTATGGAAACTCTGGAGCGAATGATCGTCAGTATTCTTCTCATGCTCACGCCAACATCATCACTAATGGAAGTTCTATCCAAAAAAAGCAACACAACAAATGAATGATTCTTCGTCAATACAGAGAATCTACAAAGTTAAAGACTTAAATAACTCCATCAAGATCAATTCCAACGTCAAAGAGCGTGCAGAGCATGTTGAAGAATGACATGGAGACATCAGAAGCGGCGAAGGCACTGAGCACTTGATGCAAACAACAACATACTATCACTTTCATCACAAAGAACAATGATCTAAGAACAAAGTTAAAGATGACGTCAAAGCATAACCGTTCAAAGTAAACTATCTCTCTACACTCGGGAGATTGTTCAAATCAAGGCAATTCTTCTCACAAGAAAGAAGAATGTCAGAAGACGCCAAAGCTACTATTACATCAACGCCTTCACCGTTTTTCATCACCAACACTTGAGTGTTTGTTACTCACATGTAATAACACTTGAGGGGGAGATTGTTGGAATAACTCCTAAACCTTATTCAAGTGTTAGTTACTCATATGTAATAGTTAGCTTATTATGGCCTTTATGTTTGCAATTAGCCTTAGGCTTATGTAGAAGGCCCATAAGCCTAGGCCTTAGTCCATTAAGGAAAGGATGGAAACTAGGAGTGTTGCCCTAGCTTTCCTCCTATAAATACCCCTTGTAAACCTTCATTTGAAGGTTGGTTGTTCAAGTTATTTCTTTCACAAACACTCTACGCATAACCGGTCTTATTATCTCGTGTGTGTGTGTGTGATATCTTGTTCAATCGCCTCTCTATCTTTCTTATAAGCTTGTGTGGTAAACCTTGTGACCTAACAATAGTTACTTGTGAATATGCAATTACTCGATAAAATGACCGTGTGTGAGGCATCACAACATCATATTTAGGTAACTTCACGCACAATAACTCTGTGAAAGTGAGACGATAACACCAACTTGAGAAATTTGCACCACAGATCGTCTCATTTCTTCCCCCTGATTGAAGAAATTCATGAAGGGAAACAGGTTTTCTAAAAAAAATCCAAAAATATCAAAGAAGCAATGAACACCTATACTATCTTCCCCCCAATGTTTTCAATGAATCAGAATCATACACCACGTATGTTGATGATGAATTGGAGACAGCGAAACCATGTATGTCCAAGTAATCGAACAATTGTGAAGTACCATAAATATCATGTGAGAATCAATTGCAGATAAGACTTCTCTACTCGTGTATACTCTTCTCAGCTAACTCTTTACCGACCCCATTATCATTCTGACGGCTTTTTGTAGTGACTACTGATGGACAAAACCCAATATGACGAACTTGAGACTGAAGTAGTATAACCCGAACTTGTGACTTAAACTTGCACTATTGTCAGACGAAGAACCCTTTTTCTTAACACCATCAAAAAAAGGTAAACTTAAAGTTTCTCAAATTATCCACACCTTAGTGTGACACTTGAGCACAACAACGTAACTCCTTAAAAGTGATAGTTATACGTTGTGAGCATAACAACGTAACTCCTTACATCAGGTATAACTAGACAACTCAAGTCTTTGTCATTCGTAACGATTAAAGCTCGAACAAGGATCTCGAAGAATCATGCATCCAACCAACCCGATATCTTCAGATACTAAGTACACGCATCCGTGAAATCTCACTTCAACCTCAAATAAATAATAGTGAATTCGCGCCGTAGTCACATCTTGCGGTTAAATGCTCAAAACTAGCCTTCATTAACGGTTTAAATGAACTTTGATAATGGTTTCCCGATCTTGTCAAAAAATGTATCCCCGTGAAAATTTGTAATGACCAAAATACCACTTCTTTTCACCAAAGAATTATACCAATAATTATCTCAATGTATTAAGATACATTAGAATAATTAAATTTTGGCTAAACAAATATTAGTATAATTTTTCGGATAAAAAAAAACTAGGCCCAGTCCAGCTTGATATAACACTTGACGCCCTATAAAATCAAAAATAAAACTCGGTTCAAGACCAAAAAATCCCAAGTCTTTATAATTACAGATCCGGCCCACCAATACTACCATCTCAAGACCCGGTTGTTGTCCAAACCCCAAACCTAATGTAACCCGTGTATAAAACACAAAGTTAATGCTCACATTATAAACCTAATACTCCCAAATACATCCCCGCCACTCACTTTACACTTCTCACCCAAAGAAACAGATCTGAAAAAGAATCTCATCTCATCATCAATAACCGATCTATCACAAAATTAATCTCAGTTAACCAACATCATCTAGGCACGAATATAACCTAAACCCTTACTCATATCTTCATTTTAATTCAAACAGATTCAAGAACTCATCAAAGGACTTCAAGATCTTGTTAAAAAAGGTCTAAGGTAGGTTGCATGTTTTGATTTCGTTTATCAGTCAACGAGATTTAAGAAAGAAAATAACATTGTTGTTATTAAACTTTCTTTATATTCGGAAAGCATCAAAGATCTATGATGATAACCTTTTCGTGCGAATGATCTTGTAAAGGTTTTGAGTGCACGAAAAAGGAAAACTGAGATCTAGTTGTTATTTTTATTATTATTATTTTTTTTTAAATCCGAGTCTTGATTGAGAGGTATGATGAAGTTGGAGGAGGTGAGATTAGGTTAGTTTTTTGGATTTGGTTGAGGTTGGATACGTTTTAATTTGGCAGTCACGATTTATTTTTTCTTGAAGCTTTGGACTTGTGATGTTGATACAAACTGAAGTCATATAAGAGTCATGTTGGTATAATTGTTTTTGGTTATGGTAAAAAAAATCAGGTCTTCTGTCTTTTAACAGCTTACGCGTAACGTTTGTCTGAACCATCTTATGCGTAAAACTAGAAACGGTTTAGGCATAAGAAATCTTACGCGTAAGACCTTATGCGTAAACAATCCTTACGCGTAAACATGGTCTTATGCGCGTAACACGGCTTACGCGATAAAGCTTATGCGAAAAACCTTACGCTGTTGCCCCTTACGCATAACTTCATAGTTATGCGTAAATATATCTGAAGATGGCTCCTTAGGCGTAAAAATAGGGTTTTGACCCTTTGTTGACTTTTTTCGGCCACTTTTCCGATCAGTTTTCCGTTCATCTTCAACAGGAACCCAGAAAAACGGTGTAAAGGACCACTCTTTTGACCTACTTTTACCCTGGATATGACCATTTGACCACCAAAACGTTTCACAGGAATGGTTTCAAAAGATTATACGAGTGTAAAAAAATGAATAAAACTGATGTGAACAAAACGGATACAAAGCAGTTTATGACCATTTTTTGTTAACCCACAAAAAATTTTGACCATAAAGGATACACTAAAAACTTGCCAATAAAAACTGTTACACCAAAAGGGAGTATATGAAAGTTTAAAAACTTTGGTGACAAACAGATTTACAAGAGCTATTTAGACAATATACATCACCAAGAATCAACCAATGATAAAAAAAACCGACCTTGCTCTTGATACTAATGTTAGGATCGTATGTATGGATGATATGGTGAATCGGGAGGTCTTGGAAGATGGAAGAACACCATCTTCAAGTTAGTGAGAGAAACTAGAGAGAGAAGGGAGAAACTAGTGTGTTTTATTAATGAAAGGTGAAAGATACACTAATGAGACTCACCCTCCTAGGAAAGTCTAGGAGGGTATTTATAGCTAAACACTTACAACTATGGCTATATGACATAACAAGCCCATGTGTTTTAGCTAACAAGGATAGAAAATGTAATCCCGTCAATGTCGTTCCATTTACGAGTTAGGAGCGATTCCAACAGAAAGATATCCAAATTCGAAGTGTTTTCAGGCTTATCCAAGCAAGAAAACACTAAGTAAACCAATAGCTTCGAAGATCAAATGAAGAATTCCTTAGGCGTAGAAACTGCTAGGCGTAGGCTTTGAAGTATACGAGTAGAACTAGGGTTTTGCTACGAGTAGAAAGTACCAAAATTAGCCAAAACTGATTTTTATGCCCAAAAGTGATTAGAAACCTGATTTTAATGATGAACCAGCTTCAAAATCACCAAAACAACAAGAAAGTTTGAAACTTGATGATCCAAAACTATTTTCACCCTTACGCGTATAAAAGTACACACGATTTAAAACCAAGCTTAAAACTAATCTACACGCGCAAAGTTTGAAACTTGATGCAAAAACTTAAACTTTAACACTAAATAAACCTTAAACCACAAGAATCTTGAGTTTTTAAGTGTAAAAATTAAAGCTTTAAAGCGTATGAAAGTTTAGACACAAAAAACCCACGCGTATGATATTAAACTTCGAAAACAAAAGGTGTTTCACCCAACTAGATAGCGATTGATACCACTGTTAGGTCACCATAAGTTAACACACGATCAATATGTAAGAAATAGAGGTAAGATGATCGCTTGAACACTCACACACACACACACACACGTATAACAATAGAGAAAAGATAGGCGTAGGATATATGTGTAAAATGAACAACCAACCTTCAAAGGAAGGTTTACATGTAGTATTTATAGGGAAGGGAACTAGGGAAACATGTCTAGTCCCTTCCTTCATTATTGGGTTTGGGTCAAGGCTTATGGGCTTTCTACATAAGCCTTGCCATTAATAACTAACATAAAAGCCTAGTTTAAGGAACCTATTACACATTAAATACTAACACTTGAAATATAAGTTAGGAGTTATTCCAACATAAGATTTGAGATTGTTGACTTGGTGGTTGGTTAAATAAATAAATCCGAGATTACACTCTATATTCTTTTAGAGAATAATAGTGTCACCATTAATGTTAATTAAATCAACCATTTAATACTCATATATGACTAACCAACAAAAAGGGGCCTCTAGCATCACATTGAATACCTTGAGGGGGTCATTTGTATCAAGCAACGAAACTTAAAGGACTGTTTTGAAAATTGGTAATTTAATTCCAATATCAATATTATGCTACGTATGAGCACATGCTGTCATGCGGTATTCAGCTTCACCATCCTTTTATTATAACGAGGAAATTAACCCGCCGCGTTGCGGAGGGGTCGTTGCCCTAAAAAATGTCGGGTTTTTAATGGGTTTTGTCATTGTTTCGTATGCATGTTCGGCCGTTTTTTTCTTATTTTTTGTCGTTTTTTAGTTCGTATAGGATTTTTTCTTAGGGGTTGCAATGTAGTAATGGACATTTATTTTTCGGTTACTCGATGCCCTTTTTTTTAATGCAACGTTTTTCCTTGTGCTTTATACAAATTTGTATAAGGATGGTTCGTAATTTTTTGGGGGAGACATTTGTACATTGTGTTTTTTAGTTCTTTTGTTGACCTTATTTTATTAGTACGACTTTTTTGGGTATAAGATTTCTTTTCCCCTCTCGTGTCTCTCATTTCCACTAATTGCTTCCAAAATATTTTCACCTAACAATGTCGGCAAAACCCAATATCGAGGAAATTGAGGCTGCCTGAGAATCCGATAACCTTGCTACGGCTTATAAGTATTTGTTTAATAGCGAAGTGAGTGAGGATCGTTGTTTCGTGAATCGGCTCAGGGAGGAGCGTGTTCAACTTCGCAATAAGATTGAAAAAACGCGAGCGGACAATTATGGAGACGCATTGGTTTGGGCCATTCAATGAGAAGGCTGTTAGTGGTTTGAGAGGTTTGGTGGAACTTCAGCGAGTTGATTGTCAGTCGTTGCTTGCACTTGGGGTCCTTATTGATTCGATGGATGATGGGATTGCGGAGAAGGAGAGGCAGGCTGGATTTATGGAGATTGATGAAGAATTGTCCGATGGTTAGTGTGCTTGGGGGTATGTTTTGTTGTTTTTGGGTGTCAGGTTGTTAAGATTGGTGGTTTTGGGTAGTTGTTGTTGGGCACTTTAGTATTTGTTGATCGTTTAGGATGCTAGTGTTTTATGATGTTGTGTATAGTTGTTTGGTGGATGTAACTTTTAGGAGGTTACAATTTTTGATGTATGTATGATGGTTCACCAACCGTAGTGAATATGATGTAAGTTATGTTTTATTAATGGAAGATGTTAACTTTAGTTTATGCTGATTTCATTGTGTTGCAAATTTTGTTAGGAGCATTTATTTAGATGTGGCATATGTTTGTTGGTGGAACCTTTTGTCTACACTTGAGATGCAAATGCTCTTGCTCTAGGTTGAACCTTTTTCAGGCTTTTGTCAGCTGCATTTTGCTTAAAGCATTGTTGGTGCCACAGTTGTTGTCTGCAGCAATTTCTGTGGTGCCCCAGTAAAGTTTTGTTGCTATGTTTTGCATGTGGACTATCATTAGGAAAGGTGTGGTTGTAATGCTTTATCTATTGTTGGTAGTGGCACATGTTTAGTTGCCTTTGGTTTCTATAAATGTAGGTTGTTCCATGTATCTAGCCATATTTGCTTAGCACTGTTTATAAGTTTTGGATACATAGATGTCACGTACGCAGTTGCTAGCAGAACAGGTTGCATTCTAGGCGATGTTGCGTCAGGCACATGCCGCACTCCGCGCTGTGGCGGGATATATCAATAATATTCGTGGTTTGTAATGATTGTCTGTGTATTGTAGCAAGTTGTATATGTAAGGGTCTCGTCTATCGTGTTGGGTTTTCATGTATTTTCGTTTTGTTTTTATGTCTTGCCTTTGTATCAAACGTTTGTCTTTAATAAAGACCGTCACGTTGAGCTTGTTATTGGCCATGGATCCATTTTGATTTATAGTGATACCAGTCCTTTGTGTGGTATTAGAGATAGGCAATTACTTTTAATCTTGAATGTGTTGGTTGCACTTTGGTCATCTGTTTCAGTTTATCTGATCATAGGGTCAGTATTTCTGAGGGCTATTGTGGATGGATAAACTTCATAGCAAAAGATGGCTTTCATTTAACTTGATGTTACAAAACTATGCAGCTATGCGTGCATTTTCAAGGCTGCGCAATAATGTATCTGCACCGCTAACCACCTTTGTTGACCTATTTGTACCTAATGGGGATGATACAAAATTATGCAGGCATTCCTGCATTTTGTGCGTGCGTGTCACACGCTAGTTTAAGGTAGCATATGTCTGTTTATTGTACATACTACAGGTAAGTTTTGGTTATACTAATAGTTATATCTGTTACATAAGCTACGCGTGTATAAACGCTGTTACCTATTTGTTTGGGTGGGTTTAGTCCATTTTAGGTTTCTTTGTATCTGCGTGAAGGTGACTCCTCTCCCGGCTTGGAACAACTCACGCTAACCGTGGTCGATCAATCTCGCCGGTTCCCCTCGCCCTTTCAAGGGCTCGCCCGATTGAGGGAGTGGGGTGATAATACTGCCGGTGTCGGTGATTGTAGGAGTTTCTATTATGCTTTCTCGCAGAGCGCATGAGGCCCCTTCTTCGTTTGGGTAGGAACCGGTGGGAGCTGGTGGTGGAGCATCTTCAACTCCATCAAGGATGAATTTTGGAAAACCTCTGAGGCTGCCTTTGGCAAGGTGCACGTGGAATATATGGGTTGTGTTTTCCAATTCCTGTATAATTGGTGGCACTACCAGCGGGTTTGGTTCGGGGATGTAGCTTAGTAGGTCGGTAACCTTTAGAGCGACCAATGAATCACCGGCTAAAACAGGTGACCATGACGCTTCCAGTTTCATCACTATGATGACCTTGAATGAACAATCGTCACAATAATTTCTTCGGTTAGCCTTATGTGTATTGTAGCTTTGTTTTGTGTGTTATGTGTATGGTATGCGCAGTTGTTTTGAAAAATTTATGTGAACGCCTTTGTTATCGGCTTTTTTCCTTTACACGTAGTTCGCCATGGTTTCATTTCAGTTGTTGGCAATTCGTGCGGTATGCTTTCTGCAATTTTGTTGCCACAAACCTTGCACCGATTAAAGTACCATCCCGATTGGTCATCGATCCTTACAATCGTGGCCTGTGTTGTGAATTGTTGTTGTTCAAAGGATAACGAAAATTTTATTATCGCAAGTCATGTCGATTGTTGCCGGTTTTATAAGTAAGCTACCGTCGTGATACTCGACCGGCTTGTGTTAGCATGTTAACAGGTGTCAAATGACGTGTTGGGAAAATCGTTTTTGGGAGTTAATACTTATTGCAGTGGAGTTAGTACCGATAGTGTTATTTGATAAGTATTAACTAGTTAGTACTGATAGTGGAAATATTAGTACTGATAGTGTTAGAGTTTGTACTGGTCTATGTTAGGAATGTCGTGTAAGAGTTGTAATAGCATATCTTCTATTCCAATAGAAGATATGATATACTTAATGCATAGTTATCTCTGTAAGGGATCTCCTTAGTGTATAAAAGGAGATCCTAGCTAGGTTAAACATATACATACATTCTAGCCGTCTTAAGAAAAGCTTCAAGGTTGTAAACCCTAGTACTAGGAGAGTACTCGTATTATTGCTTAATAATATTGAAGCGTTTGGTGTTACATCTGTGTTTACATTAATCTTCTAAGTACATTCAAGTAGATTCCGCATACTTGTATGCATCTGCAACAAAGTTTCTCATTGTTGTTTTAGAATCTTCCAATGCAACTAACACGTTTGCAAGCTAAGTATTCTAGATCCAAGGTTTGGGACTTCACAAGTGGTATCAGAGCTTGTGTCCTGAAGCTTTGTTTTTAGAAGATCCTGCTTGGTTGACAAAACTAAAGAAATGGATTTTGACAAATCCAATGCTGTTAACAGAGTTCCTAAGTTGCAGCCAAATGAATATGAACTCTAGAGAATGCGCATAGAGCAGTTTTTCTTGGTACTTGATTTCAAGCTGTGGAACATTGTGCTCTATGGAAACTCTTACAAAACCAATCGCTATCGAAGAAGTTGGTGGTAAGACCGTTACTACTGTAAAAAGGTGATCCTATCACTAATGAAGAAATGGCTCTAAGAGGCAATGATCTCAAGGTCGAAGTCTTTACTTATGGCAATACCTGATGATCATCAACTCACCTTCAACAAACACAAAGATGCTCAGAGTTTGTTCAAAGCCATTGAAACCATATTTGGTGGAGATTCTGTCACCAAGAAAACACAGAAGACTCTTTTGAAGCAAAAATTTGAAAACTTCACTGCTTGTGCAACTGAGTCCATTGACTCAGTTTATAATAGGCTTCAAAAACTTGTTAGTAAACTGGTAGTATTGGATGTGGAGTTCTCCAAGGAAGATGTCAACCTCAGGTTTGTTAGAAGTCTTCCATCACCAAAATGGGACACTCATGTCATTGTATGGAAGAACAAGCCAGACTTTGAAACCATGAAGTTGGACAATCTGTTCAATAGCTTTAAGGTGATTGAACAAGACATGAAAATAAAAGCAGTTGCATCTTCCAGTTCTGGGTCACAAAACATAGCCTTTGTGGCTCACCCCGTCACTAGCAACGATATGGACAGTTTTGATGTTAGTACTCCTAGTACTAATGTTAATACTGATGGCCCTGTAACCACTGTAGCAGGAATCAATGAAGGAACAATCTATGCTTTCATTGCTGAGCAGAGTCAAGGATCCCAGATCACTCATGATGATCTGAGACAAATCCATGAAGATGACATGGAAGAGATGGACATCAAGTGGAACATTGCCCTGATCAGTATGAGGGCAAAAAGGTTCATGAAGAAAACTGGAAGGCAGATTAAGATTAATGATGGAGATGTTGTTGGGTTTGACAAGGGAAAGGTTGAATGCTACAACTGTGGCAAGCTTGGGCATTTTGCCAGGGAATGCAGGAGCCCCAGGAACAAAGGGAAGAATAGTGATGCTGATAACTCTTCTTCTAAAGCAATAGTAGATGTTGATGGTGCTGGATATGATTGGAGCTTCATGGAAGATGAAGAAGAGAGTCCAATCAACATGGCTTTGGTATCTGAGGTACTTACTAAAACAAATTGCTCAGATACATGTATTCCATTAAGCAAATATTTAGAGCTAAAAACCAGGTTTGATAATGTGTCTGAAGAACTTGCTAAAACTAGCAATAACTTAACAAATCATAAGAGAGGTTTAGCAGTCTTAGAAAAACAAGTTAAGCATTATAAGCAAAATGAGTCTCTGTATACTGATGCAACTGCTGTGCTTAATAGGGAAATTTCTTTTAAAGATACTACCATAAGTGTGTTAAAAGAAGAACTAGAGAAAGTCACGCAAGTTAAAGATAACATAGAACTAAGTATTGAGACTCTTCAAGACACACACCATTATAACTCTGAGAGAGTTGATAAATACCTTGAAAAAGCTCTAATTGGTAAAGCCAAATCAGGTATGGGTTATAAATCTATACCACCACCATTCAGAGGTGTTCATTCACCTCCTGGTCTAGACCTTGCACACACTGGATTAGAAGAATTTAAGGAACCCACATTTGTCAGAGGTCCTACAATCAAAAGTATGTTCGATGAAAAGACTGATGAAGTGTTTGAAAGTGCCAGTGACACCTCCTTACCTAAGGTGTCTCAGATCTAAAAATAAAAAGGCAAATGTAGAGTCTAGTGAACAAAAGCAAGAACAGGCTACTAAACTTGAAAAACCAACTAACAAACCTGATAGGAAGCCAGTAAAGTATGCTGAGATGTATAGAAATATGTCATCTAGTCCTAGAGGTAACCAAAGGAACTGGAGCTAGTTAAAATCTGATCAAATAGGTGATGAATTTGTCATGTATAATAAATCTTGCTTTGTGTGTGGTAGCTTCTCTCATCTGCAGGCTCAATGCAGACACCCTATGAGACCTCAACCCATCATGACCCCTAGAGCAGTTCTTCTTAAAACTGGCATAAAATCTTTGAATAATGCAAGGCCAGTTAATACTGCTAGACTACAACCAAGAGTATTTGGTGAAAGACCCCAAAGAAATTTCTCAAAGTCACCATCTACTTCACCAAGGCCCTTTAATGCTAACGTAGCACAAACCTTCAAATCCTATGATGAACAGATCAAGTTTTACAGGAAAAAAGGTTAATACTTTTGTGCCAAAACTTAATACTGATAGGGCAAAAGTTAATACTTTTAAGCCAAAACTTAATACTGATAGGCCAAAAGTTAATACTTTTAAGCATAAAATGAAAAATAATGGTTCAAAGGTGAATGCTGCTGGGGGAATCAAGGGTCATGTTGTTAAGCCCTCAGCGTGTTGGGTGAGAAAGACCACTCACCCCAACAGTGCATTAATTACTCTCAAGAAATATGATTACATTGATGCACAAGGCAGATCCAAGTCAGTAATGGCTTGGATCCCCAAAAGGAACTAATTTCCTTTATTTTGTGTGCAGGAACATTCCAACAAAAATGATGATCTTGGCTATTCGCATAAAGGCGGGGTGTTCTAGGCACATGACTCGAAATCTATCTTACCTTCGGACTTCACCGATTTGAATGGAGGATATGTTTCTTTTGGAGGTGGTATAGGTGGAAGAATTACGGGTAAAGGCACAATCAAACCGTAATTTGACTTCAAGATGTGTACTATGTGAAAGAACTCAAATAAAAATTGCTCGGTGTCACAAATGTGTGACAAGAAGAATTTTGTTATGTTCATAGATACTGATTGCTTGGTTTTATCTCCTAATTTTAAGTTGCCTAGTGATGATGAGGTATTACTTAAGTTTCCTAGGAAAAGCAATCTGTACAGTGTTAATATGAGGAACATAGTACCCAAAGATAACCTTACATGTTTAGTTTCTACAGCTTCTTTGGATGAATCTATGTTATGGCATAGAAGGCTAGGTCATGTGAACTTTAAGGTAATAAATCTTTTAGCTAAAAACAACCTTGTAAGAGGTTTACCTTAAAAAAAGATTTGAAAACAAACAGACCTGTATTGCATGCCTCAAAGGGAAGCAAAGATAGAGCCTCTTGTAAGCCCAAGGTTTTTAACTCTATCACCCAACCACTTCATATGCTGCACATGGACTTATTTGGCCCCACAAATGTTAGCAGCCTGAATTTTAAAAAGTATTGTTTGGTTTTAACTGATGATTTTAGCAGGTTTACTTGGGTTTTCTTCTTGAATACTAAGGATGAGACCAGTGAAATCCTTAAGACATACATAATCACAAAGAGAAAACCTTACCGATAAGAAAGTTAAAATCGTTAGGTGTGATAATGGGACAGAGTTTAAGAACCAAGTGATGAATGATTTATGTCAACTTAAGGGTATTAAAAGAGAATACAGTGTAGCTAGAACTCCTCACCAGAATGGGGTTGCCGAAAGGAGAAATAGGACATTGATAGAGGTCGCTAAGACTATGTTAGCGATTCCAAGTTACCTATAACTTTTTGGGCCGAGGCAATGAATACCGCTTGCTATGTTCGTAACAGGTCTTGGTAGTAAAGCCTCATGGCAAGACTCCTATAAGTCTGCTTTTAGGTAGAAAGCCTACCCTATACTTTCTTAAACCTTTTGGGTGTCATGTCTCTATTCTCAATACCATTGACCACTTAGGTAAGTTTGATGGAAAATCTGATAGTGGATATCCGGTTGGCTACTCATTGAATAGTAAAGCCTTTAGGGTTTATAATTCTAGAACCAGAAGGATAGAGGAGAATCTGCATATAGAGTTTCTTGAGGACAAACCTAGTGTAGAGGGGCAGGGACCAACATGGCTTTTTAATATTGATATCCTAACAGAATCTATGAACTATGTGCCTGTTTCTGTGGATTCTAACATTGTTGCAGGTGAAAAGCAAGGTCTTGATGCAGATTCTGATGATGAAGATGACTGTATCTTGTTGCCCATTTGGAAAAATAGCTTTGCTGGAAGAACTTCTTCAGGGGAGGCAAACAATGATGATCAGCCTCCAAAGACCAACGATGCAAATACTGAAGGAGGGGTTGCCAAAGAAAGTGATACAATGGAAGGAGATGAAGTGATCAGTACTAATGTGGTTAATACTGATAAGCCACATGTTAGTACTGATGAGCCAGATTTTAATACTGATGGTCCTCAGACTACTCCTGTTAGACCCGTATCCCAGATACAAATAGGCCCCACCTTAGATGAAATTGACCAAGGTTTAAGGTGATTGGTTAGTCAACGAGTGTTAAATTGACTAGTCAACCCGATAGTCAAACTAATAATTAACACATGTTGTGTTATAGTTATAGAAAGTAGGAGGACCTAAATTGCTTTATTATAAACTTGTTATAAAAGTGTAGTGTGGCCAAATTATGAAGAATAGGACTTGAAGGACCACTTATGTCATTTGGGAAAAGTCTCCCTCTGCATATTTCTGGATAACTCTATCAACTTCATTCATTTTCCAGAAATAAAATGTGTAAGTGTGTGTGTCGAGTAAGAGAAATGGAGGGAAAAATATGGGTTGGTCTTGTAGGCCAATTGGTGATGAATTAAGGATGTTTACCATAATGTGAAGTCATAGAGAGGATCCTTGCAAGGTGTGTAATCTTTAATTTCATTTAATTGTAAATTTGAAAGTTAGGGTTCTTGTACCCAAATTGGGGGTTTTGGGTAATTAGGGTTTTAAGATTAAATTGAAGTGTTATAGTGTTATTGGGTGAAGACCCTTTAACTGAATTGAAGGTAATGGGTAATTTTGGGATGTGATCATTATATGATCATGTAAACAATTAAAGAGTTATAGTAATGATGGGTTAAAATTGAGTAATTTATGGGTTGGATCATCATATAATCAAAATATGATTATGTGATGATTAGAGGTTGTTTTAATCCATGGTTATAGCTTTAGAATGATGTATTAAGTGTATATTGATTATGTGTTTAAGGGTGTTAAACTTTGGATGATGATGATGGAAGATAGTGATGATGATGATGTCTTTGGTATTATTTAGCTTGGATTAAGGTAAGTAACTTGCACTAAAACATATGTTATATGTGTGTTATCCATATATGTGTTATGATTGTCATAGTGTTTAGCATATGGATTGAGTAATGAATGAAGGTTTATGTGGTATATTGAATGTTATGGATTGGAAGCAATGTAAGTGATCATGATGCTTACGTGCTAATATTTATATGATATGTGTTTTATGTCGGGTTACTTACTAAGTGAAAGCTTATGGTTTAGCTGTCTAACCATTTTGTAGGTTCTCTTGTATTGAAGATGCTAAGGGTTGTCCTTTGGAGCATGGCTAAACCATGGATTAGTTGTGAAGAGTGGGAAGGTAGTAAGAAAGTTAGGAGCTAGGTAGATGTACCGAGCTCGTTGTCAAAGTTGTTCCCCATGAGTTTTAAATGGGTTAAATGTTTGTAATGTCAAGTCTTTGGAATGGTTTAAGAGTAATTTTACATGTCTCAAAGCATGTTAAAGAGTTATGTTTAAGTGGTGTATGCAAACGGGTTAAAACGGGTGTTTGGCATAATACCCATTACTTTGTAAAGCACGTTTCCGCGGGTCATTATGACCATGTTTATACACATATTGGATGTTTATAATGTTCCAATGATTTCCGGAAGTTTCGGTGCTATGTCATGTTATAGAATTCGTTTTCCGAAAAATGGGTCAAAATATGTAACTTGCAGAAAAATCTGCATGAAAAAGGGTCTATTTTAGAATCAGATGAGTCATTTTTAGAATAACAGAAAATGGGTCCATTTTAGAGATAAATGAGTCTATTATAGACTGCAAATGAGTCATTTTTAGTGTGTAGGAAATGGGTCCATTTTAGATGCAAATGGGTCTATTTTAGGGTGCAGGGAAAATGGGACTACTTCAGAGTATAAAAGGGTCTATTTTAGACTAATACCATCAAGTGTTAAAAAAAAAAAAATCCTAGTCAGAAAAGGGGCGTAACAACTTGGTATCAGAGCTTCGGTTTAAGTGAATTAGGTTTCCACAATAGGTTGCCTAGTCTTAAACCACTCGTAGAAGCATTGAACGTAAGTGTTAGTAATGCGGGAAGTAATCGTTAAGTATGAGATGGACTATGTCTTTTGTTAGATGAGCTTATTGATGATAAGCGATGAATGTGTCTTATAGTGTTGATGTGTATGAGATGTAAGTCCGTGGAGGACTTGAAGTGTTTGAATAATTAGTTAGCCATGCACCTCGATTGGTGCCGGTGATTATATTGTGATTATGAATGTATGATAGAGTAATGGTAATGGAATGCGAGTAAGAATGGTAAGTGGTATTAGAGATTGGCTAATTAGTGAATTAAATTTTTATGATGCCTTAGTTATAAGGTAGACTAATATTTGCGACTAATCAGAATGTTGATGCTTAGACATAGATGATTGTGTTATGTGATATAAGAGCCATAGACTATATGATTTGATTTTGATTATGAATGTTTTAAAACTTGTTGGATAAGTGTTAAGTGTTAAAGTATTATCGTTGATGCGATGTTAAGTCTATGGTAGTTGGTTATATGTCTAAGTAGAATGAGATTGTGCTTGATAGCATGGCACATAGAAGTGTACGAGATAAGATAGATGCATCGGAATGCATAATATGTAAGACTTAATTGATATGTGCGAGTAATATTTATTAAGCAAATATTGGTTGATGATAGAAGTTGCGTGAAGCATGGATTAGATTTAATATAATTTATAATTGCCACATTATGCGTGATGACCAAATGGTGGCTAAAAGGTTGATAAACCATATTGATATGTGAAAAAGTTAAGAAGTATGGTAAGTGTTGGATAAAGCATAGATGCTTTGAAAACTTTAGATAAAGTAATAAATGTTGAGCATGATAAGGTAAAGTGTGTGATTAAGACATGATAAGATCATGTTATATATAAAACATGATAAGTGAAACATGCTAGAAATGAATGTTCAAGCGTAATGAGTAGAAGTGATGAATGAGATATAGATTGCGCTAGAATTCATAAATGATATGAAGTGCGCTAGAAAGAATTGTAAAACATGAATATAATCATGTTAATATATTGGAATGTGTATGATGAGATTATGAGAGTGTTATAGAATAAACCTATGTAAGGTTTATATGCGTAAAAGTTGAGTAGACTAAATGATGTGATATTATAAGTTGAAAATGTGTGAGTCAACTTAAGGTTGACGGATGAGTGATAAGTTGCATTGTGAAAATGCAAGTATAACAGTTGACAGGTATTATATAGAACTTGTCTTGATGAAAGTAAAAGTGATAGTGGGAGTTAAGATTGCATGAGGCAATGAGATAGTAGTATGTACTTAATGATAAAAGTACATAAAAGATAAAGTGAGTAAAGATGATAAGATATAGACAGCTTGGATCCAAAGCTCTAGTTTTGGCATCCTTCGGGATGGCCTAACTTGCCTTTATGGCATGGCTTTGTAGCTTGCCTTTTTGGCATGTGTTTTGGCATCCTTCGGGATGGCCTAGCTTGCCTATGTGGCATGGATGTTAGCTTACCTTTATGGCATGGTTGATAGCTTGCCTTTATGGCATGTATGTTGGTATCCATTGGGATAGCCTAGCTTGCCTTTCATGGAATGGTTGTATAGCTTGCCTTTATGGCATGGTTGATAGCTTGCCTTTATGGCATGGTGTTATAGCTTGCCTTTATGGCATGGTGTTATAGCTTGCCTTTATGGCATGTATGTTGGTATCCTTTGGGATAGCCTAGCTTGCCTTTCATGGCATGGTTGTATAGCTTGCCTTTATGGCATGGTTGATAGCTTGCCTTTATGGCATGGTGTTATAGCTTGCCTCTATGGCATGGTTGTTAGCTTGCCTATTATGGCATGTTGTTTAGCTTGCCTTCATGGCATGTATAAAAGTTTATTGAGATTGGATCCAAGGCTAGAAAAGATGGATAGTGAGTAAGTATGATTGTTGTGTTGGGTGTGGATAAGTAAGATGATTTATAACTTCGTTATTTGAGTGGATTGGGACGCCTTTTCATTTAAACAAAGGAAATTGTGAATCACCAAACTATAATTTTATATTTCTTGATTTACATCGTTTGGGACGCCTTTCCATGTAAATGAGGAAGTATAAATGAGTGGGCTTATCTGTATCCGATAAGACATAAGTATTGTTAAGAAATGAGAAAGAGAAGATTTAAAATAAGTTAAATATTATAACAAATGAGAAAGCGAGTTTATGATAGTAGTGAGGGTATGTGTAAAACCTTAAAATAGATGTCTGAAATGAAAGTTATTTTATAAAATTGAAAAGGTTATAAGTTGAAGATAGAGCTAGACGTGCCTTGAGGCAAGTGATAAGCGTGATAAGAGCTAGATAGTGTTAGCACCTTTATGAAAAAGGTGATGATATGAGTTAAAGCTTGATGTTATAGACTTAATTAACTGAATTTTCTGAGTGACTTATCGTCCTTGGCTAAAGTGTCTAAAGAAAAGTAATATGAGAAATGACTACAAAAGTCATAAATTGAATAAATTAAGAGTTGAGATAAGGTTATAGTGTGCCGTGAGGGCATGTATAAAGTGAAAAAGGACCATGGTGGTCGTAAAATTTATGAATTATGATAAAGTTGTAACAATACATAAAATGCGATAGAAAGAATATTGATGAGATTGTAGAATGATGATAAGAGAGTACTAAAAAGCATTGACTAGATTTGACTTATGTAAAGTCAAAGTGGTACATAAGTGACCAAATATGTGGTCAAATGTTAAGCGAGTTAGTTATGGACATGTTTAGTAGTGTATATTTATGTCTTATGTGACATAATGACATTAGCAAGAACCATTTGATTATAGAAATAAAGCGAGAGATATAATGGATCAAGCGTGATAAGCGGGTTATAATATGTTTAGAGTTGCAAGATCATGTAGATCGTTGCAACGCAACGTGTATGATTTTGTATATGTAGAATGAGATCTAGTTTTCGATAGTAATAGACGAGAGATTTCAGGGACGAAATCTAAATAAGGGGGTAGAATTTTTAGACCCGTATCCCAGATACAAATAGGCCCCACCTTAGATGAAATTGACCAAGGTTTAAGGTGATTGGTTAGTCAACGAGTGTTAAATTGACTAGTCAACCCGATAGTCAAACTAATAATTAACACATGTTGTGTTATAGTTATAGAAAGTAGGAGGACCTAAATTGCTTTATTATAAACTTTGTGGAAAACTAGAAGGGGGGGTTGAATAGTTTTACCAATTTAAAACTTGCTTTTAAATATTTAGATCGACTTATGTCAATCTTTTTGGTTGTTTATGTTGGACGTTGATAGATAGATATATAAACGTTTAATGAAAGATAAAGAGTAAGAAGCACATCACCACGACACAAGTATTTATAGTGGTTCGGCTACAAGGACACCTTCCTTGCCATACTCCACTCCCCGAGTCACCTACTCGAGAGTTCGTAAGCACTACACCAATCTCCTTATGGCGGAGAAGCCTTCACAACGTCGCTTAACCTTTTTCCGGTACAAAGCTAAATACCGAGTTCTTTCACACCAAGGCGAACCACACCTAACACAACGTCTCCTACCCTTTATACGGTGCTAGGCTAACCACCGAGTTCTTTCACACCAAGGAGAACTAATCCTATCACAACGTCGCCTACCCTTTATTAGGTACTAGGCTAAGCACCTAGTTCCATTACTATGGAGGAACTACTACCCTTCACAACACAACTCCTAATATCAAGGAGATCCACTCCTTGTTACAACATCATCACGGACATCACCATCCTTGGAAATAAACAAATACTTATATGTATAACGATGCACCTCATCGATTATACGACCTAGGCATTCTTCCCAAATGCTACTTGATTTGATTCTTCGGCATCCTTCACTAATGCCTTTGACACAACGCTTGGCACCCTCCACTAATGCCTTCGTCTTGACACCTTTAGCATTCTTCACTAATGCTTAGACATGGATGATGAACATCTTTCACTAATGCTTTCATCTTGACACTTTCGGCATTCTTCACTAATGCCTTCAACCCAACATCTATGGAGAAAGGAAGAACTATCAATAAGAGAACCTTAGTTGTCTTGATGATGACGAAGCATGGCAACTCATGGACTTGAGCTTGCACATCTTCAAGAAGTGGTGATCGCTCCTTTAAGAGGAACCTAGAAGATCACACAAAAACAAAAGACAAACTACATAGATCACTTTGGATCTGAGGTTAGAGGGTTAGAATACTTGGGGAAGTATGTGTGTAAAGTGATACATAGAAAGGAAGAAATGGCTCTCTATGTATAGAGAAAATTCTCTACTGTTCCCCGGATCCCACGGATCCCTTCCACTTGGGATCCGGCTAGCACAAAGCCAGGGATCCGTGGAACGCTCCTCTTTGCCCATGGGTATTTTTGGTTATGGGTCATGGGTTATGGGTTGATCCATGGTTTTCTTTCTAGATACAATGAACTTGGTTGTGGTATATATAAAACCATGGGTTATGGGTCAATACCATTTGTTAGTTTTTACCCATTTTAGTATTTACATGTCTTTACCCATTTTAGTATAATTGGTTTAAGTATGTGCTAACCCAATATGTAAACATTAGTTGTTGGACATATATATCTAAATCATAAAATCACTTATACTTGTTTTAGTGTTTTATGTAAAAACGTAAGTGTGTTAGGAAACTATTAACTCCAACTATTTACGTATTCTCATTCGTTTCGTTAAAATGATTTTACGTTTGTTATCGACAAAACATTAGAAGATCGTAAAATATAAATAAACGTTTTTACGGCTTATTTGTATTAACAATCTCCCCCTTTTTGTTGATGACAAAACATAAAATTATTTTAAGAAAAACTAGAATTCGTAGAAAATTTGAGTTAGCAGTTTTTACTTTCTTCTCCCCCTTTTTGTCGAAACAAAAAGTGTTAAAAGAAACTAACACAATTTTTATAAGAAAAAAAATGTAAAGAGAGCAAGTGACGGGAATGGTACTCGTCTTAGCTCCCCCTTGACGAGTCCATCCCTTTGAAAGGGCGTCAAGGACATGATGTAAAATAAACTAATTGTGTTTGCAGTTATGTTTGCAAATGGTTCGTCTAAGTGACGAAAATGTGCTCCCCCTTGAAGATTGCAAAGTTGCAATGGGGTGTCATGAAGTATAGTCCAAAATCAGATTAAGTTGCAAATGTTTTTGCAATTTTGTTTGACACAAAGCCCCCCCTAGCTTTTTGGTGTCAAAATCTTCATGTGTATTTTGAAAATCTACAATGTAAAGGTTAGAAAACAAGAGTATAGTGCATAATTTCCTGCAAATAAAACTAAAGTTAGTAGAAATTTGTGCTTCTATACCACGGATCCCACGGTTCCCTTCTTGGAGGGATCCGTCTAGGCATTTTGGAGGGATCCGGCTGTAGGTTGACAGTTTCTTCAGCAGTGAGAGTGTTTCAATCAATGCTAATTGATTGTACAATAATTCGTACGACCAGGCCTTCGATGGTGATCGAAGGGTATGAGGGGTGATATGTTTGCGCCAAACTTGTAGCCAATCTGCAATAAGAAATAGTAGACACTTCGTTAAGTGATTGCGCAGGGGTTGGGCCCTGCGAACCACCTCCGTCGTGTGAATAAGTATGTGATATGAGTTGTAGATAATATGATGTATGTGAAATACTGTGTTGAGTGAACATACCATTGAAATGACTCGTCCAACCTATTTATAGGTGATGAAAATAGCTTGGAGAGTGTTAGCACACGTTTAGGATATCATGGGGGCCCCTCGATTTGTGGTAACCGCTAAGGCTTCATCCCCACTATCTCGGACTTGGCGGGGAAGCTAAGGACATAGTGGGAACATGGGGGAAGACCAAGTCAAGCTTCTTATTTGTCTTGGTGTCTTCAAGGGAAGACACCGAAGGGCATAGGCCTTCGGGGCGGATTCCCAACCGTATCCATGTCAATGATGAATGGTTTTACGCCACCAATGACTTATGAAGAAAGACTTGGGTCTTTGTAATGCAATTTCGATGAGGCGAAGGGGTCCTTCGACTGATCGGAGGGTACGTCATCAAGCCCCCAAATCGAAAGTGATATGTACGAACAAAAAATATTGCTTACGACTCAGAAATAAAAACAAAAACTCCTCTTCGTCACAAAAAACGAACGAAGATGAAAAGTCTTGTAATTATTGACCGTATTTAATGCAAGACTAATCCTAACTACTCCCCTTTCCTCGGTAAAAGTAAACATCATTTCAAAATTTAAAAATGATTTGAAATCCAGTAGTAAAGGGATAAGTCCGGACACGTGTAGGGCTGAGATTCAACGTTTGTAAGGTATATAAAATGTAAAAAATAGTAAAACCCTAACAAAGTTTATCTCTCGCCCAAGCTTTTCACCTACTAAAACCTCTTCCGATCAAGCCTTCGATCAAACAAGGTAAAGTGCTCCTTCTTCTCTGTATTTCAAATACATTGTTGTGTTCTTTAGAAGGCTCCATGTCTACCAATAAAAAATTTGTGATAAAACAACAAGGTTGCACACAAACCAGGGAGGAGATTAAAGCGTTCCTCACTGATTACCCCATTCTAAAGGAACATAAAATCATGCTACCGAGTAAAAATCAAGGGATATTTGATGCCCCTGAAAATTATGTAGGCCTGTATACCCATGCTTTCACCACTTCCAACCTTAGGATACCTTTGCATCCTTTAATCTTAGAATTCCTCCCGGTATGAGGTACACATTTCTAGGTTCAACCCTTTTGGCCTAGCCAAGCTTACGACATACATTGTTATGTGCAAAGCTTATGGGTTTGAACCATCCTTGACTGTGCTTAGGGGTTTTCTGAATCTATACCCGGGAGGAGATTGGTTGACCTTGGCCAAGAGGGGTGAAAGGGATGTGCCCAGTTTGATAGATAGACCTTTTACGAACATAAGGAACTGGAAAGGCAAATTCTTTTATATCCAAAATACCATTATCCCTCCAGCATACTCTGCATTGTTAAACCCAAACTTTCAATATGATGAGAAAAGATTCAACGATCCATTGCCTTACATTGTGAGAAGAAACCCTTTGTATCAGCGTTTGGCTCGTCATCCCGCTGATTGCCAAACATTCCCTGAACCAATCCTGTTCATGACTGGCATTGCTGAAAGATGGGAGGGGTCTCCTTTGGTACCTGAGATAATTTGTGATGGAGAAAGTATGTACTTTTTTTATTAAAATAAGAAATTAAAACTTATCTTTCTGATATTTATCTTATTTGATTCTTTGTGCAGAGATGTCGTTCAGAAACTTTGTTGTAGCTGGTGGTGCAAAGGAGGTAAGCTTCCTTCCAAAGAATCCCCAAGAGACAAGCTATGGCGTGGGCTCCCCATCAGTGTCTATAAACAACAATGATGTGGACGCCCAGCCCATCGAGCATGTATCATCTGCTCCTCCGTCAAAGGAACTCATAGATGTAGAAGATCAACTGGTGGAGAACGTTGCTGACTCTGATGAACCAGTCTCCGAAGGACAGCTGGCCATCGTAGGACCCTCCGGCATAGGTGAGAGGGTCCGAAGCAGGAAAGGTGGCAATGCTAAAGCTGTGAAGTCTGTTTCGAAAAGGAAGCTCATCCTACCTACTCCTCCCTCTCGAACTACCCAGCAAAAGAGTGCCCAGGGTAAGGCTGTGGAATTTCCAGCCATCGAAGGGCCCAAAGAACGATGATATCCATGGTAATTTTCTTTCCTGTGAAACAAAATTAGGTACCAACAATAATATATTAACGAATGTACATATGTTGCAGGACTTCCTGATACGAAGGAACTTCCTTCTCCCCTAGCTTGTCGCCAACTCGTGAGCCATGTAATCCCACCCAAGTGGAAGGGGGTGATGGATAACATGTCTATAGAAAGGCTCTGCAACCTACATGATAAAAGCTATGTCCGCCAGTGCATGCTTGACAACCAACTCAATGCTAGGACAAGGGAATTGCTCCGTGCTGTCACCAAAGCTCGAGAAGAAATGGATGTTATGCTGAGGAGGGAGAAGGCTAGGGATCAGAAGTATGCAGACCTGGAGAAGAAGTGTGAGGATGCATTGGAGGATTTTGACAAGAACCCCTTGGTACAAGATCTCAGAGCTGAGAATGAAAAGCTCAAAGATCAGCTAGCAACGAGCGAGGCTGAGTGCAGCAGGTTAACTGTTGAAGGCTCAATGGTTTTTGGCTATAAGGAGCAGATATCTGTTCTTTCATCCAAGTGTGGGGGCCTCGAACAAGAGAGGGCAAAGTTTCTAGACCAAGAGATCAAGCTCCGAGAAAAGGTGGATGGGTTAAACCTTCGTCTGAAGATGCTAAAGAAGGACAGAGTGGACCTGGTAACCAAGGTGATCCCCTATGTTGCTATGGAACTTTACCATAGCGATGATGTGGGTATTGCCATTGGGAATGTGGTGAATGCTGCCATTTTCCATGGCAAGTGCACCACTTTGGAGGAGGTAGCCAAGACTGGGGAACCGGTGGTGCTGGAGAAAATTCCTTACTACGTGGCAACTCATGAAAAGAGTATGATGATGCGGTAATCAATTAATGCCTTAGAGTTCCCTTTCCTTGCAGATGTGACGAAGGACCCAGGCCTCACTGAGGACCCTGGCCAAGAAGCCAAGGACAGTCCAGCCTACATCTTCCTCTAAGAGGACTCCGTCACCCAAGGTTCCCTCTCCAAGGTCAGCTGATCCCACTCACTCCAAGGTTTGATGAAGGCAACCATGTGGTTGTAATTTGATCCGCAGGGTGGTGTGTACCCTGTTTTAAAACAATTGTCTGTGTTCCTTTCCAGGCTTCGTGCCTGATGAAACAATTAACATGTGGTATGTGTGATGTAGGCTACGGCCTAAGACAATATTTTATTTTGTTGGATCGTTAAGGCTACAGCCTATTTTAGACTAGTTAGACTAGTCAGTAATCTACATTGAAGCCACTAGGGCTCAAATTTTGCTATGTGTGATTCTTCTCTTTTTATTTTTACTTGCGTAAAAATATTTTTTACAACCTAAGGCGTATGGTAGATGCATAGCCTCATTGTATGTAGTTACTTCACCAAGAATATTAGCAATCGTATAATTTAACTGGCTGACGAGAGGGTCGCGACCCTCCGTCTTGATCCTTTGGGCAGCGAAAGGCTTAAAATACCTTAAGGCCATATAGGAAAGTTAATGTGAAGTTGAGATGGATGTTATGCATATGAGCAAGACATGTAGTTTAGTCTTTGTACATCCCTTCGACATTCAAACTTATAAAGCGACTTGGTGGGCAAATATTTGTTGTATTGAACAAAACAAGAGATTTGGGGGAAATGTGTTATAATCATTAAGTGGGTAGGGAGGATTACATCATTTTAAGAAATGAATACTAGACGCCTACCATTAATGCTTCTTTCCCCAAGTGAGAAGAATGCAAATACATTGATTGAAAGCAAATAAAATGTGTCCTTAGACATTGTAAGTTTCATACGTAGAACTTACGAAGAGTAGTGCCATTCCAGGCTCTATCAATAGCGTCTCCTTCCAAGGTTTCCAGCTTATAGGCTCCGTTGCCGTATGCTTCCTTAATAACGTAGGGCCCTTCCCATGTAGGTCCTAGTTTACCCTGGTACTCAGCTTTACTTGCGCTGTTGAGTCGGAGGACATATTCCCCTGGTTTGAAGGTCGAAGGACGGACCCGCTTGTTATAGTACCTTTCAATCTTTTGCTTGTGGATAGCCTCTCTTATTGAGGCTATCTCCCTTCGTTCTTCGAGTAGGTCTAGGTTGCTACGGAGTCTTTCTTCGTTATCTGCTGCTTCGAAGTTCATGACCCTTTCAGTTTCGACACTTACTTCCGAAGGGATGACAGCTTCCGTGCCATACGTCAGGCTGAAAGGTGTCTCTCCGTGACTTGACTTTGTATACGTTCTGTGAGCCCAATGTACTTGAGGTAGTTCATCCACCCAACCGTGATGACTGTATCCCAGCCTTTGTTCTATTCCTTGTATGATGTCTCTGTTAGTGACTTCCACTTGCCCGTTACCTTGAGGATGGTAGACGGAAGCGAAGGATTATTTTATATTCAGGCCTCTGCAGAACACTGGGAATACCCCTTCGGCGAACTGTTTCCCATTATCTGAAATGATGATGTGAGGTACTCCGAACCGACAGATAATATGCTCCTACGCAAATTTTTCCATGTGCCTGCCTGTGATGGATGCCAAAGGCTTTGCTTCCACCCATTTAGTGAAGTAATCGATGGCTACGACCAAGAATTTTACTCCTCCGGAGCAACGGCAGAGGGCCTACAATATCTATCCCCCATTGGTGAAGGCCATGCGGACGTTCTAGAAGTCATATCTTTCTTTGGTAGCCTTGGGAGTCTTGAGTGGACTTGACAGGCTTCACACTTCTGAATGATGTCGACAGCGTCCCTGTGCATCGAAGGCCAATAATATCTGATCCTCATGACTTTGGAGACAACGGAGCGGGGTCCTGCGTGAAGTCCGCAGGATCCTTCATGCACTTCTTGAATGATGTTGGCAGCTTGCCTTGGTCCTACACAACGGAGCCAAGGGGACAGAAAAGATCTTCTGTATAAGTAATTTCCCATGATTCTGTACTATGGTGCTTTGATGCGAACCTGTCGAGCCAACTTATGATCCTCCGGCAGTATACCACTTATTAGATATTCTCTAATTGGAGTCATCCAATTCGAGTCTTCCTCATGTATTACGTCAGACACCTCCTTTCGGACGATGGACCTATCTACCAAAACTTCCTTAGTTAAATGAGCAAATGCCATTGATGCCAGTTTGCTAAGTGCATCCGCCTTCTTGTTTTGGTTTCTCCAAACATGCTCTATGTTGTAGGATGCGAACCCTTCGAGCATTTCTTTGGCCTTACCCAGGTATTGCTTGATCACAGGTTGTCTTGCCTCGTAGGAGCCTTTTATCTGGTTGGCCACTAGTTGTGAGTCAACAAAAATAGCCAAGTCTTCTACTTCCATGTCTTTGGCCAATCGGAGACCTGCTAGCAAGGCTTCATACTCCGCTTCATTGTTTGTAGCATCGAATTCGAAACGGAGTGCATAAGTGTACTCCTTCCCTTTGGGATCAACGAGCATGAGACCTACGCCAGAACCATCAGAGCTAGAGGCTCCGTCAGTATAAAGTTTCCACCCTTCGATTGCCTTATCAGGCTTCTTTTCAACAACCTTTGTGTCATGTTTCGGTTCGGAGGGTGTTTCTGCTAAAAAGTCTGCGAATATTTGCCCTTTGACCGAGTTTCTGCCCTTGTATTCAATATCATGTTCTCCTAGCTCGATAGCCCATTTAGCTATCCTTCTAGATTTCTCCTGCTTCGAAAGTATCTGCTTAATTGGCTTGTTAGTAAGTACGGTTATGGGGTGAGCTTGGAAGTACCTTTGAAGGCGTCTCGCAGCATGGACCAAGGCCAAAATTAGCTTCTCCAATGCTGGATAATTTAGCTCAGCTCCCTGTAGAACCCTGCTAACGAAGTAGATAAGGATTTGCTTCTTCTCCCTTTCTGCCAATAACACAGCGCTGATGCTTTCGAAGGAGGCTGCAAGATACATGAACAACACTTCACCTTTGATTGGGGCCATAAGTGTAGGTAGAATAGCCATGAACTCCTTGAGCTTTTGGAAAAGCGCCTCGCATCTATGCTCCACTGGAACATCTTTTGTCCGTGCATCCTTTGAGTGTTTTGAAGAACAGAAAGATCGTCTGCACCCTTCGATAAGAACCTGAGGGTCGCTAGCTTTCCGTTAAGACTTTGCACTTCCTTTAGGGACTTAGGAGGCTGCAAATCCGTGATGGCTTTGACCTTCGAAGAGTTGGCCTTAATACCCTGCTGGTGATCGGATGCCCCAAAATTGTCCTTCTTCCACACCGAAGGAACACTTCTTGGGGTTTAATTTCATATTGATGGCGCGAAGCTGGTCGAAGGTTTCCTTAATGTCGGAGAGCATATCCTCCTCCGATCTACTCTTGATGACCATATCATCTACGTATGCCTCCAGATTCCTACATATCTGCTTGTGGAAGGCTTTGTCCACTAATCGTTGGTAGGTGGCACCTGCATTTTTCAAACCAAAAGGCATCGTTTTGTAACAATAAACGCCTTTTCCTGTAAAAAAAGGTTGTCTTCTCTTCGTCTTCTTCCGCCATTTGTATCTTATGGTAACCTTTATAAGAGTCTAGGAAACTCTTTAGCCGAAACCCTGACAAGGATTCCACCTTCCAATCAATCTCTGGCAGAGGGTAGCAGTCCTTCGGGCAGGCTTTGTAAATATGCTTCTTGACCATCACCGTATTGGCCACCCAAGTTTGATACTTCACCTCTCTGAGTATGCCTGCTGCTACGAGCTCGTCCACTTCTTTGCATGCAGCGGCATTTCTTTCAGGAGCCAGGCTTCGACTCTTTTGTTTGATGGGTTCAATATGTTTGAACTCATTGAGCTTGTGTTCAGTGCCGAAGGGCTTTCCGTCTATGGTGAGAGTTCTGGGGACCCCTGTCATGTCAGAATAGGTCCATGCGAAGACATCTGCATTAGCACGAAGTACCTTTTCCAATTCTGCTTTAAAGGAGGTTGGGAGCTAGTTTCCGATTACCACTGTCTGATCGGGGTAGAGATCATTTACCACAATGCGTTCTTCAGCGTCAGTACAACTGAGAACATCCTTCGAAGGCTCCTCCGAAACCTGTTTGATCCTTTTGCTTACTGCCGTAGGCTCCTTCACCTTATAGCTGGAGAAAACCGTTCCAATGCCGAAAGGTGTTTGGAATTTGATCGCGGCATGTATGGTTGAGACAACGATGCCCATCTTCTGCATTGCTGTTCTCCCTATCAATAGGTTGTAGGGAGATTCCGACCTTACGATCGTGAAAACCAGAGTTTCTGTTCTTTTTAGCCTTCCTTCTCCGATCGTAACCTCTAGAGGGACTTCTCCCAAGGGCCATGAGTGTTCCCCTGAGAACCCCACTAAGGGTACCTTCGAATCTACTCTCTTCGACCTTATTGAAGGTTTGAGCTTTAGAAAACATCGTTCGTAGATAACTTCGCAGGAGCTACCGCAGTCAAGGTAGGCTCTGTTTACTTCTCTGTTGGAGATCAAGACTTTGATGACCACGGGGTCATTTGAAAGAATTTTCCCTGTGATTGAAGGAAAAGTGACATCTCCTACTCCGCACAAGGCTTCCTCTATTTCTTTCCTCTTTGAACCAAAGTCCTCTTTGTATACCATGAGGATGGGTGCTTCGGCAGGTGTGGTATCTTTCCCCAACTGTGTGTCGGAGGCTTTGTCTTTACCTCTTTTCATACCCTTCACCAAATGTCCCAATTGGCCGGACTTTACGGCCTCTTCTATCTGCTTCTTGAGTTCTCTGCAGTTGTTGGTGTCGTGTCCGTAATCGTCATGGAAGTAGCAAAATTTGGAAGTATCTCTGGGCCTTCCTTTGTTTGCCAAGTGAGGAGGAGGATCAAAGGTCTTCGCAGCCTTTTCCGTAGCAAGTATCTCCCTTGAAGATTTAGACAGATTAGCCAAGAGCCCATGGTTGATGTTTTTGTGGTACGGTGTGAACCTGTCCTTATTTTTGTGTTTGTTCCTTGACCCTTCCCACGAAGGATGCTTTGGGGCTTTGCTGTGACTTTCTTTATTTTCGACCGGAGCCCCGTTGGTAGATACTTCTTTTGCTTCGATCCAGGTGTAAGCCTTCTCCACTAAACCCTTGTAGGTTGCGGGGAGATCAGTGGAGAGGAATTCAACCAGTCTTCTGTTTCGTAGACCGTGCACGAAACCTGAGATGCGTTGGTCCTCGTGCAAGCCCATTATTTGTAAAGTGTCGTCGGTGTATCTGGTGATGAAAGCTCTGGTGCTCTCATTCTCCCTCTGCTTGATGTTGTGCACTGTTAGGTGCGTTCTTGTAAACTTTTTCTGTTAGCTGAAATGTGATCTGAACTTGGCCTTGAGATCATCCAAATTCACAATGCTACCTGGTTTTTGCCCGTTCCACCATATACGAGCGGAGTCTCGTAGGGTGTATGTAAACATGTGACAAGCAACAGGCATAACCCAATTCTGCATTCTAATAGCCCCTTCAAATAAGTGCAAAAAGTTATCTGGATCCCCTTTCCCATCGTAGGTACCAATATGTGCAGGCATTTTCAACCCATCGGGTAAAGGGTAGTCTTCTATCCATCTTACGAAGGGTGTTGTGGAGCCCATGGGCTCTGAATAAAGGCAGTTATAAGGTGGCATATAGGTAGGGGCATCATAGTACGGGTTATGGTTTGGAGGTACTCCAACAAGGTTTTGATTAACATATTGAGGGTAAGCAGTAGGTATATAAGGTGGGTGACTTCCGATAGGGTATGGAGGATATACCATAGATTTCCCGTAGGGCATACTTCCGTATGGTTGAGTAAAATTGGGGTTGCTAGCCTGCCCATTAGGTGGGGGATAAACCCCTTGAGGGTAAGATTGAGCCTGAAAAGGAGGGTACATACCATGAGGAGGAAGATTTCCTCCCCCATTCATTTGAGGTGGATTGCCTTCTACGCCGGATGCGTGAGAAGGCTGCAACGGAACCCCTGCTTCAGTTCTTCCCAGATGAGCTGCCAAAAGTGGTGGCAAATTAACCTCCGTAGCATCCCTTCGGTGACTCCTTCCATTGGAGCCTTCTATCGTACCTTCCCGTCTAGTCGGAGCCCTCTCCGGAACGTCTTCAAAACCAACCGACCTTCCACTAGGCCTTCGACTGCTCGGAGACCCTATCCTTAGCACTGAGCGTGTAGCCCCAGGAGCCAAGGGCCTAGCCTCCATTTCCAACTCTTCGTCATACTCGTCACTTGAGTATTCCAACTCCCTACGCATTTCCACATTCCGAGCTTGCCTCCTTCGAGCCTTTAGTAAAGACTCTAATGCTTCGATGTTGGCTTCGACAAACGCTGGACTAATTACTGGTTTAGGGTTAGCCGAGGTTGAAGCATGGTTGTTGGGAGTTATTTCAGGATGAGATCGTGTGGTAAAAGTGGAGGCGGTTATATTGGGAAGGTTGTTAGGATCATTGACTGGGATTGGTGCCAAAGTCGAGAAACCCGGAGGGGGTGTATCTTCCCTTCCTTGAGTCATGCCGTAAAACTAGTGAGAGTGATTGACTGGGTGTAAGTTTGGAATAACGAGACCAATAGTAGTGGGTCCCACGGATGGCGCCACTGATTGTACAATAACTCGTACGACCAGGCCTTCGATGGTGATCGAAGGGTATGAGGGGTGATACGCTTGCGCCAAACTTGTAGCCAATCTGCAATAAGAAATAGTAGACACTTCGTTAAGTGATTGCGCAGGGGTTGGGCCCTGCGAACCACCTCCGGCGTGTGAATAAGTATGTGATATGAGTTGTAGATAATATGATGTATGTGAAATACTGTGTTGAGTGAACATACCATTGAAATGACTCGTCCAACCTATTTATAGGTGATGAAAATAGCTTGGAGAGTGTTAGCACACGTTTAGGAGATCATGGGGCGTCCCCTGATTTGTGGTAACCGCTAGGGCTTCATCCCCACTATCTCGGACTTGGCGGGGAAGCTAAGGACATAGTGGGAACGTGGGGGAAGACCAAGTCAAGCTTCTTATTTGTCTTGGTGTCTTCAAGGGAAGACACCGAAGGGCATAGGCCTTCGGCTGGCGGATTCCCAACTGGTAACCATGTCAATGATGAATGGTTTTACGCCACCAATGACTTATGAAGAAAGACTTGGGTCTTCGTAATGCAATTTCGACTGAGGCCGAAGGGGGGTCCTTCGACCTGATCGGAGGGTACGTCATCACTAATGAAGTAGTATGTGATATAGTAAGCACAAAGCACAAAGCACATAATTATTATGGCATATAGATATTCATTCAATAAAAACAAGAGATGATCAACCAAATCTCTAAAACTAAGAGAATGAAATAGCCATACAAGTGCTACTAATGCTAATGAGTTTACCCAAACTCTAGATTCAACTAAAATCTTAATGATGATCAAGGATGAGAAAAGTTTTCCTAAACATTCTAAGTTTGAGCTTGTGACTATGATGCTCATTGTTGTTTAGGCTTGTTGACCTCTTCGAAACGTTCGAGGAGGTGATGAAACATGAAACGTTGCTCTTCACGTAGTTCATGTATCAATCTTTCAACATGTTTACAATGATAGCAATCCTTGTCACGGTTTTGAATTTCTTGAAGTGGAAGTTCAAGTGAAGTGGGTTGAGGATCTTCAAATGAACAAGGAATTGATGGAGGCTTATTAAGTGATGGCTCTACAATGTTTGAGGGTGGAGGTAAAGAAGCATCAACTTCCATGTGGTCGGGTGGTTGACTTTGATGTCTTCTCATAATCCAAAGTGGACTATTTGGGGGAATGAGAGAGTTTGACATTGGATCAAGTGTTGATTCAATATTTTGATTTTGTTGCCCAACCTTTTCAAGTGAGTTTGTTGGTGGTGGTGGAAGGTAAGATGGCCAAGGAGGTAAGTCTTCTACATTGTGAGAATGTGGGGATGATTGTGAGGTGGCTCTAGGCACCAATGATGTTGGTTGAGTTGTGGAGGGTATGTTTGGTTTGATAGAGCTTGGTGATGAAGTCCTAGTGGGAACTATTTTCTTGGGGATTAGTTTGATTGGTTTCCTTGGTGTAGGAGAAATCCTAGCATTAGTGGGTTTAACCGGAGATGATTCGGTTGAGGAAACTTCGTGTATGATCCTAGCAAGTTTCTTGGGTAGTTCTTGAGTGGATGAGTTAGCACTAGGAGACTTTCTCATGATGAAATGACTAAGGGAGATGGTTGCAATTTGCTGATAATTGTGTTTGTGTTTGATGACTAAAGTGTTCTTAGCAATATGGCTTATAAAGGGAAGATCTTGGCAAGTGCATTTAAGACTTAATCCACTAATGTTCTTGGAAATGTGATGATTAACATGAACAAGGTTGAAGTTCAGATTTTTACTGATCTAGGAACTCATTTAAGATGAGATGGAGTGTTTGAGTTAGGAAGATGAGTTGAAATGATTGTTTTAGCAATGTTAGACATAAACTGTCACCCGGATCCCACGGTTCCCTCCTTGGAGGGATCCTGCTAGACTAATCCTAGGGATCCGGCTCTTAGCAGTTATGACAAGTTTGAAATGAGGTTTCTAGGAGCTAAAGCCTATCTTATTTTGAGTGTTTCAGTTCTCTTAAGTGTTTTAAGATGAGAGGGTACTTGAATGATCAAAGGTAATAAGTGTTATAGCAAATGATTGCTTCTTATTGAAAGGAGATGGGACAAGATGACTACCAATGGATGTCCAAGGATAACACTAGGAGTTTTGGTAGTGTCAAGTCATAATAAATGATCCTAGTGATCAGAGAGGAGAAATTTGAAAAATTCTTTAAAAAATCACAAGAATTGAAAAACTAATTTTTGTCTCACTTTGAGATAAAAATGATTAGAAACAATTTCCTAAAATTGTTTAATTTGTCCACTTAAGTGTTTTGAAAGGTGGGAAATAGTTTGTGAGTATTGAAGCGGAAATATGGTGAGTTTTGATGTGTTGATAAATCAAGAGGCATTGTGACTAAGATCTTATGCAGGCCATAAGTGAGTCTAAGCTTTTCTTATCCTTGAAATGAACTTAGTTGGGTTCTAACCTCTTATGTGATTTTATCTAGAAAGCTATCTTGATGTAGGGGATGCTGTATTGTTGATCTAGTGTCACGAATCCCGCGGTTCCCTCAAGGGAGGGATCCGTCTAGGCTAATCCTAGGGATCCGGCATCTGCAGATCAGGACCTTCACAGAATAATGTGCAGATCTTGCACCCAAGTTAACTATTGAACTAAGCAACAGGTACAAGCATGTCATCACAAGGCAACATTCATAAAAATGATAAAAGTAACAATATCCAAATTACCACAAACCAAAATGTTAAAACACAATCATCCACACATAAGTTAAGTTAAAAAAAAACAAGAATATTCCTATTGTCTCTTTCATCAATTCTTTCTTTTCCTTTTTGACGGCTTATTGAGGTTGTAAGCAAGGTTTTGAATCATGCCCCTCAATTGTTTGAATTCCGCGGTTTCATTTGGAAGTTGTTCGTAGTAATCAAAGGGTTCCAATTCAATGTTGGCTATGGGGTCGACATCTTCTTCTTCTTTATTTTCTTCCTCTCTTTCCGAGGAGTCCGAGAGAGCTTTAGGTTTCTTTCCATTGACCTTGAAGCGTTTAGAGGGAATTTTGGAAAGAGGTACCATTACATGATCGGCAAAGAAATGGTCATTGTTGATAGGAGATGGTTGCAACGCACTAACATACTTACAAAGTCGTGTTAGGAGCATACCATACGGAAGTACCATGTTGGAAGCTTTGAATACCCCAGCCATTCTCCTTACCATGTAATAGGCGAGGTTAAATGGCTTTTGGTGGATAAGAGAATAGATCATTTGCACAAGGCATGCATTTGGATGATCTTTGTTTCCAACTAGGCTTATGACGTTTTCCCTAAGAATTTCTTCCCAATTTTTAAATATGGGATGCATTTCGAAAAGTTCCATTTGAAAAGGATTACGGTGAATGACCTTCTTGTTTCGGTCGAGACGGGATTGGTCGGTTCTTATTTAGAAAACGGTGTCTCGGACGGTTTCGGGTTCATCAAGAGGAGTATGGTACATTGGTTTAGAATCAAGTGCAAGGTTTTGAGTGTTAATTGCCCAATCTTGAGAGTACATACAAATTCCTTCACAAGGAATGCGAAGAATTTGAGCAAAGGTGTTGAGAGGAAGAGTGAAGTTTCGTGTATTGATGATGAAGGCGATTGAAATGCTATCATCGGTGTTTCGAATGATTCTAATGCTTTTATAAAACTCAAAGATGAAGACTGGACAAATTTGTTCATCAATGTCAAGAAGACAATCAAAATTGATTGTCGAGAAGACTTGACGAATGTCGGTATCCTCAAGGAAACATTCCTTGATTACACGACCTTCGTGGATAAGTCGTTTTTTGAGCTTTTTGAAGACCTTGCGGTCGGTTTTTGAGAATTCCTCATTTCGATAATAATGAGTAAGGTAATGGACGGTATCATGATGATCTTGTTGAGTGGCTTTAGGCATGGTTGGTCCTAAAAACACAAAATTTTCAATTAGGTAAGATTAGTTGAGGTGGGTTTATGGTTTTGATTTGTATTAACAATGTTGTGAACACAATGTGATCTTAGTTATGTTAAAATCCCCTTTTCATGATTAATTTTCAAAAACCCTAATTAAACTAATTGATTAGAGATTTGTGAAACCATAAACCCTAGAATGAGGATGATGAAAATTAGAACAAGTTAATGTAATTACTTACAATGGTGTTCTAGGAAGGAATACTTGAGTATGGAATCCAATGAGGATGAAATCAGTGGTTTAGTCGTTTTTGTGTTATGTGAGTAGAGGGAAAAGATCAGTGATGATTTTTTTGAAAGCGTATTGCTGAGTTCTGTTCCACGGTTCCCCCGGATCCCTTGTATTTGGGATCTGGCTAGTACAACTAGGAGGATCCGGATACTGTAGACAGAAAGGGGTTGTTTGGCATTATTTTTGTAGTAGGCTTGTAAGCTAGCTTACTAAAAAAATAGTTTGGAGGTATCAGATGAAGATTGTTTTAGGATGACGGGTTTTGATGAATCTCATATCGAGGGTTCATATGTGATGACGGCGTTAATTTGACGAATCAAAAGGAATACCATTCCCGATGATGTGTAAGACAGAAAGGTGACGAAAGAGACTTTTAAGTGGATTAGTAATTATTAAACAAAGAGAACTATGAAATAAATAAACTCATGTAATCTATCTAATGAAAAAAAAACATACCTTTATGCTTCTTGGTTTGGTATAATACCAAAAATACTTCATAAGCTTTTTAATCCTTTGTACTTGGTGTACGTAAGTTGTGATTACTTTAAGATCCTTCCTTGAATGTTGACTTCATTATTCTTTGAATAGAGATGAAGGTTTTGGAGAGATTCTAGTATGAAGATTTCTTGAAACAAAAATTGTTAGAATGATCTATCACTGTCCAACAAAATGATTTAAAAGAAAAAATGACCTCTAAAAAAATCCTTCTTTGTAGTTTTCAAACATACACGGATCGTATCAAATCTTTAAAGTACAACATACTTTAAAGAACCTTGGTAACGAAGCTCTGATGCCAATTGTGGAAAACTAGAAGGGGGGTTGAATAGTTTTACCAATTTAAAACTTGCTTTTAAATATTTAGATCGACTTATGTCAATCTTTTTGGTTGTTTATGTTGGACGTTGATAGATAGATATATAAACGTGTAATGAAAGATAAAGAGTAAGAAGCACATCACCACGACACAAGTATTTATAGTGGTTCGGCTACAAGGACACCTTCCTTGCCCTACTCCACTCCCCGAGTCACTTACTCGAGAGTTCGTAAGCACTACACCAATCTCCTTATGGCGGAGAAGCCTTCACAACGTCGCTTAACCTTTTTCCGGTACAAAGCTAAATACCGAGTTCTTTCACACCAAGGCGAACCACACCTTACACAACGTCGCCTACCCTTTATACGGTGCTAGGCTAACCACCGAGTTCTTTCACACCAAAGAGAACTAATCCTATCACAACGTCGCCTACCCTTTATTAGGTACTAGGCTAAGCACCTAGTTCCATTACTATGGAGGAACTACTACCCTTCACAACACAACACCTAATATCAAGGAGATCCACTCCTTGTTCTTCGGCATCCTTCACTAATGCCTTTGACACAACGCTTGGCACCCTCCACTAATGCCTTCGTCTTGACACCTTTAGCATTATTCACTAATGCTTAGACATGGATGATGAACATCTTTCACTAATTCTTTCATCTTGACACTTTCGGCATTCTTCACTAATGCCTTCAACCCAACATCTATGGAGAAAGGAAGAACTATCAACAAGAGAACCTTAGTTGTCTTGATGATGACTACGCATGGCAACTCATGGACTTGAGCTTGCACGTCTTCAAGAAGTGGTGATCTCTCCTTTAAGAGGAACCTAGAAGATCACACAAAAACAAGAGACAAACTACATAGATCACTCTGGATATGAGGTTAGAGGGTTAGAATACTTGGGGAAGTATGTGTGTAAAGTGATACATAGAAAGGAAGAAATGGCTCTCTATTTATAGAGAAAATTCTCTACTGTTCCCCGGATCCCACGGATCCCTTCCACTTGGGATCCGGCTAGCACAAAGCCAGGGATCCGTGGAACGCTCCTCTTTGCCCATGGGTATTTTTGGTTATGGGTCATGGGTCATGGGTTATGGGTTGATCCATGGTTTTCTTTCTAGATACAATGAACTTGGTTAAGTGGTATATATAAAACCATGGGTTATGGGTCAATACCATTTGTTAGTTTTTACCCATTTTAGTATTTACATGTCTGTACCCATTTTAGTATACTTGGTTTAAGTATGTGCTAACCCAATATGTAAACATTAGTTGTTGTACATATATATCTAAATCATAAAATCACTTATACTTGTTTTAGTGTTTTATGTGAAAACGTAAGTGTGTTAGGAAACTATTAACTCAAACTATTTACGTATTCTTATTCGTTTCGTTAAAATGATTTTACATTTGTTATCGACAAAACATTAGAAGATCGTAAAATATAAATAAACGTTTTTACGGCTTATTTGTATTAACAAACTTGTTATAAAAGTGTAGTGTGGCCAAATTATGAAGAATGGGACTTGAGGGACCACTTATGTCATTTGGGAAAAGTTTCCCTCTACATATTTGTTAGGAATTAGAAATTCCCGGTATTAAAGAGTCGGTCACCTCAAGTATATGTAATCGTTAGAATGCTCGTAGTCATAGTTATATTTAGTTAAGTAGTATTTTGTTAAGTAACACCGTGGAGGACGGACGGGTCTTTACCCATTGTATGCCTGATCCACAACCCGTTGTGTGGCGTTTTATGTAAGACTATAAATACTCTCTACCTCCCAAGGTAGAGAGTTGGAGCTCATAATAATAGTTTTTCTTTCTCTCACTAAGTTCCCTAAACCTCTAACTTTCTCTCTCTAGAACTCACCATTATACGCCCACTTTGTGTTATGGTTTGATGTGTATGTGAAATCCAATATCCAACAATTGGTATCAAGAGCCATGGTTAGATCATATCTTGCACATCTTTGGATTTCTAGTGGTTTGTAGGTGGTTTTTGAGTTTGAAAAAGTTTAGTGGTTTGTGCATCATTTGGTTGATTTCTTGTGTTAAAGCTTGGATTTTGTTAGTACTTTTATGTTTAGAATCATCACAAGTGTTTAGGTTTTCATTTGGTAAGCTTGAATCATCTTGGTTGGGTTGTTTTTTGGATTGAAAAGTGATGTTTATGTGGTTTTTCTTGCTAGCGACTTGATATACGGATCTCTTTCTTCGTAGCGACTTGCTTCACAATTTTGTAGCGAGTTACAGTTTTGGAGCTAGCGACTTAGACCTAGCGATTAACAGTACAAGTAGTGGACTCTCCACTACGGGTAGCGACTTGGTGGTAGCGACTTGGTCTGTAGCGAGTTGCTCTTTAGCGACTTGAAGTTTTAGCGACTTGAGTAGCGAATTGCTGCCAAAATTTTGCTAGCGACTTGAGGGTTAGTTACTACTTAGCGACTTGCATTTGTCTAGCGACTTGGGACTTTAGCGACTTGGGGGTGTTAGCGACTTGGTGCATTATCTTCTAGCGACTTGGGTGATTGTTTACGGTTTTCTCTTGATTTAGTAAAATCCCGTGAAAGAATCTATTTCCCGGTTTAATCATAGAGTTATAAAATCCCGTATAATCTGTTAACATGTCTACCAACGTTCCTACTATCATCTCCACTGTTGCCGAGGATGTTCAAGCAGCTGGTTCAGATACTCGTCCACCCATGCTTGACAGAACTGACTACGATTCTTGGGCTCAACGAATCCGATTGTACTGCCTTGGAAAGGAAAATGGTGTCAACATTCTCAAATCCATTGATGAAGGACCGTATCGAGTTGAGACGACTAGAGATGTACTTGATACTGCTGAAGATGGAACACTGATTTACGGAATGGACAGACCAAAGATGTATGATGAGCTTGATGATAAGGAGAAAAAGAGATTCGATGCTTATATCGTGGCTTCTAACATTGTTCTTCAAGGTCTTCCTAAAGACATCTACAAGGTGATCAATCACAACACCGAAGCAAAGGCAGTATGGGATAATGTCAAGATGCTTCTCTCAGGCTCAGAATTAACTATGGAAGACAGATAATCACAACTCTATGACGAATTTGAACACTTCAAGATGAAACCAGATGAGAGTGTCTATGAGTACTATGTGAGATTTCATAAGTTGGTGAATGACATGAGGAACATCAGAATGACTATGCCTAACATTCACCTGAACTCAAAATTTGTGAACAACATGAATCCCGAATGGCACAAGTTTGTCACCTCTGTGAAGCTCACTAAAGGATTGAAGAATACAAACTATGAGCAACTCTATGCCTTCCTCCTTCAGAATGAGAGACATGCTATGTTTGAAAAATTGGTTCTTAATCAGTTCAAAACCAACCAAGGAGAGACAAGCTCGTCTAATGACTCAACTGCCTTCTATTCAAACATCGGAATCACAACCAAAGCCTCACAAGTCATACCCATGGGAAATGGTAATCACAAACTAATTCTTGATCCCATGTTCAAACAAGTCGATGCCGATGCACACGTGGGTAATTTCATTAATCAACTAGCTCTTCTGATCAGTCAAAACATGAACTCTCTCCCATAAACCAATAACAACCTCGAACACATCTAACCCACACAATCAAGCTACTGTTAAAGATGGGAGGATCGTGGTGCAACCAGTTCAGGAAAAGACAGTATGATCGGAAGAGGTGGAGCGGTAGAAGTTATGTTGTTAATCAGAATCGAGGAAGGAATGGTAATCAAGGTCAAGCTAAGCTGATCAAATGTTATAATTGTGGTGGTGAGGGACACATTGCAAGGAATGCACATCTCCAAAGCGTCCACAAAATGCTGATTACTTCAGAGATAAGATGCCGCTTGTGCAAGCTCAGGATAATGGTGCTACTTTGGATGAAGAGGAATTGTTGTTTCTTGTGAGGCAATGCCAAGACCTATGATGCAGATGTGGATGAGCAACCTATTCAGGAGATAGGTCACAATCATCAGAATGCCTTTCAAGTCGCTGATTGTGATGCATATGATTCTGATGTGGATGATGGACCTACTACACACACAATCTTTATGGCTAGCATTTCTCCAATGGTTTCTCCCAAGGTCTCCTCTTCAACACAGGCTGGCCCATCCAAAGACACACTCATCTCAGAGGTACTAAAACTATACGATGATGCTGATGTGCATAAGATGCATGACAAAGTACTATCAACTGAAACTTTTGTATCAAATAGTGAAAATATGGGTAATATCAATGTTGTCCCATATGATCAATATGTGAAACAAAGTGAAAGTGAAGTTGTACCAAGTGATGCATCTCCTGCAGTCAACAATGGCTATATTTTTATGAATACACTGCCTGTGCCCCTGATGATTCTGTAATATCTGAATTAAATGCCTATAAAGAACGTGTTGCTATTTATGAACAACGTGCTAAATTTGAGTTGACCACTCGTGAGCAGGAAATGGATGACCAAGTGCGTACAATTATTAGAAAAAGTAATTTTCGAGAAGAAGTATTAAAACAAGAGTTAAATTCCTTGCAAGAAAAACTTTCTAAAACTGCTAAGCAAAAACAAGAACTTCAAGAAAATGTGAAAATGCTTAAGCAAGAATTTAATGCAAAGGAATCAAAACTCTTGAAAGATTTTTCTAATCTGAAAACTTTGAAAAACAAACTTGAAAACAAGTTGTACATACAAGGGAACACCATTCAGACTGCTCACATGATCACTAAGCATAGGGTCCTAAGCGATAAGCATAGCATTCCCCTTGTTGAGGAACCAAATCCAGAGGTCATTAAAAGGGCTAGAAATGCTCATAAGGTTCTTTATGATGGCAATGAAATCCTAAAACCTAGACAGAAACCTAGTTGCGTTGAGTGCACTGAGGAAGATAAGAAATCAGATGAAGTCACTAAGGAAAAGATGAACAAGAAATTAGATGATCCTAAATGTAGAGAGAAGAAAATAAAGATCACACCCCATGATTACAAGAAGGAAAACTGGATTTCCTTGAACATGTTTAAACCTCCGACATTGTTGACTCCCGAACAAGTTTTCTGGAAAATGGATTTAGATAAGCGAAAGTGAAAATATTGTTGAAACAAACCCTCCTCTTTGGAAAATGCCTAGAGCGACTGTGTATCCTCCTAATACACCAATGCATCTTGTTCCTAGAACAATTGCCACTAAAAGCAAGACCTTAATTAGCCAATATGTTATACTTCAACTATTTGTTGATTTTGAGAAAACTTGCAAGAAAAGGATCACACCCATTGGTATTACGGAAGGAGAAAGAGGTTTTGAGCAAATGAAAGAATGTTATTTAACTGAGGTCATGCCTTTCTTTAAACTTCTAAAAGATCACTTTGAGAGTCTTAAAAAAGGGATAGAAACGATATTAAGGGAATGGAAAAGGAATTTGATGCAATGATAGTTGAAGTTAGTGACTATGAGCGAGCACTAAAATATAATGAGATTGAGAGGAAGAACTTGCATACACTAAATGAGAACCTGATCTCTGAATGTATTACTCAGATGTGTTTTTCACTGCTACAAATTGTTCCATTAATGCTTCCAAATTTCATGAATTATCGGTTGCACTGAAAGTCTCCCATGATCGTGTCATTGAGCTTGAAAAACTAATTCTGAACTAAACGAGAAAATTGAACTGGATGATCACGACAATTTGGTTAAACATTTTTCTAAACTGGAAGTTGAGCATTTTAATTTACAACTAAAATATCAACATCTTAAAGAAAATGTCAAAACCTCATATATCAAGACATCCTCGATGCTCCGAGTTTGATGCAGTTTTCAAATTAACAAACGTGATGAACAGATTCAAGCTCAGTGCAACACGATCCGAAAGTTGAAAGCCCAAATCTCTCAATTAAAGGGTCAAACGAACAATATGACAGGCTCCCAAATGCCTCCTCCTTTAGATTCTGAGAATTCTCAAACTTTTCATCTTCAAAACTTAGTTGATGCCTTACAAAAGGAAAACAAGAGTTTTCTAGAAGAAAATGAAAAAGTTAAACGACATTTTAAAGAGTTATATGATTCAATAAAAGTCACTCGTGACCAAAACAACGAAAAAATAACGTCTTTACAAAAGGAAATTGAGAATCTGAGAAGTCAGGGAAATGGGAAACTGCCACTTGTTTTCAATAAGAATGTTGTCTCAAAATCACCCTTAGACTGCAAATACACTGTGACAGTTATATATATTCCTCCTCATCTCAGGAATAATGAACATGCTTTTCATGAATAATGTGCTCACCTTAAGGATAGTCTAGAATGTCTCCGTGAGATTGTCGAAGAGGATTTCATTAACAAACCTCTTGATAGTGAAATTAGGTTTGCTTGCCTCCAGGCCAAACGATCTCAAGAGTTGCTAGAATGTGTAATTGCAACATGTCCCAAATCCTTAACCTTAGGTGCAAAAGGCAAAGCTGTGATGCCTTGTTCTATGCCTAGTTCCAAGCAGGAAATCCGTTCTATGCCCAGTCTTAAGAAAGGAAACACTAATGTGCCTTCAAGTAGTTCAGATTCCAGATATATTAGTACTAAGAAAGTGAACGTCAGTGTGCCTGCAAAAAGCTCAAATCACCGTCTTAAGAAAGTATACACTAATGTGCCTTCTAGTACTTCAGATCCTTGCACATCAAGTTCAGGAATGCAAAAACTAGATCAACCAACTAATGTTTCCATTCCCTCTACAGGAGTAATCCGTGACTTTAAAGCGGCAGGTCAAAGTCTCAAGACAATACAAGGAATGATAGGACCTTGCAAGCTAAGAATGTGCATTGGAAGAGAGTAGAAGACCAATCTAGGAACTTTAAGCTTGAGTTGAATAAAACGAATCGTGTTGATTCTAGTATTAGCCTTAGGCGTACTGTAATTAATTCGAATTCGGATACTATTTGCATACCTTGTAATGATGTCAGCCTGAATTCTGTTGCTAATCATGAATGTGATGTGAATGATTTGTCTAATGCTATCAAATGCCCAGTTAAAATTGTTAATGCTAATAATCGTGCAAATAAGGCAAAAAGGCAAAAACGAAAGATTGTTAGAAAACAGTGGAAACCCACAGGAAGAACTTTTATAAAGATAGGTTATTATTGGATACCTTTTGGCCATAAGAATAATCAGTTTTGCTCTCAAACTACTAAGATTATTGATATGTGTCTAAATACACATATATTTGTATTATATAAACCCACAAAAACAACCAAAAACACACAAATGACTCTCAAAATGATACAAATTCATAAAAATGTGTTTTTATGTGATTCAGGTACAAAATATTGAAAAACAAGTGAAAAATGATCAATTTCACAACAATTGTCGTTTTAGTCCCGGAGTTACACAAATTGGCAAAACTAGTCCCTAAATGTTTTAAATGAATGAAAAGTCAACTTAAGTCCTTGGGAAATCAAAAATGTTCACAAAACATCCCTGGATAAAAGTTTACACAAAATGGCAATTTTTACCCCTCAAGTTACAAAATTGGCAAAAATAGTCCCTAGGTATTCAAAACTTGGAAATTTCACAAATTACCCTTGTACTATGCATGAACTTACAATTTGGAACAATTTTGATAAACTTTTGGAATTTACATTTTCAGTCCCTCAAATATCCAAAAATTACAATTAAGGTCCTTTTAAGTTTAAAAATGGAAAATAACCAACCTTGGTCCTTGTTTTATCAATGTATGGCAAATTTGGTCCGTGTGAGAACTTTGGAAAAACTGCAAGATTGGTCCTTGAGGTTTGATGATATTACATTTTTGGTCCTTGTTATTATAGTTAAACCAAACGGATCCTTATTAATATACAAAGCCCAAATCCAATCCCTTGGCCCAAAGCTAACCCAGCCCTTTGATATACCACCCGGTCAACAGTAAAGTCAAACCAAGAAAAACGCCCACATACCACTGTTACTGTAGCTCTATCTCTCCCATAGCAGATACTCAAAACCAGTCCTGGTTTTCACCACATTTTCAACACCCCTCCCATACTATGTCCCCTCCACCTCCACTAACACACAAAACCTTTAATTGATTGAAACCAACCACAATTAATTCTCAAACCTGCTTTGAAGACTTTGGCGCCAAAATCGTTTAAATGGCTGAGATCACTTCTGCACAACCAATGATCAAGATTTGAAGTGGGATTTACTCCGTAGTCACCAAGGAATTCAAAGACTATAAAAAGAGAAGAAGGAGCAGAGGAAAACTCACTCTTGGGATAGCCAATTGTCACTAGTGTAACTTAGATTTAAACTTGCTTTCGTAGAGTAAATCTTTAATGTTTTCTTAGTGTAATTGTTATTTTAAAACTTTCAGTAGTGTAATGGAACCTTAATTTACAGTTTTAATGCAAGTCTTTTTTAAATCTCATGTTTTTCATAACTGTCTTTTAATTTCATGTCATTTACATTTCCTTGTTGTTTGTAGTTGATTATATGGACTCTATAGGTCACTTAGGCTCCTGACAAAAGCTCTAAGGCTTTTAGAAACCTTAAAATCAGTTGCAACATATAAATCAAAAATACAAAAAGAAAAGGTTGAAGAAATGGGTTTACTCAAAAGAACAAGGTGGAGCAGGGTGAAATCTGGATTGTTTAAGGGATATTAGGAGCTTAATGGGAAGCTATTAGGTGTAACCTTGTCCTAAGAATGGTTCTTGTCACTTTGCATTCATCATGGACACTCTTGTAAGCTTTTACTTCAATTTTTCATTTTACTGTTTAAGTTTATTTTATGCTATGATCTTTGTGTTTTCTATGTTCCTTTTTTGTTATTAAGTGATATTATTGTGTAATATTAGTAGTTTGTTTATTGAAGTTCTTAGTTGTTAAGTTTTTCATATAATCAGTCACATAGTATAAAGTTGATTTCTGTGTTCAAATGTTGTTATTGTTGTTGTTTCATGTTTATTTAGACCTAATATATGATAATCTAAGTTTATGAATTAAGTTCATGGTTTAAATCTATGTTTTGCTTTGAAAATCTTAAAAACAGTCATGATATATGGTGTTTGGTTAACTGTGTTATAGGGAGTGTTTGTTGTTACTTATTGTTGTCCTGAGTCACATTTGGTCTAATTAACTCAAAGAAGTCAAGAAAACTAGTCTTAGTTCATTAAAAGTCAAAATCTCAAGTGATCTCATTTTCTTTGCTTACTGTTGGAATTTTAAGATCAAGGATCATGATTTTGTGTTAGCAAGTTGTTAAAAGTACTCAAATAAGTCTTAGTTCACTTTATAACATCATAATCAGTGTTTTAAATCAGATTAAAGTTCATTTTGGTCAACTTAGTTAGTTTTCTCAAAAAGTCAAATTTTCTTTAGGTCGTTTTTGAATAAAAAAGATAATTTCACTGTGGGTTTGATATTAAGTTTTAGCTTAAAATCTCTTAGGGTATTAAAGTTTGGTTGCTTAACAAAAATATAAAAATAATAGTTTATCTTTTCTTAGCTTTTTAAGTGCTTATTTTACTGCTTATTATGGATACCTGTTTGAAAAGGGTGCCCTGTGCACCAGTTTCATGGCTACTTTTATAAGCTCCCATAGAGCTTATTAGTTGACCAAATTTTGTGATTTTTTGGTTCTTTAGGTAGCCAACCAAGCTATCTTGAGGTTCCAACTTTAGATTTCCATTTTTAAGCTTGTTTGCTAGGGCTGCTAGCAGCTTTTATTTCTGTCCACTACTCAGTTGATATTGAGTCAGTTTAAGTTAAGCTTTGATTTGGTCTCATCTTCATAAGCTCACCACAAGCTCTACAGTGGCCCCCACAGTGTGAGCTTGGGCTTTTTGGATACCCCACCTAGCCTACTTGTTTGATCAGTGCTTATTTTTGGTTTAGGAGCTTATTTGCTTAGCTTATTTTGCCCTTGTTTATCTGTGTAAATCTGTTTGGTTTGTCAGTTTTATCAAAGTACTTATTGGCTTATTAGAGCTTTTCTAATGATTGTTTGTGTCTTTTAGCTTCAATTTAGTTGCTCTAGCTTATTTCTATTTTCCTTTTGCTTATTTAGTAGCTTAATAGCCATTTGGATCATAGCTTGTGCTTATTTTTCTTCTTTCTTGCCACTGTTAGAAACTTAAGCTCAAACTGAGCTTATTGGTCATTTTTGTAAAAAGTCATAGTTATTAAAAGTACTTAATTTCTTGTGTTTAATAGTTTGCAAAAAGAAAAATCGAAAAAAAAAATGTTTTGCAAAAAGGGGAGGTCAAGGTTCGAACATGCGACCTCCCCCTTGATAGAGTGATAGTGGTGTACCTGTATGCCATTGCGCCCTTGGGTCTTTTTCGTTTATATCTTACACTATCATATATATAAGTACTCTTTTCCAGTTTAGCTTATACGTTTGTTTTAGCTTATTTCGAGCTTATTCAGTTTAGCTTTTTCCACTTTTGTATTTTTCATAAATCTGTATTAGTATAAAGTATTTTTACAAAAAGTTTTGGATTTTTCTAATTAGTTTTAGTATTTTTAATCATTTAATTAGTGTTTTATAGTAATTAATTCATAATAAAAAATATAAAAGTCAAAAAAATATAAATCTTTTTTCTAAAATTTTCTTTTGTCATATAGTACGTAATAAAATTAGTTTTACACTTGTAGGACTTTTATTTCATAAATTTTACGTTTTATCTTGCGCTCCAGCGTAATTTTTATAAATAACGTTCGTTTCCATTTTAAGTAACGTTTTTAGATAATTTGAGTTTACGTTTTAGTTAAAATAGTTTATTTAAGTCATTTTATTTTATAAATCACAAAAACATCATTGTAAAAATAGTGATAGCGTTTATTTAATATATTTTATCTTTTTAATTTTCTTTAATTTGTATTTAAGCCGTTGTTATTTGTTGGCTTTTTCAGTAGTGTAATTATCCAATCCTAATCCTTTTCGATCACTATCATTAGTGATCATTCTATCGTCTGATCAAGTGTTTGCACACCATTGAGTCTCCGTGGGACATAACGACCCGGGAATTCATTGTATTCTCTGATCTTCATTGTATTTGTGTTCTGAGCTGTTTAAGCTTCTTACGGTCATCATTCACAAGTGGTCGGCTTGTGTGAGGTAGCTTGACGTTTTAGCACAGATCAAATTTTACGCCGCTGTATTAGTATAAAGTATTTTTATAAAAAGTTTCAGATTTTTCTAATTAGTTTTAGTATTTTTAATCATTTAATTAGTGTTTTATAGTAATTAATTCATAATAAAAATATAAAAGTCAAAAAAATATAAATCTTTTTTCTAAAATTTTCCTTTGTCATATAGTACGTAAAAAAATTGTTTTTACACTTGTAGGACTTTTATTTCATAAAATTTACGTTTTGTCTTGCGCTCCAGCGTAATTTTTATAAATAACGTACGTTTCCATTTTAAGTAACGTTTTTAGATAATTTGAGTTTACGTTTTAGTTTAAATAGTTTATTTAAGTCATTTTATTTTATAAATCACAAAAACATCATTGTAAAAATAGTGATAGCGTTTATTTAATATATTTTATCTTTTTAATTTTCTTTAATTTGTATTTAAGCCGTTGTTATTTGTTGGCTTTTTCAGTAGTGTAATTATCCAATCCTAATCCTTTTCGATCACTATCATTAGTGATCATTCTATCGTCTGATCAAGTGTTTGCACACCATTGAGTCTCCGTGGGACATAACGACCCGGGAATTCGTTGTATTCTCTGATCTTCATTGTATTTGTGTCTGAGCTGTTTTAAGCTTCTTACGGTCAGTCATTCACAAGTGGCTGGCTTGTGTGAGGTAGCTTGACGGTTTAGCACAGATCAAATTTTGGCGCCGCTGTATTAGTATAAAGTATTTTTATAAAAAGTTTCAGATTTTTCTAATTAGTTTTAGTATTTTTAATCATTTAATTAGTGTTTTATAGTAATTAATTCATAATAAAAAATATAAAAGTCAAAAAAAATATAAATCTTTTTTCTAAAATTTTCTTTTGTCATATAGTACGTAATAAAATTAGTTTTACACTTGTAGGACTTTTATTTCATAAATTTTACGTTTTGTCTTGCGCTAAATGTAATTTTTATAAATAACGTTCGTTTCCATTTTAAGTAACGTTTTTAGATAATTTGAGTTTACGTTTTAGTTAAAATAGTTTATTTAAGTCATTTTATTTTATAAATCACAAAAACATCATTGTAAAAATAGTGATAGCGTTTATTTAATATATTTTATCTTTTTAATTTTCTTTAATTTGTATTTAAGCCGTTGTTATTTGTTGGCTTTTTCAGTAGTGTAATTATCCAATCCTAATCCTTTTCGATCACTATCATTAGTGATCATTCTATCGTCTGATCAAGTGTTTGCACACCATTGAGTCTCCGTGGGACATAACGACCCGGGAATTCATTGTATTCTCTGATCTTCATTGTATTTGTGTCTGAGCTGTTTTAAGCTTCTTACGGTCAGTCATTCACAAGTGGCTGGCTTGTGTGAGGTAGCTTGACGGTTTAGCACAGATCAAATTTTGGCGCCGCTGCCGGGGAGGCTTTAGCGTGTGTTTAGCCTTTTTCAGATCCATTCTTGCACATATCCCATTTTTGTAAAAAGTTTTTTTCCTAAGGTCTTAATAGCACCAAAAACAATATAAAATACAAAAACATTTTTTCCTTTGCACACCACTTGCCCAGTTTGATAAGTCCCTCAGTTACAACATTTGGTTGTTGGCTGTTTACAGTTGCTGAGCTCTGTCAGACCCAGATTCCCTTTCGAGGGGCGGTTGAAAGGAATTTTCTTTCTTTTGTATATATATATATATAAAACTTAAAAAAAATACAAAAATATTTTCCATTTCTTTTTATAAAGTCAAAAATCAAAAAGATTCTTCTCGCTCTTTCTAAGTTTCTTTCTAAGATTCTTAGACTCATCTTAAGTGATGAATATTCATAATTCTGTGAGTGGCAATCCCACTCCAATTTCTTACCCAATCTTTGAGTGGCAATCCCACTCCAATTTCTCACCCAATCTTTGAGTGGCAATCCCACTCAGCTTCCCCATGAACCAATTTAATTCGGGGTCAAGTCAAGCTAGTGACTTGGTTATCAAAAACATTAGCACGCACCATATGGGTTTTCACCCATATTTCTGTCTTCTTTCTCTGTTCTACCACCCTAGTGTGGGGGGGTTGCCCCACATGTTGTGTATATATAAAAAAAAATAAAATAAAATAAAATAAAATAAAAATTATATATATATATATATATTTTTCTAAATAATGGCCGTAATATTTCCCTTTTACGTTCTTTGTTTCGGCATAACCGCCGGTACTTTGAATATTGAGGGCAATATTCATTTCTAAGTGTGGGGGGGAATTCTCACGAATTTCATATATTATCTACCCAATTCCCCCGTTTTTGGCCAAAATTTTTTTTTTGGAGTAAGTGTTTTACACTTTCTCATCTGGTTATCAGTCCGCCTTGTCTAATAAACTAAAGGATTGGCTAATCCAGGAGCAAACGGCTCTTGGTAAAGATTTCTCAAATCCGTTTATATGGCTTGCAATTTGCCCAAAATTGTATGGTGCTCAACTCACCATATCCTAAAAAGTGAAGAGTTGGCTAGCCCGCAAGTTTATGGCTTGTGGTAAAGGCAGTTGGAAATCCATAATTGGTAATCGGCTCACCAAAGATAATATTGATAATTTATCTAAGAGTTGGCTAGTCCAGAAGGGTACGGCTTCTGGTAAAGACAAATCAAATCCGTTTACAGCTTATGATTTGCTCAAAATCATTTGGTTATCAGTGTACCAAGGTTCTTACTTGAACTGAAACATTTGGCTACTCCAGAAGTGATGGCTTTTGGTAAAGAGTCTCTAAAATCCATTAAAGTTTCAAAAGATTGCTAGGGACTAGCAATAGTTTAGTGTGGAGGATTTGATATGTGTCTAAATACACATATATTTGTATTATATAAACCTACAAAAACAACCAAAAACACACAAATGACTCTCAAAATGATACAAATTCATAAAAATGTGTTTTTATGTGATTCAGGTACAAAAGATTGAAAAACAAGTGAAAAATGATCAATTTCACAACAATTGTCGTTTTCAGTCCCTGGAGTTACACAAATTGGCAAAACTAGTCCCTAAATGTTTTAAATGAATGAAAAGTCAACTTAAGTCCTTGGGAAACCAAAAATATTCACAAAACATCCCTGGATAAAAGTTTACACAAAATGGCAATTTTTACCCCTCAAGTTACAAAATTGGCAAAAATAGTCCCTGGGTATTCAAAACTTGGAAATTTCACAAATTACCCTTGTACTATGCATGAACTTACAATTTGGAACAATTTTGATAAACTTTTGGAATTTACATTTTCAGTCCCTCAAATATCCAAAAATTACAATTAAGGTCCTTTTAAGTTTAAAAATGGAAAATAACCAACCTTGGTCCTTGTTTTATCAATGTATGGCAAATTTGGTCCGTGTGAGAACTTTGGAAAAACTGCAAGATTGGTCCTTGAGGTTTGATGATATTACATTTTTGGTCCTTGTTATTATAGTTAAACCAAACGGATCCTTATTAATATACAAAGCCCAAATCCAATCCCTTGGCCCAAAGCTAACCCAGCCCTTTGATATACCACCCGGTCAACAGAAAGTCAAACCAAGAGAAAAAACGCGCCCACATACCACTGTTACTGTAGCTCTATCTCTCCCATAGCAGATACTCAAAACCAGTCCTGGTTTTCACCACATTTTCAACACCCCTCCCCATACTATGTCCCCTCCACCTCCACTAACACACAAAACCTTTAATTGATTGAAACCAACCACAATTAATTCTCAAACCTGCTTTGAAGACTTTGGCGCCAAAATCGTTTAAATGGCTGAGATCACTTCTGCACAACCAATGATCAAGATTTGAAGTGGGATTTACTCCGTAGTCACCAAGGAATTCAAAGACTATAAAAAGAGAAGAAGGAGCAGAGGAAAACTCACTCTTGGGATAGCCAATTGTCACTAGTGTAACTTAGATTTAAACTTGCTTTCGTAGAGTAAATCTTTAATGTTTTCTTAGTGTAATTGTTATTTTAAAACTTTCAGTAGTGTAATGGAACCTTAATTTACAGTTTTAATGCAAGTCTTTTTTAAATCTCATGTTTTTCATAACTGTCTTTTAATTTCATGTCATTTACATTTCCTTGTTGTTTGTAGTTGATTATATGGACTCTATAGGTCACTTAGGCTCCTGACAAAAGCTCTAAGGCTTTTAGAAACCTTAAAATCAGTTGCAACACATAAGTCAAAAATACTAAAGAAAAGGTTGAAGAAATGGGTTTACTCAAAAGAACAAGGTGGAGTAGGGTGAAGTCTGGATTGTTTAAGGGATATTAGGAGCTTAATGGGAAGCTATTAGGTGTAACCTTGTCCTAAGAATGGTTCTTGTCACTTTACATTCATCATGGACACTCTTGTAAGCTTTTACTTCAATTTTTCATTTTACTGTTTAAGTTTATTTTATGCTATGATCTTTGTGTTTCTATGTTCCTTTTCTGTTATTAAGTGATATTATTGTGTAATATTAGTAGTTTGTTTATTGAAGTTCTTAGTTGTTAAGTTTTTCATATAATCAGTCACATAGTATAAAGTTGATTTCTGTGTTCAAATGTTGTTATTGTTGTTGTTTCATGTTTATTTAGACCTAATATATGATAATCTAAGTTTATGAATTAAGTTCATGGTTTAAATCTATGTTTTGCTTTGAAAATCTTAAAAACAGTCATGATATATGGTGTTTGGTTAACTGTGTTATAGGGAGTGTTTGTTGTTACTTATTGTTGTCCTGAGTCACATTTGGTCTAATTAACTCAAAGAAGTCAAGAAAACTAGTCTTAGTTCATTAAAAGTCAAAATCTCAAGTGATCTCATTTTCTTTGCTTACTGTTGGAATTTTAAGATCAAGGATCATGATTTTGTGTTAGCAAGTTGTTAAAAGTACTCAAATAAGTCTTAGTTCACTTTATAACATCATAATCAGTGTTTTAAATCAGATTAAAGTTCATTTTGGTCAACTTAGTTAGTTTTCTCAAAAAGTCAAATTTTCTTTAGGTCGTTTTTGAATAAAAAAGATAATTTCACTGTGGGTTTGATATTAAGTTTTAGCTTAAAATCTCTTAGGGTATTAAAGTTTGGTTGCTTAACAAAAATATAAAAATAATAGTTTATCTTTTCTTAGCTTTTTAAGTGCTTATTTTACTGCTTATTATGGATACCTGTTTGAAAAGGGTGCCCTGTGCACCAGTTTCATGGCTACTTTTATAAGCTCCCATAGAGCTTATTAGTTGACCAAATTTTGTGATTTTTGGTTCTTTAGGTAGCCAACCAAGCTATCTTGAGGTTCCAACTTTAGATTTCCATTTTTAAGCTTGTTTGCTAGGGCTGCTAGCAGCTTTTATTTCTGTCCACTACTCAGTTGATACTGAGTCAGTTTAAGCTAAGCTTTGATTTGGTCTCATCTTCATAAGCTCACCACAAGCTCTACAGTGGCCCCCACAGTGTGAGCTTGGGCTTTTTGGATACCCCACCTAGCCTACTTGTTTGATCAGTGCTTATTTTTGGTTTAGGAGCTTATTTGCTTAGCTTATTTTGCTCTTGTTTATCTGTGTAAATCTGTTTGGTTTGTCAGTTTTATCAAAGTACTTATTGGCTTATTAGAGCTTTTCTAATGATTGTTTGTGTCTTTTAGCTTCAATTTAGTTGCTCTAGCTTATTTCCATTTTCCTTTTGCTTATTTAGTAGCTTAATAGCCATTTGGATCATAGCTTGTGCTTATTTTTCTTCTTTCTTGCCACTGTTAGAAACTTAAGCTCAAACTGAGCTTATTGGTCATTTTTGTAAAAAGTCATAGTTATTAAAAGTACTTAATTTCTTGTGTTTAATAGTTTGCAAAAAGAAAAATCGAAAAAAAAATGTTTTGCAAAAAGGGGAGGTCAAGGTTCGAACATGCGACCTCCCCCTTGATAGAGTGATAGTGGTGTACCTGTATGCCATTGCGCCCTTGGGTCTTTTTCGTTTATATCTTACACTATCATATATATAAGTACTCTTTTCCAGTTTAGCTTATACGTTTGTTTTAGCTTATTTCGAGCTTATTCAGTTTAGCTTTTTCCACTTTTGTATTTTTCATAAATCTGTATTAGTATAAAGTATTTTTACAAAAAGTTTCAGATTTTTCTAATTAGTTTTAGTATTTTTAATCATTTAATTAGTGTTTTATAGTAATTAATTCATAATAAAAAATATAAAAGTCAAAAAAATATAAATCTTTTTTCTAAAATTTTCTTTTGTCATATAGTACGTAATAAAATTAGTTTTACACTTGTAGGACTTTTATTTCATAAATTTTACGTTTTGTCTTGCGCTCCAGCGTAATTTTTATAAATAACGTTCGTTTCCATTTTAAGTAACGTTTTTAGATAATTTGAGTTTACGTTTTAGTTAAAATAGTTTATTTAAGTCATTTTATTTTATAAATCACAAAAACATCATTGTAAAAATAGTGATAGCGTTTATTTAATATATTTTATCTTTTTAATTTTCTTTAATTTGTATTTAAGCCGTTGTTATTTGTTGGCTTTTTCAGTAGTGTAATTATCCAATCCTAATCCTTTTCGATCACTATCATTAGTGATCATTCTATCGTCTGATCAAGTGTTTGCACACCATTGAGTCTCCGTGGGACATAACGACCCGGGAATTCATTGTATTCTCTGATCTTCATTGTATTTGTGTTTAAGCTGTTTTAAGCTTCTTACGGTCAGTCATTCACAAGTGGCTGGCTTGTGTGAGGTAGCTTGACGGTTTAGCACAGATCAATTATGCCCACTAGAAAATGGATGCCTACTGGTAGAACTATTCCCTTAAGAAGTGAACATACTTTGAATAGGTCAAATACAGACACCAGCATTGCATCTATTCCCAATGATTCCATTGCTTCTACTTCCGATATGGATGTTTCTGTTTCTGATGTGGGTGTTCCAATTACTGTTACTAACCAAGTGGAACCCATTCTTGCATTGGGATCCCAATTATCCAGTTATCCATTCTTGTCTGTGTTCAACTGCAGATCATTCAAATCGTTCTGTGGTACCGGACTCAGTCGTTCCAAGCATATGATTGGAGACCGGTCGCTGCTCATGAACTTCGTGAGCAAATTCATCGGGACAGTTAGATTCGGTAATGATCATTTCGGTGCAATTAAGGGTTATGGTGATTATGTTGTTGGTGATAGTGTTATCTCTATAGTATACTATGTGGAAGGTCTTGGTCATAATATGTTCTCTGTCGGTCAATTTCGTGACTCGATCTAGAAGTAGCCTTCACAAAACATACTTGTTTTGTTAGAGAACTTGATGGTAAGGAACTTTTAAGAGGAACTCGTGGTTCAAATCTTTACACCATCTCTATAGAAGATATGATGAAGTCTTCTCCAATTTGCTTGCTGTCAAAGGCTTCAAAACAAAGTCATGGTTATGGCATCGACGTCTCAATCACTTGAACTTCGGCACCATCAATGATCTCTCCCGAAAGGACTTAGTTGTAGGTTTACCTCGACTAAAGTATGAAAAGGATCATCTTTGTTCAGGATGTCAATTGGGAAAAAGCAAGAAGTATGCCCATAAACCCAAACCTACTAACTCGTCACGAAGTTCTTCATACAATTCATATGGATTTATGTGGACCAATGAGAGTGCAGAATATCTTTGGGAAGAAATATGTGTTAGTTATAGTTGATGATTACTCTAGATTCACCTGGTCAAGTTCTTAAGGACAAAGGATGAAACTCCTGATATCATCATCAAACTCATCAAACATGCAGTTCGACTTAACAAAACCGTCAGAATTATCCGGACAGACAATGGAACCGAGTTTGTTAACAAACAACTTAGTGAATTTTATGAAAGCATTGGAATCAGCCATCAAAGAAGTGTTCCACGAACTCCTCAACTGAACGGTGTAGTTGAAAGGCGAAATCGAACTCTTGTAGAAGCCGCTAGAACAATGCTGATTTACTCAAAAGTTCCAATGTTTCTCTGGGTAGAAGCTATTGCCACTGCATGCTACACACAAAATCGTTCCCGATTCACACCTGTTCATGGAAAGACACCATATGAACTTGTCCACAACAGAAAACCTAATCTCTCCTTCCTTCGTGTGTTTGGAGCATTGTGCTATCCAACTAATGAGGGTCAAGACTTAGGCAAACTTAGAGCTAAAGCAGACATTGGAGTATTTGTAGGGTATGCACCAAACAAAAAGGGATACCGAATCTACAACAAAAGAACCCGAAACATCATGGAAACAATTCACGTTACGCTTGATGAGTCGACGGTCAAACGGCTCTGAACAATTCAGTTCGGACCCGCACTTCAAATCAGTCCAATTGGTTCATCCCTTGTTCCAAACTCTTCTCAAGAAACTCCATATGTACCTCCATCCGAAGATGATTTAAAGAAATTGTTTGATCCTATGTTTGATGAACTTTATGATCCAAGTACTAATGAGGTGTTGATCCCTACAACAGAGGCTGCTCATATTCCAGTGAATGAAGTCAATCCCTCAGCCTCAATATCTTTAAGTCAAGAAGTGCCTTCTGCTGATCCTTCCGCCTCATCAACAAATCATCATTCTTCAAATGTACATCATGGAACTGTTTCTTGCATCAATGATGAAGTTAATCCCTTTGCTAATCCTGAAGATGCTCCATTTGAAAACATATTTGCTCCTGAATCTTCTTCAGAACCATCCTCTTCAAGAGACATCGACTCTGCTACTTCAGTCCCTCAACAACTACCACATGAACACCCTCGAAAATGGACTCACGATCATCCATTAGACAACATCATTGGAAATCCCTCTCGTCCAGTATCCACACGGAAACAACTTGCAACCGATGCCTTATGGTGCTTCTTCAACTTCGTACTCTCTAAGATCGAACCAAAAGATGTTAAAACCGCCATGAATGAAGATAGGTGGTTCAATGCTATGCAAGATGAAATTCATGAGTTCGATCGACTAGATGTATGGGAATTAGTACCGCTCCAGATTGTGCTATGATTATTGCTCTAAAATGGATCTTCAAAGTGAAACTTGATGAGCATGGTGATGTGTTGAAGAACAAGGCTCGATTAGTTGCTAAAGGATACCGTCAAGAGGAGGGTATAGACTTTGAAGAATCTTTTGCTCCTGTGGCTCGAATCGAGGCAATTAGAATCTTTTTGGCTAATGCCGCAAGTAAGAACATGGTAGTCTATCAAATGGACGTAAAGATGGCATTCCTGAATGGAGATCTTAAAGAAGTCGTCTACGTCAGCCAACCTGAAGGATTTGTAAATCAAGAGCATCCTACTCACGTTTATCGTTTGAAGAAGGCCCTTTATGGTTTAAAGCAAGCTCCAAGGGCATGGTATGATACGTTGTCAAAGTTTCTTCTATCAACCGGATTTAGCAAAGGAGCAGTTGTTCCAACATTGTTCACCGGAAGTCGGCAAACATTTAACTCATGTTCAAATTTATGTTGATGATATTATTTTTGCCTCGACTGACCCAATGGAATGTGATCGTTTTTCTAATGAAATGAGTTCAAAATTTCAAATGTCAATGATGGGACAAATGTCATTTTTCTTGGGATTACAAATTTCACAAAGTCCCGGAGGCATTTTCATAAATCAATCTAAATATGCAACTGAGATCTTAAAGAAATTTGGATTTGATTCAAGTGACCCTGTTGACACTCCCATGATTGATCGAACCAAACTAGATGAGGACCACTCGGGGATCATGATTGACCAAACAAAATATCGTAGTATGATTGGATCCCTGATGTACCTCACAGCTAGTATACTAGACATCTTGTTTGTTTGCATGTGTGCTAGATATTAGGCTAAGCCTACCAAAAAGCACCTTGAAGCGGTTAAACGGGTCTTCGGTATCTCCAAGGAACCATCAATATGGGACTTTGGTACCGAAGGACACCGGTATGTCACTAACAGCCTATGCAGATCGCGATCATGCAGGATGTCAAGATACTCGTCGAAGTACATCTGGAGGTGCTCGTTTTTGGGTGATAAGCTTGTGAGCTGGTCTTCAAAGAAGCAAATGAGTACTTCTATTTCCTCTACAGAGGGTGAATACATAGCCATGTCATCTTGTTGTGCTCAAGTCTTATGGATGAGATCTCAATTATCTGACTATGGCTTTGTATTTAACAAAATCCCTCTCTTGTGATAATAAAAGTGCTATTGCTCTCTCATGCAACAACGTTCAACACTCAAGAGCAAAGCATATCGACATTCGACATCATTTCATCGGGGAACAAGTGGAAAAAGGTGTGGTGGAACTCTATTTTGTGAGGAGAATATCGGTTAGCGGACATCTTCACCAAAGCTCTTCCAAGAGAACGCTTTGAGTTTATTCTTCCACGACTTGGCTTGAAAAGCCTTCAACCCGAAACACTCAAACGTCTTCAGGAGGAAGACGAGGAGTAAAGGTCTATCTTCATCTATCTCTTGTATATATCTATTCTAAAAACAAAATACAAAATTATAAAACCTTCAAAATCCATAAAAATCTAAAAATTCGAAAAATCTTCAAAAAAAAAATATTGTCATTTTGTCATGCTTTTTTCTGGTTCGACAATATCTACGGTCTTTGAGATGTCATTCAAAGAATGACACGGGACTTTAGATGTTGTTCGAATGTTCATTTAAATATATATATATATAATAATATATATATATATATAATATATATAAAATATATATTTTGGGAGAAAGAGAAACAATGGTTTATTGTCATTTCAGGCAAGAACCGCTTTTCAAAGAAAGAACAGAGCCATACTTTATCATGTTTTCAAAATTCCATGCTCCGATTCTTTAATCATTTATCTGCTGAAAACTAACTGCTTTGAAAAATAACTCGGTCTCTATTTTTGATAATCATCTGACTTATTTGTCAAAATATCAATCTCTCAATCAACAACCTATGTCATTGATTGAGGGGAGAATGATTTCAATTAAATTAAAAAGTTATTTGGCATTCAATTGTTTTCAAAAGATATTCATGCATGTTTTATCAATGGAGTTTAAAGTCTTAAAATCCGATCATTATCACTTAAAACGCTTTCATAATCAAGTCACAATTCTCCTTAAAAGCTTTCAAAATCAATTTAAATCTATAAGAGATCACAAATCTCAAATGATTTGATAATTGTGATCGGGGAGAATATTGGATTTAAACTGATAATTCGGTAAATGGTTTTATAAGGATGTACAAGCTCCCCTTCCCACATATGACAAACGATTTCAAATTTTCCATGCACATGTTGAGGGGGAGCATCTATCTTAAACCTATGATTTGAAACGTGATAACTTATCTCAAGGTGCAGGTTCCCTCTAGTATGTGCAAAACTCTTTTCAAATCTCGAGGCACATATTGAGGGGGAGCAAAATCATGAAAACCTCATCCTTCCCCAAAATGCTTTATCTACTTGATTCGATTAGATGTTGATATTTTTTTAAAATGGTAATCAAAGAAGTTAATTCTTTCTCTTGCCTCCGTGTGAAAAACTATTTCAAATACTTGATTCACATGTTGAGGGGGAGTTCTTCTTCTAAAAATATCAAAAACAATTCAGGTACAAAATGCTTTGATAAAATATCATAAGTATCTAGATTGATTTTCAAATTGGTTCCTATGGCAGATGAACAATACCAAAAAGACCGACCAACTTTACATTATGTATGGTGATATAAGGACGATAAGGTTAGGTATGTGTTCCCATGATCCGCCAGAACCGGAGGGATCTACCCAGGAACTATCCACTAGTTAGTGTAGAGTTCTTAGGTATGATGATAAAAGGAGAAAAAAAAATGATGAGATATGGGAAGAGTGCAGACTGAGGCTGAGCTAGTACTGGAATAAACCCAACAAGGTTCTTGCTATGAAGTCTCGGTAAGCACTGAAGGGGTTGAAGAATTAAAAAGAATTGAATGAGAAAAGGGTGAAAACAAATAGCCCTCCTATTATTCAACCTTAGGGCGTAAAACCGGGTTCAATTCATATATTACTGATGGTAACATCGGTATTGAAGACAAGACGTCATGGACCCAAAGGACGACTGCACTTCAACTTTCCAAACCACTCAAGTTCCTCTTAAAAGGACTTGTTTCATTCTCACGGGAACCGACATTATCTATCGACTTTCTCTTAGAGATTGTTGATATTGAAGGAGGAGACCCTCTCCCTAGTCTCCGATATAGGATCCAAATATGCACAAATTGAGTCTAGTGCCACGAGATCATCATTAAATCTCATTAGGACACTTTCAATGAAGACTCTCTGTTTCACACAATGTGGAAAGAGAGATTATATCTTGAGTCCTACGCATTATCCTTGTGGTATTGCCAGAACATCTGAGTGATATGCAAACATACTCACAATGAAGATGGAAAGCCTTCTCGAGCCAACATCTAACAAGCTCCTGGTAGGTGGCATGTGAGATCTATTATACAGATCAACCATGTGACAACTGAACAGAAACAATGGGGCGATTCAATCTTTTGAATCAATCCTGGTTCAGGTTATGGATTGACGGATACCTTTGAAAAACCGGTCTTTGTGCTTTAAAACTCTTTTCATTAGCACGTCGACCGTGTACTAATTTTTCAAATCAAAAGGTGTTTTATGATTGATAATTGATTTTCATTAAAACCTTCGTTATATTGCATAAACAATTTCTATTGAGCAATACACGATTGTTTTTCAAATCTCTTTTCATCAATCAGTGGACATAAATTCACTGGTTCACTCACTCCGTGTTGTCTTCTTTGAGACGTTCCGGTTTGAGAACAGCTAGAGCAGCTGCGAAACCCTGTCAAGGAAATTCTTTGTAATTATTCCTGATCACAGGCAGTACTTGTACTGATCAACGGGGAACCGTGGGCCGTGTACCTCAATTCAACAAAAGTGATCAAAGACACTTTCGTATGATTTATTGCTAACTTGTATGCGGTACACCCGACGCTTGCAGCTGATCATAATGGAGCGGTCAATCCATAGCCGCATGCTCACACAACACATTCATATCAAAAGATATCATGATTGGTGCATCAATGACTCCGATATTCTAACTCCATGCTTCTGCTACGCTGCTGCCAATATCATGAATCAACGAATGCTTCCGCTACTCCGATGAGAAGATATCATGATCCAGAATGTGAGCATGTCGGTCTGAAAGTCACATCATCACATAATACCAACACCACAATGGATGTATCGAGATTTTCTATTAGCTGATGATCTCAAAAGCTGGCTCAACATTATTATCACGTGGATAAGTAAAAGACCTCCACTTGGATTAACCAAACATGCAATGAGTGGAATCAATGACTACGAGCTTCCGAGCAAAGTACTACATCAAGAATGCAAGATCAATTGTTAATGTAATATCCGATTGTATTCAATGTCATTTTAGTATATGTTTGAGGTGACCTCCCTTAGGGGGAGATTGTTAGGAATTAGAAATTCCGGTATTAAAGAGTCGGTCACCTCAAGTATATGTAATCGTTAGAATGCTCATAGTCATAGTTATATTTAGTTAAGTAGTATTTGTTAAGTAACACCGTGGAGGACGGACGGGTCTTTACCCACTGTATGCCCGATCCACGCCCTTGTGTGGCGTTTTATGTAAGACTATAAATACTCTCTACCTCCCAAGGTAGAGAGTTGGAGCTCATAATAATAGTTTTTCTTTCTCTCACTAAGTTCCCTAAACCTCTAACTTTCTCTCTCTAGAACTCACCATTATATGCCCACTTTGTGTTATGGTTTGATGTGTATGTGAAATCAAATATCCAACAATATTTCTGGATAACTCTATCAACTTCATTCATTTTCCAGAAATAAAATTGTTGTTCCCCGTACACTATCGTTTAAAACAGTTTAAGTATATAAAACAAGTTAATAGTGAACTATGACTGAAATTAACATAAGTAAAACACACAAAGTAATTTTCAACATCATATTCTTATTAGAAATAAATCAACAAAGAATACGTTACCCAAGTACTTGCGGAATAGTACTTGGGATTGAAATGACAAAGTTTGGTGACTCCTCTCTAAGCTCAGGCTAAGTCTGAGCACAACTCTTAGAGCTCACTGAGCTATCTCAGGAACTAAGTTGTATTTGGAGGAGTGAAAAGATGGCTTGCATGTATGTGTGTTTTAACAATTCACAAGGTTAACCTTTTCACTCCATCTCTTATGCTATTTATACATGTATGATTTTTAACTCTTTCCTAAGTGACAAACCGACATCATACAGAAGACAAAATCTTGATGTATTTTGTCTCTTTACAAAGACTATTCTAGGTAAGAGACAAGACTACTTTCCTAAGTTCAGTGATGACACCGAGCACGATCTTTGCCATTCAAGGAAAGTTGACTTTGGTTGATAAGGACTTCGTCTTATCTGATTCAAACTTATCCCGCCTTGTCCCGCTCTTTCTTCAGTCTTTACATCCTTCAGTCTTCTACTTTGGTTTGTCTTCAGTGTAAGTAGTTGGAGAGGAGTCTTAGGGATTCAGTGAGTTATTTTCATCACTCACTAAATCCATCATCTTCTTCTTGACTCAGTCTTCACCCTTTAAGTTCGCCTTCTTGAGTGGAGAGACTTCTTCTTCCCTCGTACTTAGTATCCGAAGATGACTCACTTTGAGACTATGCACTCAGTGACTGTTAGTGTTTAACGGACTAAACACTTGGGCTATTTTCTATTCAAATCCTAGATTAAGGGGTTTGGGTATTTATAGAACCCAACAGTCTCCCCCTATTTGGATATACAAATAGCCTGAGTGTTTGATCAGTGTAAGTGAGCAAATGGCTTCTTCTTACACTGAATGTACTAATGAATATATTAAGGAACATTGAGTAATTTAACAAAACATACATCTTTTATTGATCATATTACATAGCTCCTATCACTAGTACAAAAGGATAAATTATACATGATCAGTCTAGATGGATTCCCAGTGCTTCAAGCTTGACTTTCTTTGTGATCAGTGTTTCCCTGTCAGGATGATTTTTTATCTTGGCATTTAAGTCAGCACAGAATTTGATATTTGCAGGAGTCTGAATTTGAGAAGCCATTGGTATGTAGCTCAGCATTGTTGCCACTCCTGCTTTATCAATATCACTCCACCTTTGGAACGCTGGGTTTCCATACTCATCGATGAAGAATAGCCCTCTTTCAGGCTTCTCAATCACCAAACAGTTCACAAACTTAACACCTTCAGGCGGCTCCCTGTTTCACTCGAAACCAGGCACTTTTATTTCAGGCTGGAACTCAACTCTCTTTCTTTTGCCAGTGGATGATTGTGGTTGAGATCCTTGAGGTGCTGTTAAGGCAGGCTGAATTCCCAGTTGAGCTGGTGCATCCTTCAGCCTTTCATATCTTTTGTTGAGCATCTTCATCAGCTCCTTAACCACCTTGTTTACGCTTCTTTTCAATTATTGGGATGAGTTCATCGAGTTCACGATCCCAAAGTCGGTGAATTTTAGGGGATCATGAACCTCGAAGTGTCTTTATCATCCCCCGCAGACGTTCATAGCCAGTGGTTTAGACCAGGGAATGATTTTGACATCATGATCTTCTCAGTGCCTTCACGCTTGTCATTGACCAGTTGTAGTCGTCAATCCTTGCTTTCCTAATGCCAGCAGATCTTTTGTTCTTTTCTTCCAACTGTTTTTTCATTTCAGCCATCTTAGCTGCCTGAGCATCCTTAAAATTTTGTCCTGCCTGACCCTTTTGAAGCTTCTTTGGATCAATTCCCACATTCTCAGCTTCTTCGGCAATCACTTTAACCAGTGCTTCCTTACTCTTCTTATCTTCCTCAGCTTGTTTCAATCTCCTTTCTTCTTTAGCAAGATATTTACTTAGCTATTGAGGTGTGAGAAGGTATTCAGTGTCACCAATTTTGTAGGGAATTTTCTCAGGCTCAGTTGTTGTCATTATGCCTTTGCCTTTGTCCTGGCCTGAGGAAGAAGATGCAACCAAGGGTGGTGTTGTTTTCATGATTGGTGTTGTGACTGTCAGTGTTGTTGTTGTTGATGATGTTTGTGGTGGTAGTGATGAGATGGGTATTACTGAAACTAGTGCAGATGATGATGTTGGAGCTGCAGATACTGATGATGTTGGCTCCCCCTCAGTGTGAAGAGGAGTTTCTTCGAAATATTCTCCCCTCAACCGTTGTTCGTAGGCGTCGTGAGGGCAAGAGTTGGTGTTGGTGCTGAGGGGGAAGGAGCTGCTTGACCCTTGAAGGCCTGATAAATTTCAATGATCATTGCCTTCATATCTGAAGTATTTGTTTGAATGCCAGTGACCTTTGCTTCCAAATTAGCCTGAGATAATTCCAAGGCAGTCATCCGAGGTCCAAGATTCCAAGCCATGGAGGATGATGCCCTCGTCAGATTAGCCACCTGAGCATCAAGAGAATTCAATGTAGATTGAAGGGACTGAACAGATCTCTGTAGGCCCTGAACATTGGCAGACTGAAGCATATCAACCAGGTCAGTGAGACGGGAGGGATTATTCATATAAACTTCAAGGGCTTCCAACTTTAGAATTGAGTGTTGGGTCCTCCTTGACAGTCTCCTTGATATCATCAATCGATGAACCACACTTCTCCAAGATACTCGCGAATTTTACTCGTGTTTTGCATTCTGTGTGTCAATTTGTTGATACATAAGATCCCCTGTTCGTGAACATTTTCATTGAAGGTGAGCACATCAGACTTAAGATCAGATAACCGGCAGCACTTCGTGTGTTGATCCCATAATTTATCAAGAACCCCTGATCACACTTCCTAGAAGCTCTAGTGATCCACTTAACCACTGCCTTCGTGAGTGGAAGAATGTTATCAAACGGTTAAATTCACCGAGCTGGATGAGGAGGCTGAGTCATTGTCTTCAGTAGAAATGGTGACTCAAGTATGCTCCTGGATCGGTGAGGTTCTTGTTCAGATTGAACCTCAGCGTCCACGTCTTCCCCTGCTGATAAAATTACATCATCACTTTTAGCAGGTTCATCATCAGAAAGTAGTAACTCAGCAACCTCAGCAACAGTTAACAAGGGGGTGGTGATGGGTTCCATATCAGCGGGTGATATTAATCCCTCTGAGTCTTTGTCCCTCGTGGACCCCTCAAACACTAGTGGGTGTTTCCCAATGCCTTTGGCGGAGTCAGTGATAGTTGTATCCCTATCAGCGGGTTGTTTGGTTCCCTCTGAGTCTTTGGGATCGATCAGTGTGCCCTCAGACAAAGGCTTTGATCGGCTAATGTCATCATCAGCGTTGTGGAAGCGCTCCCCTACCAAACGGGTTGTTTGTTTCCCTCTGGATCTTGGGGAGTAGTAGTTGGGACCAAGGGCCCTGATTGTGATTTATCAGTGTCCTTCGTTGTCACCTGGGTGGATGTTGCTTGGTCTCCACTGGGTGGCAAATCGGTCTTGGGCTTTCTTTGCCTTTTAGGTTGTGCTCCTGAAGCCTCAGGGCATTGAGACTTGGGTTTGGTTTTAGTCCCAGTCTGAGACTTGCCCTTTCTCTTTTTAGGAGCAGGGATAGGAGACACTGAATCCCTCTGCGTTGTTTACAGCAACCATATGGGCCGCCAATTCAACATTAGAGACTTGGGATGGGTCCTTTGAAATTAGATTGACTCAAGGTACTAGGTAAAGCAAGATGTTTGTACTCATGAGGATAATTACAACCCAGAACCCTTCAAAGCACATGAGACAAACCTATGGTACGAAACGTATTTCGCCCTAGTTTTGCCCAGTAGCTTGGTTACGAGATCACTGTAAATGATCTCTCCCATGTCGACAGTGACCCCATTCATCAAGCAGTAAGCCATCATCAACTGAATAGAATTAACTTGTTCAGTGGACGAATGGTTCCCGCCGAGGACCTGAATCACAAAAGTGAACAGGATCCTCCAAGCCACAGGAAATGAATTCATGGTGACTGGGGTTCTGTCCAAAAATTTTGGATCTAAGGAAATTTTTTTTAACCCATCCTTAACCGTCGAGGGTTCAGGATGGGCAACATAGACTTCATTTTTGTAATCTAACCCTATTGAAGTGCAAAAAGTTTTATAATCCAGGGTTAGTGACTGTTCCCCATTGAAAAGATCGAACTTAATGAGATACTCCTAAGAGGTCGAGAGGTCACTCATTAGTCGAGGTGTCCGTCATAGGCCGTGGCTGTAGCCCAAAACTCCCTGAGGAGGTTATGGTACAGAATTGAGGGACATTTTACAAAGGCCGTTTCCAGTGGGCAGTTGAACAAAAATTTCATAATGTCTTTATATGCTGGGACATTTTCAGGGTATTCAAAATTTCCTATGACATTATTTGTTTTAAACTCAACGTTTGTAAGATCCCCTACCCACTCAGAAGCAAACTGGAGAGATTGTGTTCTAGCCATTTCCATTAAAAAATTTAGGTTTTTTTTTGAAAAAAAATATTTTAACTAGAACAATCAATGAGTTTTTAGATCTCTCAAGTTTGTTATGAAAAACTTTTGTAAATGTTTACAAGGAGGGTTTTTCAAAAGAAGGTTTGAAGAGTTTTTGAGAACACACAAATTTTTCTGGGTTTGAGAAAGGATTTTGACAGAGTTTTGTTGCAGAAAATAATTTGTGTGTGTACGTTTGGTTTAGAAGAGGGTATTTATAGAATGGTGAGAGGGGTAAAATGTGCATAAATGGGAATTTGTAAAGTCAGTTTGTGAAAACTTTTTGAATTTCCACATTAAATGTCACCACTCCACTACCCGCAGTAAAATCCCGTTTTTCAAGGATACAGCTTGCAGGCACAAGTAAAGTGCACTTTTTAAAAGTAATAAAATATCCATTGGATATTTTATGTGAGAGAAGGCATTTAATGCCAAGTGGGGGTGAGGTAAGTTTGTGAGGGACCCTTGATGTTGTTGACAAGAAGACAAAGAGACATATATTCCTATATTAAATTGGCATAGTTACCAACCTAGGACATTTAATTAACTGATACTTGGATCATTTAGTTACTCATTCAATGCTCAATATTGATTGTCAGGGTCCCTGAATGAGTCTTACTATTCAGTGGAGGGGGTTGTTTTGGGTGTTCGGAGGATGAACCATTTCGAGAACTTACTTGAGATTGGTTTTCGGTGCCGACTTTCAATGTCAACCATCCCCATTCAGCTTTCACCTCCAATGTAGGTCCATCCAATGGTTTGGTGAAGATATCACCATTGGTATTCGGTAGGGATGAAATGGAGTTCTATGTCTTCTTTCATAATGTGGTCCCTGATGAAATGATATTTGATATCAATGTTGGTTCTTTGATGGAGTATTGGGTTGTTGGAGATGGCAATTGCAACGGTGTTGTCACTGAAGATGGGTACCATTTTGTAATGGATGTCGTAGTCACCGAGTTGACTTTTCATCCATAAAACATTGGCACAGCATCCTGCAGCAGCAACCACATATTCAGCCTTCAACTGAAGACATAGCCACTGATTGTTGTTTTTCAGCACTCCAACAAACCAGTTTTCCTCCAAGAAATTGACAGACCCTCGAGGTACTTTTTCGTCCATGTTGCAGCAAAGATAATTAGAATCGAGTAACCTTGAGATCGAACCCAGCATTTTGGAAAATAGAGTCCAAGGCTTGGTGTTCCCTTTAGGTACTTGAGAATTCTTTTGGCTGCAGTGAGGTGAGATTCTTTGGGATTGGACTGATATCTTGCTATTAGACAGACTGAGAATTGTATGTCTGGTCTGGAAGCAGTTAGATACATCAGTGGGCCAACAATCCCTCTGAATGAGTTTGATTGACTGATTTGCCAGTGAGATCAGGTCCAAGGTTGTTAGGTGGGACCATTGGAGTCTTCACTGAGGCACAGTCAGATATCTCATATTTCTTCAAGAGATTTCTTGTGTACTTCTCTTGACTGATGGGGATTCCTTTATCAGTTTGCCTGATTTGTAGTCCAAGGAAGTATGTGAGTTCACCCATCAAGCTCATTTCAAACTTCTTTGTCATTAGTTTTTCAAACTGTTTGCAAAGGGTGTAGTTTGTTGAGCGAAAGATGATGTCATCAACATATACTTGGACCAGTATCACATCTTTTTTCGTCCTATAGATAAACAATGTGTTGTCTATCTTTCCTCTGACAAACTTTTTTTGAATCAGGAAGGCTGAGAGAGTTTCATACCTTGCCCAGGAGCTTGTTTCATCCATAAAGGGCTTTATCAAGCTTGCAGACATAGTCAGGGAATTCACTACTCTCAAAGCCTGGAGGTTGTTGAACATAAACATCTTCCTTGAGTTCACCATTTAGGAATGCACTCTTGACATCTATTTGGTAAACTTTGAAGTTCATGTAGATAGCATATGCAAGGAAGATCCGATGGCTTCCATTCTTGCAACAGAACAAATGTCTCATCGTAGTCAATGCCTTCTTGTTTTCAGTAACCTTTGGCTACAAGTCCGCTTTGCTTTTAATGACAGTTGCCGTTTTCATCGGGTTTTATTTCAAAACCCACTTCATTCCTATGACAATGACATCCCGAGGACATTTGATCAAGGTCATGACCTTGTTTTTATCAAACTGTTGAAGTTCTTCTTGCATGGCCTGAACCCAGCTTGGGTGCTTTAGGCCTCAGTGACACTTTTGGGTTCTATATCTGAGAGGTAATCAGCATAAAGGCATTCATTTGCTAAAGCTGCAGTTAACTTAGCAGCCATGCTTCTAGTGAGCATGCCCTCAGTGGGTTCACTAATGATGTTTACAAGCTCAATATCCTGAGATCTTGTCCACTTACTTTGCGGTCTAGGATCTGAGCTTGAAGATGTCACTGGGAGTTCAGGTGTGAGTTTAGGTGCAAGAGCCACAGAATCATTTAGATCATCTATTGAGATGTCTTGTTCAGTTGAGGTTCTTGAAGTTGAGTGTTCCTGATCATTTGGATCAGTGTTTCCTATCCCCCAAATAGGGGACTGATGATTATCAATGAATTCACTGATAGTTGGTTGTGACAAGTTGTGAGGCAAGACATAATATGAGATGTCAGCATCAGCTTGGTATGAGGAATTGATTTCAGTGTTATACTCATCAAGAGGATATCTTGATGAGTTATCAATTCCTATTTCCTCCACTGAGGTGTTGGTGAACCTGATGCTTTCTACACTTTCATCAAAGGTGACATGAAAGGTTCCCTCAACTTGTTGTCTCCTTGTGTTAAATACCACAAGGCTTTGAGATCATGAGTAACCTAGAAAGTATCCATCATCACCTTTAGCATCAAACTTGCCTAGATGATCCTTGTGGTTATGAATAAACACAGGACATCCAAAGACATGAAAGTATGATGTCAGAAGTCTACCTTTGAATATCTCATATGGGGTTTTATTATGTCTTTTGACAATGATTGACCTGTTTTTGAGTGTAACAGTCATTTTGATTGCTTCAGTTCGAAATGCTTAGAGAGTGAGCCATTTAACATGGTTCTTGCAGTCAATCAAGAGTTCTGTTTTTCCTTTCAAACTACCCCATTTTGTTCAGGGTGTAAGGAGATGAAAATTTTGGGAGATTTCCTTTTCATCACGAAGCTCTCAAGTTCATCATTTCGAACTCGTACCATTGTCAGTTCTGATTTGTTTTACAACGTAATGTCATTCTTTCAATGTTCCCTGATGAATGACATTATTGTGTCACCGCCTGACTCTTTTTGGAAAGAAAGTATACCCAAGTGTATCTTGAAAACTCATCAACAATGACAAGTGTATACTTCTCATGCTGGATAGATCTAGGACTGACTGGTCCAAAGAGATCCATATGCAAGAGGTGAAGACAACTTTTGATGGAGAAATTTTGTTTTGTTTTGAAAGATGCTCTTTAATGTTTGCCTTTCTCACAGGCTGAGCATGGTTTATCTTTTGCAAAAACCAGTGATGGTAAGCCAAGGACCTTGTTTTGTTTTGCCAGGTTGTTGATGTTTCTGAAGTTTAAGTGAGAGAGTCTCTTGTGCCATAGTTGCGGTTGACGTGGCTTTGGCAAAGAGACATGTTCCATCTTGAGAAAGAGTAGACATGTCTAAGACATAAACATCATCTCTTCTAGGAGCTATCAAAACAACTTCTTTATTGGCATTGAAAATGGTACCTTGTTTGTCATTGAATTGTACAATGAACTTAGCATCACATAGTTGACTGACACTGATGAGATTGTATTTGAGACCAGCGACATAAGCTATTCTAGAAAAAACTATTCCATTGTAGTTTACTGAACCATAACCTTCAGTGAGACATGATAAGTTATCACCAAATACTACTGGGTCCGGTTCCTTTACATACTTGTGCAGATACTCCTTCACACCATCCATGCTTCGAGCATCCACTGTCTAGATGCCAAATAGGCTCCCTGGTGTGTCTCTGCACAAGTAGTAAACTGAATTAGTTTCTCTTAGTGACCCACATACTAGTAAGCTTGGATCTCAATGTCTCTTTGAATTTAGCAATCGACTCATGGTCAGTGGTTGAGTGCATTGTGCTACCACAGGTTCTACATTTAGAGACTGAGGATGACTCGGTGATTTTGGGTTGCTTGGAACTTCTCCTTGCATGGATGATACTGTCATGTTGGGATGTCATATGAGTTGTGTTACCAAAAATATCACAACATGTGTTCATAAGACAATCATCAGGATGATGATCATTAAAGCCACAATGTGGGCAAGGAGGAAAAGGTTTTGCTCTAAACTTTTGAGCATGCTTGGATGTAGAAGCATACTGATGACCAACTTTGGTGTAGTTTGCTTTCTTGAGAGAACTTACATATTGTAAGTGATCAGCAGTTCTGTGATCATCCATTTTGCAGATCATACAAAAAAGGATTCTATAATGCTGTCAAGTGGTATGACTGGTATAGTGGCATAGATCACACTTCTGCTTGTTTTTGGTGGTTGCTTTTGACTTTGAGGTACTAGAGGAAGTTGACTTTGTTTCCTTGACTGATTCAGGGACCTTTTCGATGGATTCCATCTTGTCAATTAGCTTCCTTACGAAGTTCTTAGTTCTGAATTTGGTCATCCCTTCAGTGGGATAGAGGATTTGGAAGTTTCAGTGGGGGTACACTCTTGTTGAGTTGGTTTTGATGGTCTTTTGAGGATAGTTCTACCAAGTCCAGACCTTTCTTTTGGTGAGTGTGGATTGTATAGTAATGGAGTAAGCTAGAGCGAGCAGACCTAAAGAGGTTCCGTGAGTGGAAGTGGTGCTTAAGATTCAGCTTCACTCAGAGATGTGTTCAGACTACCGGGCACATCAGGGAGTCCAAGCATGCTCTTTAGAGCTTGACTTTCAGGTTCTAGAATTCTTCCAGAATCAAAGTTTGGAAGCTTACTCTCAGATTAACCCGCTCAATCCAATCACTGGGCTTGGGACTAGTCAACATACAGGTAATCATGCCACCAAACAAATGTCTTGGGACCCTGGTCTTGTTGAGAGAGTCGAAGATGATCTTCACCTAAGACTCTCTTCTTACTACGGGTGGCTCCACAGATCAAAGACCCTGGATTCTTAGCAGTCCAACTATCAAGAATATCTTGAACCTTTTTGAGTTCGTCTTGAAGAGCCCGATTTCTTTTAACTAGTTCAGTGTTTTGAATTTGCAAAGTGACAGCCTCAAGCTTGGCTTGTTTTAAAATAAGTAGTTCATCCCTACACTTGTTTTATTCAAAACTTAGCTTGTTGTTTTTGAAAAAGATCATCTTTGCTCTTCCATGAACTTAAGGTCAACATTAAGATAATTCATGTAAGACTGCCAATCAGAGTCATCATCCATAGAAAGTAAAATATTTACCTTCTTCATTGTGATATTGACCCATTCTCCATTCCTAGCATGATTCTTTCCAACAGCTAGCTTGTCCTCTTCTGAGAGGGCCATCAGCTGCCGACATGCACCATTTCATCATCTGATGACACGGCTCTTCATCCCAGTCGAAGGTTTCAAAGAACGAGGCCCTTGTTTTTACCCCGCAGTTTGAACACTTTTTGTTGTTTCGTGAGGGACCTGCCTCAAGCAATGCAAGCTTAGCTTTTTCTTCTTATACTTAGCTTCATAATCAATGGTTTTGTTATTATCAGATTTGTTTTGAAAATTTTGATGAGACTGATAGATTTTTGTTGAAATTTGCTAAAGCCTGAGGACTGATTTGACCCTGATGGTTTGTAAGAGGGTTCTGAAATTGTTTTAGAAAAAAAGTCTTTTGCAAAATGACCCTTTTTGTGACACTTAAAGCATTCAGTGTCCTCATTTGCTTTAGCATTTGAAAAACCTTTGTTTATTTTTATAAACCTTCAGAGTTAGCAAGGAGTGCCCTTTCCAAATTCAACGCTCAGTCATTTAGGTACTCCACACTTGATCTCTCATCAAGTTCATCATCCTAATTTTCTTGAAAATCTTGACCACATTGTTAGAGAAGAAAGCAGTTGATATGGTGTCTGAAGTGGTGGTCGTGGACTTCTTGACTTCTTGAGACTTCTTTAAGTCAGGGTATCGTCTGTTAATGAGGTTTTCCTCATAGACAAATTTCCCATAAATTTTAGGAAGTTCAAGATTCTGGATATGATTTGCATTCCTAAGTCCCCAGAGAAGTTTAACCACTTCTCAGGAGACTATTGACAAAACCAACATTGATTTCATGTTTGGACAACTTAACACCATCATTTGAAAGTTCATTTAAAAGAGTTTTGTATCGGGTGTAAGTTTGAGACAGAGTTTCTGAGTCCTTAGCCTTGAAGGTGTTGTACTCAAGTTTCATGTCCATTATCCTGTTTTCCTTGGTATCAGATGGGCCTTCATGGCTATGAACTAGGTCATCCCAGGTTTGTTTGGCTGTACTACAGCTTATGACAGACTCCATTATATCATCAAGAAGACATGATATGATGATACTTTTGAGTCTTTGGTCCTGGTTGACCACTCTTCTCTCATCCTGAGTCCACTGAGCTTTAGGTTTAGGCAAACCTTCAGCAGTTTTTGGGACAAATGGACATTCATTTATACACTTGATATAATAAGGTTCCATCCCAATCAAATAGCAAAGCATACGCTTTTTCCATTTGTTGAATTTACCAACTTCAAGTCTAGGGGCAACAGTTGAATAAGCTCCACCCTTTTTATCGACTAGTTGCGGTACATCAATTTCAGCCATAAGGATCCTGATTTAAAAACGTTTTAGAGCGGCTTAAAATTTATAAAAGGTTTTATAATCAGCCAAGCTCTTATACCACTTGTTGTTCCCCGTTCACTATCATTTAAAACAGTTTAAGTATATAAAACAAGTTAATAGTGAACTATGACTGAAATTAACATAAGTAAAACACACAAAGTAATTTTCAACATTATATTCTTATTAGAAATAAATCAACAAAGAATACGTTACCCAAGTACTTGCGGAATAGTACTTGGGATTGAAATGACAAAGTTTGGTGATTCCTCTCTAAGCTCAGCTAAGTCCTGAGCACAACTCTTAGAGCTCACTAAGCTACCTCAGGAACTAAGTTGTATTTGGAGGAGTGAAAAGATGGCTTGCGTGTATGTGTGTTTTACAATTCACAAGCTTAACCTTTTCACTCCATCTCTTATGCTATTTATACATGTATGATTTTTAACTCTTTCCTAAGTGACAAACCGACATCATACGAAGACAAAAAACTCGATGTATTTTGTCTCGGCTACAAAGACTATTCCTAGGCAAGAGACAAGACTACTTTCCTAAGTTCAGTGATGACACTGAGCCTGATCTTTTGCCATTCAAGGAAAGTTGACTTTGGTTGATAAGGACTTCGTCTTATCTGATTCAAATTTATCCCGCCTTGTCCTGCTCTTTCTTCAGTCTTTACATCCTTCAGTCTTCTACTTGGCTTGTCTTCAAGTAAGTAGTTGGAGAGAGTCTAGGGATTCAGTGAGTTATTGTCATCACTCACTGAATCCATCATATTCTTCTTGACTCAGTCTTCACCCTTTAAGTTCCGCCTTACTGAGTAGAAAGACTTCTTCTTCGCCTCGTATTGAGTATCCTAAAGATGACTTACTGAGAGACTATGCACTCAGTGACCTATTAGTGTTTAACGGACTAAACACTTGGGCTATTTTCTATTCAAATCCTAGATTAAGGGGTTTGGGTATTTACAGAACCTAACAAAAATGTGTAAGTGTGTGTGTGTCGAGTAAGAGAAATGGAGGGAAAAATATAGGTTGGTCTTGTAGGCCAATTGGTGATGTTAGGTCACTAGTTTTACAACACAAGCTTATAAGAGAATAGATGAAGGCGGATGAACAAGCTATCCAAACACACACACACGTATGGATAAACACGGTTAAGGAAAAGAGTGAGTGAAAGAGAATAACTTGAACAACCAACCTTCAAATGAAGGTTTACAAGAGGTATTTATAGGAGGGAAGCTAGGGCAACACTCCTAGTTCCCTTCCTATTCTTATTGGGCTTGGGCAAGCTTATGGGCCTTCTACATAAGCTTGACCTTAAACAAACATAAAGGCCATAATAAAGCTACCTATTACATATGAAATATAAATACTTGAAATCCTGTTTAGGAGTGATTCCAACAATCTCCCCTCAAGTATATATGAATGAAAACGGTGAAGGCGTTGATGTAATAGTAGCGTGACGCTCTTCTCGACATTCTTCTTTCTTGTGAGAAGAATTGCCTTGATTCGAACAATCTCCCCGGTGTAGAGAGATAGTTATCTTTGAACAGTTATGCTTTGACGTCATCTTTAACTTTGTTCTTTGTGGTGAAAGTGATAGTATGTTGTTGCTCGATGCGCCTCGAGGTCTACTTCGTTGCTCCAAGTGTCTCCACGTCATTCTTCAACATGCTCACACGCTCTTTGACGTTGGAATTCAATAATGATGAAGTTCTTTAAGTCTTTAACTTTGTAGATTCTTTGGTTTGACGAAGAATCATTCACGTGTTATGTTGCTTTTGAATAGAACTTCCATTAGTGATGATGTTGGCGTGAGCATGAGAAGAATCAGACCACGATCATCCCGGCCGGAGCTTCCATAAGAAGAAAACATTTCAAACGGTTAGTAATAAGCGGTTTTCGGCACTTACAAGTTTGAACTTCGAGAGTGTCAACAGCATAGTGTGAGGGCACAACTCTGATTCTTACAAAGGCCGTTCTGAACCTGGAGTCCCACAAGTGAGATAACGCGATGTGCACATCTACGAGTTCCATGAGTCGCTGAGGTACACCGAAGCATCACCTCACGACTGTAGACCGTTTGAGACACACTCAGCGTAATCCACGAGGAGTTACCGAAGTGACTGCTGTGCAAGCGATTTTGCTTGATGTTGACCCTGGCAGGAGTTTCCATTCAATCACCGAGGATCACAGATGTGAACCTCTCATAAATGTTCTCGACAGTTGCTAAGATCTGTGAAGGACTCGATATGAACCACTGATGATCTTATTGTTGATCATCAAGTGATTAAATGTCAAGTGTTCCTAAGAGATCTTTTGATGAATCTCGTGGCTCTAGACTCAATAGTGCGTTTTGGTTTTCTGGAGCGGAGACTAGGGAGAGGGTCTCCTTCTTCAATACCAGAATCTCTAGGAGAAAGCCGATAGTTTACGTAGGGTTCCCTGAGAATGAAACAAGCTTCTGTTGAGAGAAACTTGAGTGGCTAAGAAGGTTTAGTGCATGCGTCACCGGGTCCATGACGACTTTTAATCTTCAATACCGGCGTCACTAGAGTGACAACCAGTAGCATATGAATTGAACCCGATTATGCGCCTAAGTTGAATAATCACGGAGGGCTATTTCTTTTCACCCTTTCTTTGCATTTCTTTTTAATTCTTCAACTCCTTCTTTCTCCGATTCTCATTTTCTCCTTTTTACAATCATACCTAAGGACTTCTAAATACTAACTATTTGTAGTGTCCTTGGGTAGATCCCTCCTGCTCTGGCGGATCATAGGACGGTTATTCCTAACCTTAGTCTCCTTATAACTCCATGACTAACCTATGTTTGCCATTAAAACCATGTATGAAAATGTCTCTCAAAGTGTTTGTAATGAAAAACATTTTAGTACCATCTGTTGAGATAAGATTTTGCATAAATACTCCCTCCACATGTGCTTAAGAGTTTCAAATGGTTAAAATGCACGAGGAAAGAGCGCACTTTTTGAATTGATCCACTGAAGATAGACAATCCCCCCGCGAGACACGGTTACGTTGCATAGTTAAAGAGTTACATTGTCCGCTTTTAGGTGACAACTAGCTCTAATAACTACCTTGAAGGTGTAGACAAACCCTGGAAGGTTGTCAAACCCGTCAGAGTTCATGTCTATCAAAAGTTTCTCGAAGGGTACATTCTACTCACAAGTCCTTTGGCGAGACACGTTTACATCACTAGCGAACTAGCTTGAAATTATTACCCTTCCGGGACAAGTCTTTTCGAGTTACTAACAGTTAAGTATCGTCAATTGTAGGTTAAGTCCGAGGTACACAGATTCATTTGCATTTTGTACAACATATTTCTTATCACACAATTTTCTCCCCCTCAAAATGGCATATTAAAGTGTTATTTTTGAAACGTTTGAGAATAAATATGACCATTTCGAGTGTTGCCGGAAGAATGACCACTGTGAACAATTTGTGAACAAAGTTTCAAATACTCCCCTCAACAAGTGATATAAACGGTTGAGGTTTTGAAAGTCTTAAGGGAAAGTACTTGTTCTTTTGAGCAAAACCTTGAAAAGTGAAAGGTTTGAAAGGTTTTACTCAAAAGTAAGAAGCTTTCGCTCCTTTTATAAGGATTGTGACATTGAAGCGTACCACGGGTCCTTTCGACAATTACGGGTTGTACACTGTTATGTGTGCACAAGCCATAGACATATTTAATCATACATCCAAAATTATGAAGAAAACAATTCAAGGGGTACCGGAAGTGCGTAGTGATGTTCCTGGAGTGCATGAGGCGTTGAAAGCCGGTGATGTTTCTCCTGGGTCGACCACCAACATAGCTCTCCAATCGTCGATCCCGTCGAACAACCGTTCATCAATCATGGTGATGATCCTTCTCACATCCCTCCTTTCACGAGAATTCCAGCTTACGAGATCCCACTTTTCAGGCGGTATATCCTTCAACAGTATGCTAATCCGTCCCTAACCCGCTTCAAAGTATGATCCCCGAATTTCTGAAGATCACTACACGCCATTAAGCAATTTCTTTGAAGTTCACTGCGGTAAACAACTCCGAAAGGTTTGCTGATGAGCGTATATTGAGGTAGGTGATTGAGATCGGGAAGAGTAAGCGTTGGAGGAGTGAGGTTGACAGCGTCGATAAGATTCAACGTACCATCCGGATATCTTCAACACGTTCTTTGATCACAATGCGTCTAATGAAGATGAGAACCGACTTGATAAATTCACGTTGAACTTCTTCGAGAATTGTCTCATACTACCCGCACCCTTGGCAAGGTACATGTCTTCGATGTCGTTGAGGGACAAGTTCTCAAAGTCAACCTCGGAGAATCCATAGTCCTGTTCATCTTGTCGTTTGACTATGATATTCTTTAAGAATGAATAGTCCCACTTAGACTTGAGATCAATGTGTTTGATGGCCACGATGTCCTTAGAACTATGTACTGCATGTTGAGACTTCGAACCAGGGCAGCTTCCGTAGTAGATTCTTGGCGTTCGCCGGCCAATGATGAATCCCATACAATGCATCTTGGTCGTATGCTTGCGTTGTCGAGAAAACAAGTGATTTGCACGTTCCTCGATAGCTATGCAGTTTGAGTAAATAGTCACTTTGGGAATGGAAGAGTCAATGATGTAGCGTGATTTTTTCGAACCATCGCTACCGTGTAGAGAAAATCGAGTCTCTGTTAAAGAAGTATCTGGAAGGGAATCCGTGGTTCGTCTGTTTGGCCAATGGTCGGTAGGTTTGGTCCAATCGATTGTAGTATGGAGGGTTGTCCCTTTGTGTAAAGTCAATGTTTGCTTCCGGATTGAGCCAATCCATGTCGTTAGACATAGCTCGGTCGATGTTCTCAAGATGATATTCGACCTCGGCAGGCTTTGAGCTGTCTTTAAGAAGTTGGAATGCATCATTCTTGATTCGCTTCAATTCCGATTTCGTCATTTTCTTCACATGGAACTTTTCTTGCAAAAGTTTTGCGTGCTCAATGTAGAACCGTCTACCAATTCTTGACCTTCATCGTGGTAGGAGTTTGATTGACAAGTGTGGAGAACCATTCAAACTCTTCGGTTTTATCGTTATTTAGCCATGAGACAACTGGGCCGAGTGAGTCTTTCTTCTTCTTCTTTTGGAAGGCCGGATGATGATCTGGTTTACTTGTTTGGGTGAGGTGGGTTGTTGTCGGGGCTCAAGGACCTCTTCATCGTCACCACCCGTATACTCAAAGTAATACCTGTTTTATGAGTCGGGGTGGTAACTTCGGAATCGTCCCGAGGTTTATCAGTAGAAGACCGAGGTGGAGGAGACTTTTGTTGAGAAGAAGTTTGTGGTGGAGGAGGTGGCATAGAGGTAGATTTACCGCATCGCCTTCGACGTTTAGGTGCGATTCCTTATCCTTATCATCGTCATCTCTTGGTCGTTTGGGTTGATCGGTGACAATTTCCTTGCATGATGATCTGAGTTGAAAATCAAGTAGATTTTGAAAAATTTAGCTTCATCGCAGTAAGCGTTCCGGATCGCTTTGACATTTGTATCACAAGCGAAGCGATTAACTTCAGTTCAGAGATCGACTGCCTTCTTTGGCCATTGTATTTTTAACCAATGCTACGATGTTAGGGGTGAGTTGTGCGAAAATATTTCTCTAGTCACACGGGGCGATGTACGAAGAAACTTGTGAGTATGATCTCTCAATCTTTGTCTTTTCAGTTCCTTTTGGATTTTAGGAGCGATATCACGAAGGTACTTGTTAGTGTAACCTTCGATCATTTCGTTCGGTTCCTCTTTACGATGACTCTTCATGAACTTCTGAACAAATTCCCTTTCTTTCTTCATCTTGTCATGCTCTTTCTCATACATATCTTTGTATGTGATCAAAGACAAAGAAATTTAGCTTTTGATGAGCACGCGTTTTTCTAATGACTTGTTTGACGGCTTTGTGAATTCGTTTATGAGCTTGAGAAATCCAAGATCGAGGTGGTTTCTTCCGTGATTTGGATGATGATTTTGTTGATCTTTTTGATGGTGGTGGTGATGAATGAGATGATGAGTCTGATGATGAGGAGACATGAGGAGACTTCATGTCCTTTGGAGTTTCGAGGTATCCTCCTTCGAGTATGTTGACCGCCTAGAAGAAACTTATCATAATCATCCTCGTCATCCTTAGACTTTTCTTTCACCGAGTTCTGTTTCAAATCATACTCAATAGTGTCCTCAATAGGCTGTTGTTTTTTGCACAAGAGTGGTGGCACGGATCCTTATCGGGTTGATTAACGCATGTCGGGATGGGAGGTGATGACTCCACTTGATCCTCTGGGCCACCCATTTGATCTTTAGCAAATTCTTGACCTTATGAATTTGTCTAACTGTGAAACTTCTTCATGTATGATTGATCAATTGCTCTTCTTCGAGCTTTCATCATGAGACTCAAGTCACAGAGTCTTTCCTTTTCCATGTTGGCTATTGGACTTGTAGATTTAGGCTTTGGAGGAGGGATACGGTTGCAGGTTGAGAGAAGGTAATCTCTTCATCATGTGGAGTACCTTGAGCTTTAGTCCACAAGCTTTCTTTCTTGGTTGGGTTTGGGAATTGGGATGGGGAGTAGCTTCCTTAGATGGAACAATCCTCTTTGAGGAGGGTTCCTCTTGGGAACTTCCTTTGACTCACGGTACTTGGTACTTCTGCACTTCCTCTTTTGGTTCTCCTTATAGGTGTTCCAGAAGATTTTTCGTCGAGATGCCCAACTTTGCCTTGTCATTTGCTTCGGATACCTTTTATGCGTTTGAGCTTTTCGACATCTTGATTAGAAGGAAATCGGTATACGGCACCTTGTTTCTTTGTAGGCGTTTCCTTGATTCTAACGATAGAATGGGTTCCGTCAACATGTGATTGTTGGGGTCATTGAGCCTCTTGGGATGTGGGATGAAGTCCAAGTGCTCTCTGGATCAACAATTTTGTATATCCGATGTAGGGAATCTTTGAGCCAAGTTTGTTGAGAAATGACATCATGTCATCCCAAATCGAGCCGATAGCGATGTGTTTCTTGTTGAACAATGCACAGAATATTTGCAGTTCCATGAGCTTAGGGTGCTCATGCTTATTTATCCACGACGAACAGAACTTGGTGATGATCATGTAGAGTGTTCTCCCGGGTTGAGGAATACTCTTAAGCTCTACGTGAGAGTGCTTGGTGATTACTCACAGTAGCCTCGTCATAGATATTGATTAAGAATTGGAGAGTGAGCTCTTGGTGAGGTGTAATATAGTTTGGTTGGATCGACATCGGAATTAGGAGAACGACTCTTAAGTCTGCGGGTGTAATGGTGACTTGTTTGTGATTGAGTCACCGTCGCGTGATTTGTCCTGACCCTTTCCATAGTGTTCGGAAGCTGTTGGATGTAGATCTGAGAGCAGTTGCGAGTGTGTAAAGCATGTTACGTCGGATGAGTCCTCGGAATATCAATAGCAATTAAACATGAAGATTAGCAAGTGGGGTGTCAAAGTCAACACGGAGATTATTCTTTCCAATCTTCATTGGATAGCCATGAGGATAAATATCAGCAATGGAGAGAACTTGATGCATCCATATTCATTTGTTCACCATGTTGTGATCACGAAATAACATTAGCCAAAAGAACCAACATATCGAAAGACATAATGTTAGTCAACGGAAGGTCTTAATGTCTAGTTATTGAATGTACGATTAATGATGATTGTTACGAGTCCTAAGTCACTTGTATGTTCAATAGTCCAATGATAAATGTTTAGTGAGTTAGTTAACTTTAAGTTTTAAAGTTTATTTTATCACTTATTGTTCACAACATATCAAACGATTTAAGTTTATTAGTGACATTTTAGGATTCGTGATGATATGATTAGTTTATTTACAAGTTTGTTCACGTAACAATTCATCAGAAGGTCAATCGAGGGTTAAGCGTAGTATTGGCAAAGATGCGGCGTAGGGTAATGATATATATGCAGAAACTTGAAGCTGCGGTAGAATCTAACTACGGCGTAAGAAATGTTGCGGCGTGGGAAAGGGAGACCTTATCGTAGAGCTTATGCGTAGGCATATATTAACCTTACGCGTAAGGTTACCGTAAGTTGACCTTATGCGTAGAGGTCTTGTTTACGCATATCCTTCACGAGGATCGCGTAGTCCATTGTAGAACCTTGCGTAGAAGCTGTTATGCGTAGGATTTTCTTCGCGTAACATAACTACGGCGTAGGGTAATCCTTATCGCGTAGATAATCAAATGACCTTGATTACGAATTTAAGTGTAGCAAGCACGAAATAAAACATCATATCATCAAAGTTAAACACATATCATTCATTTTATCAACAAAACATGGTATGAATCATTCATATGCGTTAGCGTGAAAGTCATGCAGCGTAGTCAAAACCCTAAGGGTTATGAATTGCAGCGTAAGTTTCTAACCATAGGATTTGCACCAAACTTTTACTGTTAGTTCAAGAGTGGTGAGAGCATATACCAAGTATTAACATCAACTCATGGTGAATCAAAAATACCCAAACTTATGAACCTTAAACCCTAATTTCAAAATGCGATTCGGTGTATCGGGTGGTTATAGAGCAAGGATATCATCATTCAACATCATATAGAACATAACCCAACAATCTTTGGACCAAAACACTTCACATTTGGAAGAACCCAAATCCACGCATAAACCCTAAGTTTCAAAATCAATCAATTCATGTTTCTGGGTAAGATTTGAGGACAAAGATATTATCATTGATGTAAAAACCGTTTTGACACAATCTTTTTAACCACAATCACACACAATCTTGATTATGTGTTCATACGCTTTATCGTAGAACACAAAATCAAGATTATACATCTTACCGACGTTGGATTCATGTAAAAATCAAAACCTTGTTTGAAAACATGTTAAGATATGAAACAACTTACAAGATGATGATCCAAAACAGTTGAAGATTGATTCTTATGCGTAGGATATGTTTGGTTGATAGTAATAAATGAGAAGAGTTAAGTTAGGTGGAGGTTTTGTTTAAAATAACTTTAAGTTTTTGGCAGGTTTGGTCCCTCCACCCATTTTCAAGCCCTTATAACTTCCAATTTGGTTACAAATGAAGATTTTGAAAAAACTTGACGACACTCCCCCTTGACTTGAGAAAATAATGAAAGGTTATTAATTAAAGTCAGGAGTGTCTTTAACCGAAATGTACCACCATTTGTAAAAATCAAGCGAGATATGATAACATGCAAGTACACGGTGATTTGAAGCAGTGTAGTTTATTTTCTCCCCTCAACACTTGATAAAAATCTTGAATTTTGAAAGATTAAAGTGTTGTGGAAAAATGTACTTGCAATGTTGATAGAAAAGTAGATTAGAAGAATATTTTTGTTGTTTTTATCAGGTTTGATAATTTTGTATTTTGTTTTGAAAATATTTTAAAAGATGTTTTGGTGTTTGTGAGTTTTAAGGCTGTTTTAGGAGGTCATCAATTCCTCTTGAGTCAAACACCTCATACCAATCCGGTGGACCAACTCATTAAACCTAGCGGGAGGCAAGGCTTTGGTGAGAAGATCTGCCAATTGGTATTCAATACCCAAAATATAATTCAGGTACCACTGTTCCACGTGATCCTTGATGAAATGATATCGGAGATCGATGTGCTTTGATTTCGAGTCTTGGCCGAGTTGCGCGAGATTGCAATTACACTCCGTTGTCGCATATACATCGGGATTACGTCAAATCAGTAACCATAGTCTTTGAGTTGTGTTCTCATCCATATGACTTGAGCACAACATGGTGACATGGCTACATATTACGCTTCTTCGATTGCGAACTTGCGGTTTATCACCAAGAAATTGTAAAGCTCACGAAGTGCTTTTCAGTGAGTCTAAGCATCTGCGTGGTCGGCATCAAAAGCGATTAGTTCAAAACGAATCCTTCGGATACGAGATCCCCAGTTAATGGTTCCCTTTATGTATCGGAGGATTCTTTTAGCCTCAGAGAGGTAAGTTTCAGTTGGTCGCGGCCGATACGGGAGCATAGATAAGCGGCAAAGACAATATCTCAGTGCTAAGCTGTAGATACATGAGAGACCCAATAATACTACGGTATTTTGTAGGGTCCACCAATTTCCCATGTAAATCAGTGTCTAACTTCTTGGTATGAGCCATTGGTGTGGCATAGGTGTCACTGGTTTTCATTCCAAATTTGTTTAATAATTCAAGGGCATATTTGGGTGACTCGAAAAATACCACGGGGTGATTGATGAACTTGGTCAGAAAGAATGTAAGTTCACCCATCATGGACATTTCAAAATTTTTCTTCATTAGTTTTGCAAAAGCGATTGAAAACTTTTTGTGTGTAGACCCAAAAATGATGTCATCCACGTAAATTTGAACAATTAAGATATGTTCCCGTGATATTGTATAAAAAGAGTTGGGTCAACCGAACCTTTGGTGAAATTATTAGCAATGAGGAAAGATGATAGCTTATCGTACCATGCCCGAGGATCTTGTTTGAGACCATCTGAGCTTTGTTGAGTTTGTAGACATGATTAGGAACTCGGGATCAAGCGAATCCATCTGGTTGGTGACATAAACCGTTTCTTTAAGTTGTCCATTGAGAAGCGGTTTTGACATCCATCGATAGCCGTTATATTCATATGAGCTGCGAATGCTAGAAATATCGAACGACCTCAAGGCGAGCAACGGGCAAAAGATTCTTCAAAGTCTAATCCCTCTTCACGTGATAACCCTTAGCGACCGGGCGTGACTTGTTTGGATGGCGTTCCTTGAACATCAATTTGTTTCCAAATCCATTTTAGACCAATGGCGTAGACTCGTTTGGTCTTTCAACGATTCCCATACTTCAAGACGTTTGAATTGGTTGAGTTCTTCTTGCATGGATTCAATCGTCTTTTGTCATTGCGTCTTTGATGTTTTTAGGTTCAGATTGGACGGTGAGTGCATAAATGCAATGTTCACCGTCAGTGAAGGCGTTGTCTCGTAACGGCGGTCGGGTTGCCAATAATGTTTTCGAGGAGGATGGTCTTTCGTCCATCTATGTGTGGAGGGTTGATGTTGGTATACATTGTGCGGTCGAGGATTCAAATGGTTTGTGGAAGATTCAGCGACATCGGTGCGGCGATCTCATTAGCAAGCGGGTTGAAGAAGCGCATTTGGATCAAAATCTGCGGTGGGGTACTTCATTGAATATCATCGTTGGTTCATCATTTGTTAGGCGGTGTGTTCAAGCTGTTGTGTTGGAGTCAAGCGGTGTAGGTGCTTAACTTCGATAGTTGTTGTAGCGAGTGTATCGGTATAGGAATATTATCCGGGTTGTCTGTGAGGAAGCTGTGGATACACGAACCGCGTTCATCAATATAGATCCCGAGCAGAGCAAATAACCTTTCCATTTGTTGTGAGTTAGGTGAGGGGCTTTCTTCGGTGATGATGGGGTTTGAGGGAAGTTTAGCGGTTGTGACGGGTTCTAAGCTGTTATACTCGAAGCCATAGGCATTGTACGCATAGAAAGATAGAAGGGGGCAAGGAAGAAGATATGGATCCCCGAGTATGGCGGGTTCAGTGTTAGAGGCATAAAAGATGTAGTGTCAATTATCTTCTTGACACCTGAACATGCTATTTTGATGATTTCCTTTCTGCCTCCTGCGGATGGATGTAGAGATTATCACCTTGCTTTGTTTGGTGCAACTTCTGGTATCTTGCACAGCAGGAATCCACCTAAGACCGGAAGTTTTTAGCGTACTTGGTTGGTATCCATCTAAAGGTTAGATCTAAGGGATGTGGAAACTCTTTGGGAAAGTCTGCGTCCTATATGGATCCACCTATTAGGTTTTACGACGGTTTACATTTTAGATCCGGGTTTTATTTAGCATTTACATTGAGTTAACTTGGTTTTGGTTTGCTACTCTGGTAGTGTTGGTAATACACTTTCGAAGGTGATACACACTAGTGCGTGAACCTAAGATTCCATCCTTTTGTAGTAGTGCCCTTTTCTAGCCTTTTCGGTCATAGTTCTTGTATCGTCATTTGAATCATATGAATTTTTCTGTTTAATGCTGGTTTAGACACGGTGTTATTGGAAATCCTAGATTGGCGAGGAAGCGACCTAAGTTGAGTTTAACGAAAGCAATTATACTTGAAACAAGTTTATGAAACATGTTTAGCGAGAAGCGAAGAAGTTATTCTTAGGCCGGGAATGTGGGAGTGGCTGGTTTATCAAATGATTATTCTCGACAACTTGGGAGGCAAAGTGGTTTGTATTTTGAGCGTTGATTAAACGCCGGTTGGTTGTCCCAACTCTTGATTGTTTTGATTGGTTTTAGAGACGATTTCCCCTAGATTGTTGGTTTTGTAAAATTAGTATCCACATTCTTGTTGGTGAATCTTCTCGGTTTGTTTTGTAAAGCAACATGTGCAAGCCCCTTTGCTTGAAGTTGAGCTTTTAAATGCTCATTTTCTTTTACTAATAAATCCACACGATTACTTTGTTCATTTGAAAGTACGACCATTGTGTTGAGGAAAAATTGTTTAGTAATTTAAGTTCAAGAGAGATGCAATGTGCCTCTAGTTTTGAAAAATCTTTATGAAATTGAGCAATGGTCTTTTTGAGAAAAGAATGATTTTGATTCAAGAGTTTGATTTGGCGTTTGATTGAATTGTTAACAAGTAAGGGCTGAGACATGAGATAGTTGTGGACATTGTGCAACACAACGGTCAACCTCTCGCCTTCGTGCTTGAATTAAGTTTTGCCAGTTTGTTATTACATTCTGCCGGGCAGAATATGATCCAGCGATGGGTGTACCTCGACCATCATTACGTTAGCCGGTGTGTCATAGGTGGGTAAGATATCTTCCTCGACCATTTGTTCAACGTCCTGATTGAAACTTTGTGTGGTAGTTAAGTATGATATGCTTCTCGAGATCTGCTTCTTTGTCATGTTGCTTTTCCAATGCTACAACCTCATTGTCGCATTCTTGGCGGATCGCGGTACTACAACATTCTCCAGCGTCCATTTGAGCATTCCTTTCATGTACAACAACTTTCGTGCACCTTTATGCGGTAGCGGGATATTTAGGGTGAATCTTTGTTTTGATGCTTGAATGCAGAGAGATATAGCCAAGAATCCTTCTTGCAATGCCACAAATGAATCTTTATGATGAGAATCCATTTCACTCCTAGCGGAGGAAGAATCCAAAAGAGAAGAAGGTGCAAAAGTAGATATAGCAGCTTTGAGAAAGTCGATATAGTGAATTTAGGTTTCCTCCAAAAATAATTTTGAAAAAATTTTGACTCTCAAAATTTGAAATTCACTATAAAATCCAATTTTAAGGTTGAAAGAAAATTTGTTGAGTTACTTGACAATTTTGGCCTTAAAATTTTACGAAAAATTTGAATTTGGGCCCAAAAAATTTGAATTTTTGACCAAAATTTTCACAGTTAAACCAAAATTTGAATCTCGCGTAAAATTGAACGTTTAGTCTCCTCGAAAAATTAAATTTTACTCAAATTTTCCCTTAATTTGAATCTTAAGATAACTTGTGTTGGTGGATCTTTGTAGTCGAATGAAAGCATTGTTGATGAAGTGTCTTTAGGCGTAGAAATCACAATAACCAAGTAGCACTTAAGCGTAAAAACACCAACGTTACGCGTAACAATCAAAGAGTTTGTACGTAGGTTTAGCTTACAGCGTGCTTGAGGGAAAAAAGACTAAAGTTATCATTAAGCATGAAGTTAGTTAGAAAGTTAGGTTAGGATTCCTTATGCGTTAAGACTAGGTTTGGCAGTAAGATGAATCTTAGGCGTAGGATTTTCTACGCGTAAGCTTATGCTTATGCGTAAGATTAGGGTTTTATCCCAAATGATCTTTTACACTATCTCAGTGCAAAAGATATCTAAAGTCGACGATATTTTTGAGGCTTATCCAAGCAAGAGAAAACACGGAGTAAACCAACGAAGATCAAACCAAGGAATAACTTACGCGTAGTTTTAGGGTTTTACTACTCGTAGGATTACTCGTAATATTGATTTTGCCCAAAGATGTTTCTAAACCAGATTTTTGTGATGAAATAGCTTCAATATCACCAAAATAACACAAAAGTGTGAAACTTGATGATACAAAGCTTCTAAAACATTCTGGCGTAGGAAAGCACCCTTGTACAAAAACTAGCTTAAAGCGAGTCTACACACATAAAAGTTTCAAACTTTTTGCCAAAACTTAAACTTTAACACCCAATAACCTTTAAAGTACAAGAATCTTGGATTGAAAAGTGTAAAAATGAGTTTTTAAGCGTGAGAAAGGTTAAAAAGCGTGAACTTTAAGTAGACAAAAACAAACCGTTTCACCCAACTAGATGGCGATTGATACCCTTTGTTAGGTCACTAGTTTTACAACACAAGCTTATAAGAGAATAGATGAAGGTGGATGAACAAGCTATCCAAACACACACACCGCATTATGGATAAACACGGTTAAGGAAAAGAGTGAATGAAAGAAATAACTTGAACAACCAACCTTCAAATGAAGGTTTACAAGAGGTATTTATAGGAGGGAAGCTAGGGCAACACTCCTAGTTCCCTTCCTATCCTTATTGGGCTTGGGTCAAGCTTATGGGCCTTCTACATAAGCTTGACCTTAAACAAACATAAAGGCCATAATAAAGCTACCTATTACATATGAAATATAAATACTTGAAATACTGTTTAGGAGTGATTCCAACAGGTGATGAATTAAGGATGTTTACCCTAATGTGAAGTCATAGAGAGGATCCTTGCAAGGTATGTAATCCTTAATTTCATTTAATTGTAAATTTGAGAGTTAGGGTTCTTGTACCCAAATTGGGGGTTTTGGGTAATTAGGGATTTAAGATTAAATTGAAGTGTTATAGTGTTATTGGGTAATTTTGGGATGTGATCATTATATGATCATGTAAACAATTAAAGAGTTATAGTAATGATGGGTTAAAATTGAGTAATTTATGGGTTGGATCATCATATAATCAAAATATGATTTTGTGATGATTAGAGGTTGTTTTAATCCATGGTTATAGCTTTGGAATGATGTATTAAGTGTATATTGATTATGTGTTTAAAGGTGTTAAACTTTGGATGATGATGATGGAAGATAGTGATGATGATGATGTCTTTGGTATTATTTAGCTTGGATTAAGGTAAGTAACTTGCACTAAAACATATGTTATATGTGTGTTATCCATATATGTGTTATGATTGTGATAGTGTTTAGCATATGGATTGAGTAATGAATGAAGGTTTATGTGGTATATTGAATGTTATGGATTGGAAGCAATGTAAGTGATCATGATGCTTACGTACTAATATGTGTATGATATGTGTTTTATGTCGGGTTACTTACTAGCGAGCTTATGGTTTAGCTGTCTAACCATTTTGTAGGTTCTCTTGTAATGAAGATGCTAAGGGTTGTCCTTTGGAGCATGGCTAAACCATGGATTAGTTGTGAAGAGTGGGAAGGTAGTAAGAAAGTTAGGAGCTAGGTATATGTACCGAGCTCGTTGTCAAAGTTGTTCCCCATGAGTTTTAAATGGGTTAAATGTTTGTAATGTCAAGTCTTTGGAATGGTTTAAGAGTAATTTTACATGTCTCAAAGCATGTTAAAGAGTTATGTTTAAGTGGTGTATGCAAGCGGGTTAAAGCGGGTGTTTGGCACGTTACTTTGTAAAGCCGTTTCAGCGGGTCATTATGACCATATTTAACATATTGGATGTTTATAATGTTCCAATGATTTACGGAAGTTTGGTGCTATGTCATGTTATAGAAGTAGTTTTTCGAAAATGGGTCAAAATATGTAACTTGCGAGAAATCCAGGAAAAAGGGTTTATTTTAGACTCAGATGAGTCATTTTTAGAATAACAGAAAATGGGTCCATTTTAGAGATAAATGAGTCTATTTTAGACTGCAAATGAGTCATTTTAGTGTGTAGGAAATGGGTCCATTTAGATGCAAATTGGTCTATTTTAGGGTGCGAGGAAAATGGGACTACTTCAGAGTATAAAAGGGTCTATTTTAGACTAATACCATCAAGTGTTAAAAAAAATCAAGTCGGGAAAGGGGCGTAACAACCATCCAGGTTAATGCGGTGTTTATGATCCCTATGGTGAAGTGATGAGATTGATATGACAAATATAGCTTCATCTTATGTTTGTTCTGCTACACCACACAAAAGAATCAATGGGATCATCCCTTGGAAAATGTTATTGGGGATTTCAATCTTTGAAAGAACTACAAGATCTAAAGTTAGAAGCATAGTGAGATGGATTCTTCATTGCTATCTATGAGGAAAGAAATCATGGTGCCTACGGTCATGTCTCTTTGCACGCTTTTTTCCCAAACAGAACCAAAGAAAGTCTACAAAGCTCTTGAAGATGAATCCTGGGTAGAAGCAATGCAAGAGGAGCTTCTCCAGTTTAAACTTCAAAATGTATGGGTTTTGGTGGATCTTCCTAGTGGCAAGAGAGCAATTGGCACTAAATGGGTTTTCAGGAACAAGAAGGATGAAAGGGGTGTAGTAATCAGGAACAAGGCTAGACTAGTAGCTCAGGGGTATACACAACAGGAAGGGATTGATTATGAAGAGGTCTTTGCTCTAGTAGCAAGGATTGAGGCTATCAGACTTTTCATGGCCTATGCATCATTTAAAGACTTCACAGTATACCAGATGGATGTGAAGAGTGCTTTCCTCTATGGGAAGATTGAGGAGGAGGTGTATGTCTGTCAACCTCCTGGCTTTGAAGATCCAACCTTTCCAGACAAAGTCTACAAGGTTCAGAAGGCACTCTATGGTCTGCATTAGGCCCCAAGAGCTTGGTATTAAACTTTAGCCAAGTATCTTTTGGGCATGGCTTCAGAAGAGGAAAGATTGATCAGACTCTATTCATCAAGAATGTGAAGAATGATATCTTGTTGGTGCAGATATATGTAGATGACATTATTTTTGGCTCAACCAAGCGGGATCTATCTGAGAGAGTTTGAAAAATTGATGCATGATAGGTTTTAGATGAGTTCTATGGGAGAACTCACCTTCTTTCTTAGGCTCTGAGGTCAAGCGAGAAGAATGGCATATTTATCAGTCAGGATAAGTATGTCAAGGAGATTATGGTGAAGTTTGGCTATGAAAATACCAAGATTGCAAGCACTCCTATGGAGCACAACAAGCCACTACTTCCAGATGCTGATGGTGAAGAAGTTGATCAGCATCTCTACAGATCCATGATTGGATCATTGATGTACTTATTGCCTCGGACCGGATATTATGTTTTGCGGTGTGTGCACGTGCAAGATTTCAAGTCTCTCCAGCTCTCTACTTGCATCTTTGTTAAAAGAATCCTTAGATATCTGAAAGGCCTTTCTCACCTAGGCCTTTGGTATCCTAAGGACTCTCCCTTTGATCTGGTGGCTTACTCGGCAGTGATTATGTTGGGGCAAGTCTTGATAGGAAGTCAACCACTAGAGGATGTCAATTTCTTGGTGATAGGTTGATTTCATGGCGGTGCAAGAAGCGGTATTGTGGCAAACTCTACATTTTGAGTATGTACCTATTGCAAGTTGTTGTAGTCAAGTTCTCGGATTGAGAATCGAGATGCTTGATTATGGGTATAATTTCATGGGCACTGTCATTTATATTGATAACAACGGTACTATATGCATTATCAAAAATCCAGTTTTTCATTCTAAAACTAAACACATTGAGATAAGACATCACTTTATAAGAGACTGTAATGAAAAGAAACTAATTCAGGTTGAAAGGATTGATACTGAGTTTAATGTTGCAGATATTTTAACAAAAGCTTTTGATTTGGGAAGGTTTCAGTACTTGGTCACAAGTATTGGAATGCTTCATCCATAATATGTCTTATCTCTCTCCTTTTTGTAAAGTCTTGTGAACTGGTGATTAGTACTGATTGTTATCTGGTTAATACTGATTGTGTAAAGTTAATACGGATTGGCAAGAAAATGTCTTGGATTGTGTTTTCTTGGTTTTGGACTAACTTTTCAGGTATAACACAAGCAGTATGGATATGGTTTGGTGACTAGGGGTTACAACACATGGTTCTCTCTCTTATGCTTATTAGAAGTCACCACATGATGGAACTTGTTGTAACAATAGAATATGTGATGCCAAAGCATTATGTGGCATCTTGTGATTTAAATGAACATGAATTGATGGTTTTAGTTGGTGAGATCATTCGCACTAACCCTCTTTGCCATTCTATCGTTTACTGATAGTGTGACTAGCCTAAGGGCATCGGCAGAAGGCGTGAGCAATCGTGAATCCAACACTTGTGTTGGAGCAACACGCCATGGTGGAAACCCTGTCGAGGAAGGCCCTTTTAATAGGACTATCCATCACGAGCGATTGCTGCACTGAAACCATTGGTTTTCACCAAACTAGAGGCCATGTAAGGCCGACCTTGATTAAATGTCTGTCATCACATTTAATCCCTTCAAAATTCGGGTTTAGTATCATATTTTCCAAATTATGAGATAATACTGATGGGTACAAGTTAATATTGATGGTTATAAGTTAGTACTGATAAGCATAGTTAGTACTGATGAACTAGCCGTTAGTACTTATTCCAAAAGTCAGTTATGCAATGACTACTTTTGCAAATTGGGAGGTTACCGCCGGTTTCTTTATATAAGGGTTTCCTAATTAGTTTCCCTTTACTTATTACCAAAGATAATTACTTGGCGGTCCAATCAAAATTTTCCAAATCTTTATATATTGCATAACTTTCCAATTGCTTTCACCACAATTCACTAAATGCTTTTGCGATTAAATCCCACTTTACTATCCCTAATTCTTCTTACTCATGGCTCCTCTTGATTTTGTCGATAAGCACAACATGGTGGCGTGCTTGGACTTGCCAGAAGGTAATGAAGAATTTACTGAGATAGTAGCCTTCCTCAATTGAGCGCAGCATCAGGTTTGCTTTACTTTTAAATCCTACTATCTTATGTACCCGGTCGGAGGTTTTGGCTGCTGATTGCCTCAACAAGCGAGGAAGGGGTACAACAGCTAATTGGCACAGTGGATGGCACCCAAATTGTTATTACTGAAGCCTCTCTAAGAGAACATCTTCATCTTAGAGATTCTGAAGGTATTAGCACTTTGCCAGCCACTGACATAATTGAACAACTCACATTGATGGGGTATAGACATGACAATACTTTCAACTTTCACAAAAGTCAGTTTTCCCCACAATGGAGGTTTCTAATTCATACCCTCTTACATCGCTTAAGTCACAAAAGGACTGGCTGGGATGCTTTTCCCACAAACATAGCCACAGCCTTGGCTTACCTTGACGGGGTGTTCAATTTTCAAATTATATTTTTAAGGGTATGCTTAAAAATGCAGTTAGCAAAACCAAGTTTCTGATGTATCCCAAGTTTATACAAATGTTTTTGGATCTTCAGAGACAAAACTTGCAGCCTCACAAAAATATTTATCCATAAAAAATACTAACAGCCAAAGTGTTTTCAAATATGTTAAGGGTTGTGGTAGGATACAGTGGGGTTGTAGTGCCATTATTTCAAAACATGCTTATTGCAGAGGGTGAAAGACCATCAAGCACAGGTGGCTCCCAACACACACCCACAGATCCTGAACACTCTCCAGATCAACAAATTTCATCAACCAGTAGGCACTCCAGACAAGAGAGTGGGACAGCTCAGACCCATTCTCCTCTTAAAATTGTACCAGATGAGCCTATCTCAGGTGATGGAGGAGATAGAATGGTGAGGGCTGCCACTACTCAACCAGGCTTAGAAGCTGGTGAGGATAGTGGTAACATCAATAAGACCCAATCCATGCCAACACCTAGTGAGCACTCCTCACAGGGTAGACCCAGGCAAAGGCTAAAACGGGGAGAGGGGGTGTATCTGCTCAGGCTAGGCCTGGGAGTGCATCTCAATTGCCCAATGACCCACCTCTCTCAGCAGTCACACGTTGGACGTGGTGAGGGCAGCTTATCACTTCAGGATATGACGGAATTATACAGATTCTTATGCAGAAAAGTGAACACTCTGGAGATTGCTTTGGATGAACACAAGAAAGGCTGCTGCAAAGTTCATACCGAATGCTACTTAAGATGAAAAGGCTAGAGCATCAAGTAAAACTTCTTTCCAAACCAACAGCAGACATCTCCAGTCACCACATCTCTCAAACGACAGACCAAGTTCGAATTTCTAGCACATCTACGAGAAGATTCTTCCAAACGGGGAGGAGTTCGAAATTCAAAGTAGAAGATAATTTGGTCAATGGCAAGGTGGTCAATGTGTTCAAGATTTTCAGAGTCCTTTTCTTGATGAAGAAGAAGTTGATTCCCAAACATGGAAAGTACTTAGTACTCCTACATGCCTTGTCGATTACTATCCCATTAGTATGTTAGTGTTGTAGTTAGTGCTGATAGTACTATGGTTAGTAGTGTTTAGTCAATTACTAAGTCCAATCTTTCATGTAGGCTGGCGAATTACAACAAGAAACAACAACGAGAGGCTACTATCATCACTACCACTCCGTGAAGACGTGATGAGAAGATAGAGAAACATGCATCTTGGGACTTCAAGCTGAAGAAAATAGTTCCATCTCTCCCTTACGAAGCTACCGTTATGTACTTAAGGAAGAAGACCAAGTCGTGACACCCAATCCTGAAGAAAAGGAGTGGTTATTCAAGAAGGAGGTGTTCCACCATCACCAACCTCCTCAACTCCAAATATTGATCCAAAAGACGAAGGCAAGGGCATCTTGGTAGAAGTACCAAAGAAGAAGAAAGAAATTGAAAGGTTAAATGAAGAGGCAGCAAGAAAGATTTTAGCGAGAATAGGAGGAGAAGAATTGCAGAAAGATGCTGCAGAAAAGGAAAAGAAAAAGATGGCTAAAATTGAAGAAGATTGGCAAACATGGGATGACATGAGAGCCAAAGTAGAAGCAACTTCGGGAAGTACAACAAGATAAGAATACAAGTGTTAATGAAGCAGCTCTGTTATTTAGTGAGATCTTGGCGGAGAAAGAGCGAGTCATCAGACAGCAAGGAAATTTAAAGGCCTCAAGACCTCCAAACAAAAGTCGACAAAGATGTATCTCTGTAAGTATATTAAGTATCAAGGTAAAGACAATAGAACATTGAAGCAGCTTAATCAGTTACCTTGGGAAACTCTTTAAAAACTTGCTGACAGAATTCAAAGAAGCTTACTCAACTTCAGACCTATGTCAGATGATGATTTTGTTAAAAGGCCACTACCAATTGGAAGCTACAAAAGACCATCAGAAGAAGAGCTTCCTCAGTACGTACCCAGTGAAAGCATCTGAAGATGAAGGTGGACTCACAGAAGAAGAGCTCAATAGGATGATGTTAATTGAAGCTCCAGAAGATGCATTGTACTTTCGAGCCCATCAATACTAGGTATCCAATTCTTGGTTGGGATATCTGAAGATGGAAAGAGGAGGGGATTCAAAGAGCTGGTGGAAGGACAACTGCTTACTTGTATCTGGTGGATTTGTTTGCATCTATTGACAGGGATGATTTGCTTAAGCTATAGGAGTTAGTCAAGAACAGGTTCAAGAATAGAGATCGGATAATGACAAGGATCTGGAATTACTTTATGAATTGTAGAATATCTTTGAACCATATCCATCAGGAGAACAATGGTATCAATAGAAGAAGTACCAACTTGGACCTTGATGAGGCCCTTCTTCTGTTTGGGTAGGGGCGGGTGGGAGGCTGGTGGTGGAGCATCTTCAACCCCATCAAGGATGAATTTTGGAAAACCTCTGCGGCTGCCTTTGGCAAGGTGCATGTGGAATATATGGGTTGTGTTTTCCAATTCTGTATAATTGGTGGCACTACCGGCGGGTTGGTTCAGGGGATGTAGTTAGTAGGTCGGTAACCTTTAGGCGACCAATGAACACCTCAGGGCTAAAACATGTGACCATGGCGCTTCAGTTTCATCACTATAATGACCTTGAATGAATAACTGTCACAATAATTTCTTCGGTTAGCCTTATGTGTATTGTAGCTTTGTTTTGTGTGTTATGTGTATGGTATCACGAGAGAATTGTTTTGAAAAATTTACGTGACGCCCTTGTTATCAGTTTTTCCTTTACGTAGTTCGCCATGGTTTCATTCCAGGTTGTTGGCAGTGCCTGTGTGGCATGCTTTCTGCAATTTTGTTGCCGCAAACCTTGCACCGATTAAAGTACCAGTCTTATTGGTCATCGATCCTTACGATCGTGGCTTTTGTGAATTGTTGTTGTTCAAAGGATAACTTGAAAATTTTATTATCGAAGTTCAAGCATCGATTGTTCTGGTTTTATAAGTAAGCTACTCACCGTGATACTCTCTGGACTGGCTTGTGTTAGCATGCTAACAGGTGTCAAACGACGTGTTGGGAAAATCGTTTTTGGGAGTTAATACTTATTGCAGTGGAGTTAGTACTGATAGTGTTATTTAATAAGTATTAACTAGTTAGTACTGATAGTGGAAATATTAGTACTGATAGTGTTAGAGTTTGTACTGATCTATGTTAGGAATGTCGTGTAAGAGTTGTAATAGCATATCTTCTATTCCAATAGAAGATATGATATACTTAATGCATAGTTATCTCTTTAAGGGATCTCCTTAGTGTATAAAAGAAGATCCTAGCTAGGTTAAACATATACAATACATTCTAGCCTTAAGAAAAGCCTCAAGGTTGTAAACCCTAGTACTAGGAGAGTACTCGTATTATTGCTTAATAATATTGTAGCGTTTGGTGTTATCTGTGTTTACATTAATCTTCTAAGTGCATTCAAGTAGATTCCGCATACTTGTGTACATCTACAACAAAGTTTCTCATTGTTGTTTTGGAATCTTCTGAGGCAACTAACACGTTTGCAAGCTAAGTGTTCTAGATCCAAGGTTTGGGACTTCACACGACGGGTGGGTGGTTGCTTGCTCTGCCATGCATGTCTGCTGTGGTAGCTGCAAAGGTTACGCACAAAGCCCATTTCGTCATACACTGTGTCAACAAATTTATTTTCTTATATATAGGTTAACGTTATGCTAGTTTGTAGATAAAGCTTTAGAATCATACACTTGGCGAATACGGTCTGTTTCTTCAACTTGTGGATTCAGATAATAGTGGGTAGCGGTGTTCTGAAAGTTGCAATCCTTTTATTTGTTTAAGACAATGTATCTTTTTATTAGTAAGATTCTGTTGTTTTATGTTTTGTTTTGTTTGTAATGGCAGGATCACGTGAAAACCTTTTAGCCCAAAGGCTGACAGCGATGATGACCGGCGTTCCATATGAGCAAGTGTCTGTGTTTGAAAGTTAGTGGCCATCTCATTCCAGAGCATCAAGGTTACGACATTACCACTGCATACTCAAAATTAGATATAGATTGCGCGATTTTGTATGCACGTTCTATAAAGGGTTGTTGGTACTTACTTTAGATTCTGGATGTCCACATTTCCGCGAGAATCTTGTTGGTCGTTGGGTCCCCGAATTCTCTTATAGGTCCGATGGTTCTGATAATTCCTATGTAATCTTCTTATATTGGTAAAATCAGGTACATGGCATTTTGTTGTGAAAGTAGTAATGCAATGTATATCATACATGTTAGTGCATAATTCCTGGCATCCGCACGTCGTCCCAATTCATTATTCACAACAAAATCGAAATGATGTTCTGGGAATCCATGGTCTTCGATTTAAGTTACCTGAGTGTATTTTCCAAATAGTAGTGTCATAGGATTGTTTAAAGTGCGTTGCCAATTCTCCGTTTTTTTTGCGACCAAAGCGTTCGATCTTGTAGCAGAATCCAGGTTCCAGTTTGGTGTCGAAGATTCTCATATCCCACAACCGGGCGTTTGCCTGAATGCGGTACCTGTCAATGTAAAGCTTGTATGGTTCAAGGCGTTCGCTGAAAACATAATGTATATTACGAAAAATAGTGACTTACATTTTTGTCTAAAAGTATGAAGCAGAGCCTGTGGATTTGGGCGAACGCGTTTTGACATCCATTTTCGGTACACCTTTACTTCAAGTGGCATGTCGAAATCAGCGGGTTTCAGGTTCATCAGGTCAGTATTTTCTGATTCGAACTGGCCCTTGCCTTTGTCCATTGCAGGGTGCGGTGTCGATTGGTGCTTTTTTCCTCTTGTGATTCGGTTGCGGGATCTGCTGTAGCCTTACCTTTATCTGCCATTTCTCTGTAAATCGGAAAAAAGACTATCAATGTTCATTTAGTAGATGATGATAGACTTTTTCAGTTAAAGTCCTGGTCATAATTCGCAAATAAATATTTTTTAAGCATTCATTGCGCTATGTACATTGAAACAAAGGATTCTATATTGCATAAGTGCCGCCTGCACCTAATGGCATAATGTTATGAAAAAGTGTAAAAACATATTGTATAATAAGAGGCAGTAAGGTGTAGTTTGCAAATAGTGTCTTCTTTATATGAGTGATTGTCTATTCATAAATAAGTGTCCATATGTTGCTCGAAATCCTATTAGTGGCAAATGTTCTATGAATAAGGTATAAGCAATGTGTAATGAGGAAGTCGCCGTCATATAATGTGCCAGAAACTATAGTTATGAACATGGGTTGATGACAGGTGCATGTTAGACATAGTAAGTCAAGATAACATATTCAAGGGCAATGTCAATGACCTGTATGTCGCTCATCTGCTCAACATGTAGTGAATACGTCGTTTGCTCTAGGATGTTGGAAAAAACGAAGGGCAAAGCCCGTTATAGAAATGTAATCTGCTCAGCTGCTTAGGAGATGGTTCATGATATACTAAAAGTGCAAGCCTAGTTCTATGGAATTGGTAGTCGTTGACAGATAAAATCGTAGACCGTCAGGTGAGTAACGAAGAATGGGTAATTATAAGCGGTATAAGGAATCACACTCTCTGGCATATCCCGTGCATCAGTTGGTGTTGCTAAGCAATAATGGGTTAAAGACAATATCATATTATAAGTATAAGTAAGCAGTAGGATGCATTAACAACAAATAAGTAGTGCGTCTAATGAATAATGGCTTCCTAAGCAAAAAAGCGCCTATAACTCTGGCATATTGATTTTGTTTAGAAAGACTTTCTAAAAGACTTCCTAACACCACAAAAAAGACTTCCTAACACCACAAAAAACATTGTCTATAAAGACTTTCTAAACAAAATCAATATGCCATCGGTTATAGGCGCTTTTTTGCTTAGGAAGCCATTATTCATTAGACGCACTACTTATTTGTTGTTAATGCATCCTCTTTACTTATACTTATATGATATTGTCATTAACCCATTATTGCTTAGCCCACTTGCATTGGGGATATGCTGAGCGTGTGATTCCTTATCGCTTTATAATTGCCCATTCTTCGTTACTCAAACGGTCTGATGTTATCTGCCCAACGACTACCAATTCCATAGAACTAGGCTTGCCACTTTTAGTATATCATGAACCATCTCCTAAGCAGTGAGCGATTACATTTCTATAACGGGCTTTGCCCTCGTTTTCCGGCATCCTAGAGCTAACGACGTATTCACTACACGTTGAGCAGATGAGTGACATACAGGTCATTGACATTGACCTTGAATATATTATATTTGCTGTAACATAGTAACATGCACTGTCATCAACCCATGTTCATGACTATAGTTTCGGCACATTATATGGCGACTTCCTCATTACACATGCTTATACCTATTCATAGAACATTTGCCACTAATAGGATTTCGAGCAACATATGGACACTTATTTATGAAAAGACAATCACTCAGATAAAGAAGACACTATTGCAAACTACATTCTTTCCTCTTATTATACAATATGTTTTTACACTTTTCATAACATTATGCCATTAGGTGCGGCGGCACTTTATAGAATCCTTTGTTTCAATGTACATAGCGCAATGAATGCTTAAAAAATATTTATTTGTGAATTACTGACCAGCACTTTAACGAAAAAAGTCTATCATCATCTACTAATGAACATTGATAGTCTTTTTCCGATTTACATAGAAATGGCAGATAAAGGTAAGGCTACAGCAGTCTATCGCCGAATCACAAGAGGAAAAAACAGACCAATCGACACCGCACCCGCAATGGACAAAGGCAAGGGCCAATTCGGAATCAGAAAATACTGACGATGAACCTGAAACCCGATTTGACAGGCCACTTGAAGTAAAGGTGTAACGAAAATGGATGTCAAAACGTGCCGACCCAAATCCAACAGGCCTCTGCTTCATACTTTTAGAAAAAAATGTAAGTCACTATTTTTTGTAATATACATTATGTTTTAGCGAGCCTTGAACCATACAAGCTTTTATTGTGAGGGTAAGGCAAACGTCAGTTGTGGGATATGAGAATCTTCGACACCTGGAACTTCGGATTACTACAAGATCGAACGCTTTGGTACGCAAAAAACGAGAATTGGCAACGCACTTTAAACAATCCTATGACACTACTATTTGGAAAATACACTCAGGTAACTCAAATCGAAGACCATGGATTCCCGGAACATCATTTCGTTTTGTTGTGTATAATGAATTGGGACGACATGCGGATGCCGGGGATTATGCATAACATGTATGATATACATTGCATTACTACTTTCACAACAAAATGCCACGTACCTGATTTTACCAATATAAGTAGATTACATAGGAATAATCAGAACCATCGGACCCACAAGAGATTGGGGACAACGACCAACAAGATTCGTGCGAAATGTGGACATTCAGAATCTAAAGTAAGTACCAACAACCCTTTATAGAACGTGCATACAAAATGCGCGATCTATATATCTAATGTTGAGTATGCGATGGTAATGTCGTAACTTGACGCTCTAGAATGAGATGGCCACTAGCTCAAACAGACACTTGCTCATATGGAACAGCCGGTCATCACCATGTCAGCTCTTGCTGGGCTAAAAGGTTTTCATGCGTATCATGCCATTACAAACAAAACAAACATAAAACAACATAATCTTACTAATAAAAAGCCATTGTCTTAAACAAATAGGAGAGATTGCAACTTTCAGCGATTACCGCAACCATATCGAATCCACAAAGAAACAGCATATTCGCCAAGTGTATGATTCGCTTTATCTACAAGCTCACGTTAACAAGAAAAAGAAATTGTTGACACGTATGACGAAATGGGCTTGGCAGCCTTGCAACTACAGCGGCAGACATGCGGCGGCGAGCTTACCGTAACCTATTAGCATGCTAACACAAGCCAGTCGAGAGTATCCGCGTGAATAGCTTACTTATAAAACCAGAAACAATCGACAACGACTTGCGATAATAAAATTTTCGTTATCCTTTGAACAGAAACAATTCACAACACAGGCCACGATCGTAAGGATCGATGACCAATCTGTCATCAGACTGGTACTTTAATCGGTGCAAGGTTTGCAAAAACAAAATTGCGAAAGCATGCCGCACACGGCACTAACAACCTAGAATGAAACCAGTGGCGAACTACAAGTAAAGGAAAAAAAACTGATAACAAGGCGTTCACATAAATTTTTCAAAACAACTGTCTACATACCATACACATAACACACAAAACAAAGCTACAATACACATAAGGCTAACCGAATAAATTATTGTGACAGTTATTCATTCAAGGTCATCATAGCTGATGAAACTAGGCGTCATGGCCACCTATTTTAGCCGGAGGTGATTCATTGGTCGCTCTAAAGGTTACCGACCTACTAAGATACATCCCCGAACCAAACCCGCTGGTAGTGCCACCAATTATACAGGAATTGGAAAACACAACCCATATATTCCACGTGCTCCTTGCCAAAGGCAGCCGCAGAGGTTTTCCAAAATTCATCCTTGATGGGGTTGAAGATGCTCCACCACCAGCGCTCCCACCAGTTCCTACCCAAACAGAAGAAGGGGCCTCATCTGTTCTGCAGGAGCGGGCAGAAACTCCTACAATCACAGACACCGGCGCAGGTATATCACCCACCCCTCAATCAGACGAGCCCTTGAGGGCGAGGCAACCGAGATTGTCAGCCAGTTCGCAGAGAGAGTTGTCCCAAGCCAGCGGAGAGGAGTCACCTTCACTAGCATACAAGGAAACCTAAGCTGGACTAAACCCACCCAAACAAATAGGTAACAGCGTTTATACATGCGTAGCTTATGTAACAGATATAACTATTAGTATAATCGAAACTTACCTGGTATATGTACAGTAAAAAGACATATGCTACCCTAAACTAGCGTGTGACAGCGTGTTGCAAAATCTGAGGAATGCATGCATAATTTTGTATCATCCCCATTAGGTAAAAATAGGTCAACACAGGTGGTTGGTGGTGCAGATACATAACTGCGCGGCCTTGACAATGCGCATAGCGCATAGTTTTGTAACATCAAGTTAAATGAAAGCCATCTTTTTCTATGAAGTTTATCCATCCACATTAGCCCTCAGAACTACTGAGCCTATGATCAGATAAACTGAAACAGATAACCAAAGTGCAACCTACACATTCAAGATAAAAGTAATTGCCTACCTTTAATACCACACAAAGGACTGGTATCACTATAAATCAAAATGGATCCATGGCCAGTAACAAGCTCAACATGACGGTCTTTATTAAAGACAAACGTTTGATACAAAGGCAAGACAGAAAAACAAAACGAAAATACATGAAAACCCAACACGATAGACGAGACCCTTACATATATAACTTGCTACAATACACAGACAATCATTACAAACTACAAATATTATTGATATATCCCGCCGCAGCGCGGAGTGCGGCCGATGTGCGGCGCGACATGCGCTGAGGGAATGCAACCTGCTTAGATCGCCGCAGGCCGCATCTCTCGTAAAACCCATGAATTACTAACAACCGTGGAAAACTAGAAGGGGGTTGAATAGTTTTACCAATTAAAACTTCCTTTTAAACTATTTAGATTGACTTATGTCAATCTATTTGGTTGTGTGTTGGATGTTGATAAACAAGCATATAGAAGATATGTAATGAAAGAAAAGAGTAAGAAGCACAAAACCACAACGCGAGTATTTATAGTGGTTCGGCTACAAGGTCACCTTCCTTGCCCTACTCCACTCCCCGAGTCACCTACTCGAGAGTTCGTAATCACTACACTAAGCTCTTTATGGCAGAGAAGCCTTCACAACGTCGCCTACCCTTTTTCCAATGCTAGGCTAACCACCGAGTTCTTTCACACCTTAGGAGAACTAATCCTTCACAACGCCGCCTACCCTTTATAAGGTACTAGGCTAAGTACCTAGTTCTTTCACACCTTAGGTGAACTACACCTTCACAACGTCGCCTACCCTTTATTAGGTACTAGGCTAAGCACCTAGTTCCATTGCAATGGAGGAACTACTACCACACTACACCAACGACTAATCCCAAAGGAGATCTAATCATTTACAACATCATCAGGACATCAATGTCCGATCTAATACTAGTCTATCTTGTACATCGAAACACACCATATCGAATGTATATCTAAGGCACCTTTCACTAATGCCTTTGACTAGATCTACAAGACACCTTTCACTAATGTCTTGTGTCTTTGCTTCTAAGCACCTTTCACTAGTGCTTCTTTGTCTTGACTTCAAAGCACCTTTCACTAATGCTTCTTGGTGTTGACTTCTAAGCACCTATCACAAGTGCTTATCCTATAGACGATAGATACCCTTCACTAATATCTTCGTCTTGACTCTTGAGACATCTTTCACTAATGTCTTCAACACTATACTTCTTTATAGAAAGAAAATGATCATCAACAAGAGAGCTTCAGAGCCTTGATGATGAGGAAGCATGGCAACTCATGGACTTGAGCTTGCTCGACTTCAAAGGTGGTGATCTTGCCTTTAAGAGGAACCTAAAAGATCACACAAAAACAAACTACAAACATAGATCTCTTGGATCTATGGTTAGTGAGATCTAACTCAGTGGAGAAAGTATATTGGAGAGGGGTTAGAAAGGTGTGTCAAACAATGAAGAAATGACTCACTATTTATAGAGAAAATTCTCATCGTTCCTGGATCCCACGGATCCCTACCACTTGGGATCCGGCTAGCACAAAGCTAGGGATCCGTGGTCCGCTCCTCTTTCCCCATGGGTATTTTTGGTTATGGGTCATGGGTCATGGGTTATGGGTTGATCCATGGTTTTCTTTCTAGATACAATGAACTTGGTTAAGTGGTTTGTATAAAACCATGGGTTATGGGTTAAAACCATTTACTAGTATTTACCCATTTTATTTTACATTTTTTTACCCATTTTAGTATTTACATGTTTTTACCCATTTTAGTATATACTTAGTTTTTACCCATTTTAGTATACTTAGTTTAAATATATGTTTAACCCAATATGTAAACACTAGTTGTTGTACATATGTATCTAAATCATAAAATCACTTATACTTGTTTTAGTGTTTTATGTGAAAATGTGAATATGTTAGAAACTATTAGTTCAAACCATTTACGTATTTTATTTGTTTCGTTAATATGATTTTACGTTTGTTATCGACAAAACATTAGAAGATCGTAAAATATAAATGTTTTACGCTTATTTGTATTAACAATCTCCCCCTCTTTGTTGATGACAAAACATAAAATTATTTTAAGGAAAAGCTAAAATTCGTAAAAGTTTGAATTGTAGTTTTTACTTTCTTCTCCCCCTTTTTGTCGAAACAAAAGTGTTTGAAGGAAGGCAACACATTGTTTTTAAGAAAAACATGTAGGAAAAAGAAAAGGAATAGAGAGCAAATAACGGGAAAGGATCTCGTCTTTTACTCCCTTTGACGAGTCCATCCCTATGTAAGGGCGGCAAGTAAATGATACTAATCTAGTTTGTTTGCAAATAAGTTTGCAAAAGATATCGTCTACGAGACGAATGTGCTCCCCTTGATTATTGCAAAGGGATGTCACGAAATGTAAACATATTATTGCAAGTAATTTGCAATGTATTGCTTTGACATAAAGCTCCCCTAGCTTTAGGATGTCAAAGTCTTCATATGTAAATTGAATAACTACAAAACAAAGGTTAGAAATCAAGTATAATTCACAATTTCCTGCAAATGTGATTCAAGTTAGTAGAAAGAACTATTTCTGTCTCACGGATCCCACGGTTCCCTCCTAGTAGGGATCCAATTAGTGAGGGATCCGTCTGGCCGATGAATAAAGTCAAGAAAGATTGGTATAACAAGAAATGTTAATACTAAAAAGAGATATGGATTATATAGTATACTCACATACTCCGAAATATAGCAAGTAGCATGTAATTCCATTTAATAAACAAGAGTTATGATATACATGACTCGAAAAACAATAAAATAGACAATACATGACTATGAATTTCTAGATCACTTAACGCTTGAAGCTAAGACACCACTAAAATCTTCTAGCTCAAGTTTTGTTTAGGTTTAATCTCGTCGAAACGCTCGAGGAGATGATAGAACATGAAACGTTGGTCTTCTCGTACTTCATGTATCAAACTTTCAACATGTTGACAATGATAGCAATCTTTGTCATGGCTAGGTAGTGGTGGTTGATGAAATGAAATGGCTTGATTCGAAGGATCAAGTGAAGCTGCTTGTGGAGCTTCAAACGATGGAAGGATTGGTGGAGGTGCATTTAAGAATGACTCAACCAAGAATGATGGTGGTGGTAGAGAAGTGTCAACTTCCATATGGTCGGGTGGTTGACTTTGATGATTTGCCATAATCCAAATGGGATTATATGATGAAAACGCCGAGAAGAAGCTGAGCAAGCAAGTGTTGACTCAACACCTTGATTTTGAACCATTATTCCTCCTAATAAGGAGAATGTTTTCTGAAGCGGATGAGACGGCCTAGGAGGCAAGTCCTTGTAAATGTGGTGATGATAGTGGGATGTAAATGAAATAGCTCTAGGAACCAATGGTGATGGTTTAGTGGAGATGACATTGTTTGGCCTAGGAGGTATGGTTGTGTTTTGCATAGGTAGTTTTGTGGTATTATCCTTTTAGGAATTGGTTTGATTGGATGATGAAGGATTCTATCATTTGTTGGTTTGACCGGAGATGATTCGGTTGATGAAATTTTGTGTACAACACGCAGCCCTTTGATGGGTGGTTCTTTGTGGATAGGTTGTTACTTGGGGTTTTCCTCATGATGACATGATTTCAAGAGGTTACAAAAGCTGAAAGTTAGGATGAGAGTGATGACTATGGAGGTCCTAACAAGGTGGTTTATAAACCAAGAGATTTGACAAGTGCATTTAAGCCTTAAACCACTAAGATTCATTGGAATGTGATGATTAACATGCACAAGAGTCAACTACAGAGGTTGTGTTGTTCTAGGAACTCATTTAAGATGAGATGGAGTGTTTGAGTTAGGAAGATGAGTTGAGATGATTGCTTTAGCAAGATTTGACTTATATCGTCATCCCGATCCCACTTCCTCTCTAGGGATCTGCCTAGGCTAGTCCTAGGGATCCGCGTCAAGAGTTATGAAAGAGTGGAAATGATGTTTATAAGATATAATACCTATGAAATCTTGAGTGTTTCAGTCCTCCTAATGGTTTTAAATGAAGGGGTGCTTGAGTATTTGAAGGTAATTAAGTGGTGTAGCTAATGATTGTCTTTTATGGAAGGAATTGGAACTTTCAAGAGTACCAATGGAAAAGCAAGGATGACACTAAAGATGAGAGTGTCAATTGAAGCTAAATGATCCTAGAAATCAGGTTGTGACTTAGGATTGTGATTGGGAAAATATCCTAAAGACTTTTGAGATGAGAAAGCTAGAATTTGATCAACTTTGATCAATTTTGATGCAAGAATGGTTACGACCATAAAAGAGAGAGACTTCCAACGTTTAGATGAGAGGAATCATATGAGATATGATGTGTGAGTTTTGAAAGCGGAAAAGTGATGGATTTTAAAAACGAAACGATAGATCAATAAACGTCCTTGAGTATGATCTATGTGAATTGTGAGTAGAGAGGACCTACCTATCTAGATAAGGATTTAATTTGCCTTAAGACACTAAGTTTTAGCTAAGTGTGAGGTGTTCTAGGGATATGTTTGAAATACAATGCTTGCAATTGCATTTTCTGTCTCGCGGATCCCACGGTTCCAAGAGTGGATCCGTCTAGTACAACAGTTGGGATCCGTCTATCTGCTAGGCAGAACCTTTACTAAAGGTATGCAATGATCTTGACAATGCATTATATCTCAAGGATAGTCTAAAAGGAGTCCTAAGACTAAGATATCAAATGTAAGATGTTTTATTTCATGAAGGAAATAGAATTACATTGATAAAGCACGAGTAGAATGGAATTGATCCTATTTTGAAATTCTACTAAGTTCTTTGAGTGTTTTCGCTAGATGGATCATCAAGAGGTTGATGAGTGTTGGCGGATTCAGGAATGAAGAACGTCTTCATGTGCGAGATGTTCAATGGTTCCATCATCTTGTTCACAAGTACGCATAAACGGACTTTGAAGTTGAGGATGGTGAAACGTGAGGTTATGATAAAGGCGCGTCAAGAACATTCCATAAGGAATAAGTTTGTTCTTGGACCCTTGAAGATTTACAATTCGTCTTGCAAAGAAGTAGGCGAGATTGTATGGTTGTTGTGTTAGCAAACAATACATCATGTGAGCACAACAGGCGGGGAGAATTTCCCGATTAACCTTAAGGCTCCAAACATTTTCACGTAGGATGAGCGCAAGGGGTTTCTATTCTTCAAGAATATCCCGTGTGTGGATGATGTTTGGATGGGAGTGACGGGGTTTGCACAATGTGCGAATTAAGTCTTGTGGGGAAGGAATGTGAGAACAATATGGACTATTTTATTCACGAAAATTGAAGAGAGAATCAAAAGACCAATCTTCAGTGAAGGCACATTGTCCATGGTTTGGAATTCGGAGGATTTGAGAAAATTGCCCAAGAGTTAAAACAAACTTTTGGTTTTTGATCCAAAACCAAAGAGATAGAGAACGATCCTCGTTACGAACGAGTTCGACTTGGCGGAAGAATTCCAATACAAACCTTGGACATATTTTCTCGTTAATTTCGAGAAGACATTCCAATCCTATGGTTCGGAAGGAGGTATTGATACCTTCTTCAAATTGTAGAGAGGTGTCTACATACGCCCTTCATGGAAGTGACGGTTCGAGATTATTGAACCCGTGGACATGATTGTCGCTGTTGGGTTCAAGAGAGATGTTTGGAGTGTAGACGCTAGTGAGTGAAAAATCAAACTCGTATTCATGCGTCATAGTGACACCTATAGAAGAGGAAATAGAAAAAGGATGCATGTGATCAAACTATGATAATCTAACGTTTTTATTAGATTTTTACTAACAATGTTTTTAACAAAGAAAGACATTTAACTTACTTATGGTTTTGATATTTTAGTGGAATACTACTTTTAGAAAGATAATGTTTTTAATCTTGCATGAAAACCGTTTTTCCAGTAGGACGGATCCCACGTTCCTTTTAAAAGGGATCCGGCTAGTATATCTTCCGGATCCGTGGATATGTAGTAACAGAAAAGTTTGATAAAAACATAGGTTTTATAGTTTTTATACCACGAAATATGTTTTATCCTACATTTTCTTTAAGTATGCATACATGACTTCTAATGTATCACGAAAGAAAATAAAATATATAAATTAAAACAAGTGACAAACACATTATAAGAAATAACCTAGATAAACTAGATTATTAATAATATTGCATTTCAATACAAAGGATGATACAAAGAGTTGGGTATATGACCCTGATGTAGATTAACAACACAAAGTAAATGTCTCCATATGTGAACTTCACCAAAGGGTACACGTGCATGATGGGTGTTAAGACGAGAGATGAGCGCGACGCGTAAACCATGTTGATGACGGATCTTCTTGGTTTCGGTTGAGATGGAATGAGAAGGAAGATGAAGTTTTTGAATGAGAGGAAATTTTGAAATTGGAAGATTTGAAAAAGTGAGGATTTGGTATAGAGGTTGACGGTGGAAGAATTTATGGGGAAGTAGGAATTTTCGAAATTCGTGTTTTGTTTTATTAATGAATTAGTAGAAATAAAACATAGGGTATATACTATACGAGAAATATAACACTAAAAAAAGAAAAAAATCTTCCTAATGAAGCTTCATGTAAAACATGTATAAGCACACAAGATAATCATATAAATACCTAAAAGGTATATTTAACTACCTAGTAAAGTAAACATAAAATCATACCTCTAGCTCACTTAGGAATGTCTTTACAAGTGACATCACGAATGTCACTTAGACGATTCCTCGCTTTATGTTTAAGATACCTTCTTAAGGAAGGTAATCTTGTTACCAAGTGACTCCTAAAGCTTGGTGGGTATGAGCTATGACTAATCAGCATGACAAAGAGGATTAGTGCATTTAAATGAAAAAGTAAAAAAATGTTGTTTATCAAATCAACATCCAAACAAATAGTTTCTGAAAAACATGGTGTTTGTTTTTTTAAAAAAAAACTTCTTTGTAGTTTTCAATTAACTATGGATCGTATCAAGTTTTTAAAGTACAATATACTTCAAGAAACTTGGTAACGAAGCTCTGATGCCAATTGTGGAAAACTAGAAGGGGGGGTTGAATAGTTTTACCAATTAAAACTTCCTTTTAAACTATTTAGATTGACTTATGTCAATCTATTTGGTTGTGTGTGTTGGATGTTGATAAACAAGCATATAGAAGATATGTAATGAAAGAAAAGAGTAAGAAGCACAAAACCACAACGCGAGTATTTATAGTGGTTCGGTTACAAGGTCACCTTCCGTTCTACTCCACCCCCGAGTCACCTACTCGAGTTCAGTAATCACTACACCAAGCTCCTTATGGTGAGAAGCCTTCACAACGTCGCCTACCTTTTTCCTAAGAGGCTAACCACCGAGTTCTTTCACACCTTAGGAGAACTAATCCTTCACAACGCCGCCTACCCTTTATAAGGTACTAGGCTAAGTACCTAGTTCTTTCACACCTTAGGTGAACTACACCTTCACAACGTCGCCTACCCTTTATTAGGTACTAGGCTAAGCACCTAGTTCCATTGCAATGGAGGAACTACTACCACACTACACCAACGAGTAATCCCAAAGGAGACTACAACATCATCAAGGACATCAATGTCCTTGGATCTAATACTAGTCTATCTTGTACATCGAAACACACCATATCGAATGTACATCTAAGGCACCTTTCACTAATGCCTTTGACTAGATCTACAAGACACCTTCACTAATGTCTTGTGTCTTTGCTTCTAAGCACCTTTCACTAGTGCTTTTTTGTCTTGACTTCAAAGCACCTTTCACTAATGCTTCTTGGTCTTGACTTCTAAGCACCTATCACAAGTGCTTATCCTATAGACGATAGATACCCTTCACTAATATCTTCGTCTTGACTCTTGAGACATCTTTCACTTATGTCTTCAACACTATACTTTATATAAAGAAAAGGATCATCAACAAGAGAGCTTCAAGAGCCTTGATGATGAGGAAGCATGGCAACTCATGGACTTGAGCTTGCTCGACTTCAAAGGTGGTGATCTTGCCTTTAAGAGGAACCTAAAAGATCACACAAAAACAAAACTACAAACATAGATCTCTTGGATCTATGGTTAGTGAGATCTAACTCAGTGGAGAAAGTATATTGGAGAGGGGTTAGAAAGGTGTGTCAAACAATGAAGAAATGGCTCACTATTTATAGAGAAAATTCTCTATTGTGTTCCCATCCCACGGATCCCTACCGTTGGGATCCGCTAGCACAAAGCTAGGATCCGTGGTCCGGCCTCTTTGCCCATGGGTATTTTTGGTTATGGGTCATGGGTCATGGGTTATGGGTTGATCCATGGTTTTCTTCCTAGATACAATGAACTTGGTTAAGTGGTTTGTATAAAACCATGGGTTATGGGTTAAAACCATTTTCTAGTATTTACCCATTTTAGTATTTACATGTTTTTACCCATTTTAGTATTTACATGTTTTTACCCATTTTAGTATATACTTAGTTTTTACCCATTTTAGTATACTTAGTTTAAATATATGTTTAACCCAATATGTAAACACTAGTTGTTGTACATATGTATCTAAATCATAAAATCACTTATACTTGTTTTAGTGTTTTATGAAAATGTGAATATGTTAGAAACTATTAGTTCAAACCATTTACGTATTTTATTTGTTTCGTTAATATGATTTTACGTTTGTTATCGACAAAACATTAGAAGATCGTAAAATATAAATAAACGTTTTTACGGCTTATTTGTATTAACAAACTAAATCACTCCGTTCCTGAAGCACCTCTTGGATAAGATATTCCAAATACCTGATACGCGCAGCAATGTCAAAGTAACGTGTACGCACCTTGGTCTCCCATTCACGAGCCGCGATCACCTCCCTTTCAAAGAATAAGCACATCTGATCCTGAAGAACATCGCTATCACAGGCAAAACCAAGTTCCGCTAGACAATGCGTACGTGACATCTATGTATCCAAAACTTATAAACAGAGATAAGCAAATATGGCTAGATACATGGAACAACCTACATTTATAGAAACCAAAGGCAACTAAACATGTGCCACTACCAACAGTAGATAAAGCATTACAACCACACCTTTCCTAATGAGAGTCCGCGTGCAAAACATACCAACAAAACTTTACTGTGGCACCACACAAATTTTTGTAGACAACAACTGTGGCACCAACAATGCTTTAAGCAAAATGCAGTTGACAAAAGCCTTAAAAAGGTTCAAACTAGAGCAAGAGCATTTGCATCTCAAGTGTAGACAAAAGGTTCCACCAACAAACATAAGCCACATCTAAATAAATGCTCCTAACAAAATTTGCAACACAATGAAATCAGCATAAACTAAAGTTAACATCTTCCATTAATAAAACATAACTTACACCATATTCACTACGGTTGGTGAACCCTCATACATACATCAAAAATTGTAACCTCCTAGAAGTTACATCCACCAACCAACTATACACACCATCATAAAACACTAGCATCCTAAACGATCAACAAAGACTAAAGTGCCCAACAACAACTACACAAAACCACCAATCTTAACAACCTGACACCCAAAAACAACAAAACATACCCCTAAGCACACTAACCATCGGACAATTCTTCATCAATCTCCATAAATCCAAACCGCTCCGAATCCCATCATCATCCACCGCATCAATAAGGACCCCAAGTGCAAGCAACGATCGACGATCAACTCTGAAGTTCCACCAAACCTCAAACCATGACGCCTCTCATTGAATGGCCCAAACCAATGCGTCTCCATAATTGTCCGCTCGCTTTTCAATCTTAAGTTGAACACGCCCCTCGAGCGATTCATTAAAACAACGATCCTCACTCACTTCGCTATTAAACAAATACTTATAAGCCGTAGCAAGGTTATCGAATCCACAGGCAGCCTGAATTTCCTCGATATTTGGGTTGCCGACATTGTTAGGTGAAAATATTTTGGAAGCAATTAGTGGAAATGAGAGACACAAGAGGGGAAAAGAAATCTTATACCCAAAAAAGTCGTACTAATAAAATAAGGTCAACAAAACAACTAAAAAACACAATGTACAAATGTCTCCCCCAAAAAATTACAAACCATCCTTATACAAATTTGTATAAAGCACAAGGAAAAACGTTGCATTAAAAAAAAGGGCATCCAGTAACCGAAAAATAAATGTCCATTACTACATTGCAACCCCTAAGCAAAAAGCCCATACTGAACCGACAAACGACAAAAAAATAAGAAAAAAACGGCCGAACATGCATACGAAACAATGACAAAACCCATTAAAAACCCGACATTTTTTTAGGCAAACAACCCCGGCGGGTTACTTTCCTCGTTATATATAAAGAGAATATAATTTTTTAACTTATTTATTTATTTATTAATATTTGTTTATTTCTTTATCATTTTCTATAAATGTTACTTATGACAACTATCAATTCTTGAGGGGTCGTTATGTAAATATTAAAATGACACCACATGTACATGTCCAAAATTCGTACAACATGCCAGGATTCATATTTGTTACTAGTACAAAACTTTATTTATTTTATTTTATTTTATTATCTCATTTTGGTCCATCCATCAAAGTAAATTACTAATATTGTCTCATGGTTAAAAAAAATAATAATAAAAGAACATGAACATAATGATACCTAAATTCTCTTGCACAAATGAGAAGAAAACGAACTTCGTCGGAACATGGAGACTCGTCGGAGATGACGCAACTCGCCGGAAAAATCGGTGGTAACGAAACTGTTTGTTACTCGAGAGTTAGAGATAGATCTAACAAGCTTCAACATAAATTAAAAAAAAAAAAAAAAAAAAAAACGTTTGAGTACGGGCCTACCTTATCGTCACCACAACTTGCCGGAGAAACTTCTCAACGAGCTTACAAATTCGCTTAAACTGACGGAGTGACGAACTAAACGCAACATACATCGGTTTCTTCTATTTTCATTATGATGAGACGATGGGTTGATTACTTGCATGCATTGAACATGTTAGTTTACATGTTTGAATAGTATACTATGTTCATGTAAGTATTTAGGATATTGATATAGGAGCAAATAACAAATGAATAATGAAATCGAAATGAAGTTGAAACGAGAGTCTTCGCTAGTTGAAGATTTTGCTTGTGAATGGTAAATACATATACTTTCATATGATAGACACGTATCCATGGACAAAATGTAAGGTACGCATGAGTAAGTTGTACGTGTTCATTATTTGTGAAAAATGTTGTATGGTCTCCACGTTTCATGTATATTGATATTGCATGCTATCATGATGGAATGTGTGTTGTAATTTAAGGGCACGTGGGTACACATAATGCCATGATAAGGCTGGTTCCAGTAAGGCACAACGATCGACTCCCACGATCGATTCACCATCGATCGCCTTTCTGTGGGCAGTCGATCGTCCCCCAACTTTTCAACATCTTGGTCGTCCTCCGATCGATTGTTTGGGCATTTAATATGCTAAAAGTGAGTTTCAAATATGCTAAAATATTACCCGTCGATTGTTTTATTGGCATTATCGCTGAAAGTCGCCTTTGAGAGAGAGCTGACGTGGTGGAAAATGGGGGATTGAATGCCCTTACCGGGGCGTTAAGTTATTAGTTAGGCTGCCTCAAGAAAGATAATAATCCTCTCCTCATTTTCTCTCTCGCTTAGCATCAGCGACTCTTCGGCTGACGGGTGCCCCAGTACGTAAAAATGACCTTTAATAAAATTAATTAAAAAAGGAGAGTGTTGTTTTTATGTGTGTGTTTGTTTCGATCTTACATACAATCGAGTTAATAAAAAAAGCTTGTGATCGACATGTTCCACAGTAAGATGATCGAGTGAAGATCGATTGGATCGATCGATCGCAAACGCCACTCCTAATATGTTTATCTTGTATGATTTTTAATATAGGATATAGTTTGATCCTGGTAATTACTAACGTTTAGTCTTTAAGTCACGAAACTTAAAACCGGGTAACATAAAAATATAATACTTATAAAAATATTAAAACTTGTCAATATACTCTATTTTAATATATTAGATTAGTCATGAGTGTATCAAAGTATTTTAAACGTCGTTAAAATTCTAAGACATAGGTTATAAACGTGTAAAACGTAAAATGTGTAAGGTTTATATAAAAATGTAAAAATAAAATAGGACATATTAAATAGTGGTCAAAGTAGTTCATAAGTTTATATCAAAATTGCTTACAAGAAAATGGTGAAACAAGTTTTATAAAGTGATAACAAATTAGTTACAGCATGAAAATCGAGAATCGAAAATAAAATAGATGAAGATTATCACAACGTATCCTAAAGGTATATGCTCTCAGGCGGCATGATATGAGATGATAGGTTAAAGTCATGTTCAAATAATTGACGTGTTTCTAGGCGGTGGGTACGTGGCAAGGTAAGTGTTTTAGAAGTATAGGGCAGCGTTCCAACTCATCTCTGAAGACAATTAGTAAGGAAATCAGGGAATTCAATAGACTATAACGAGTTTTCATGTAAAATGATATTATGTAGCGTTAAGAAAGGTTTTAAAGACCATTGTATAACTCACAATTTCTGAGAAATAAGAGAGACCATTCTAATCAGTTACAATGTTTTGGGAAGGTTTCATAGATCACAAAAATGTAAGAGTAGGTACATGATCGGGGAAAACAGGGTTCGACATGATGTTCAGAAAACCACGCATAAGTGGTCAAAATTCAAATCAAGTATTTATATAAATAACGTTTATATAAATAGAATAGTGACGTTTTGAAAATAGCATAGTGATCAAAAAGTACATCAAGTATGTATATAAGTAGCTATTGAAATGTTTGAGTACGCATTGTGCAGTTTCACGCTTTCAGATAACTTCTCAAATGACAGAGGTGAACAAAACGTTCAAAGAGTAATAATTCGAAGTAGAGCGAATTATTCAATTAAAAAATTACCGAAAACTACCGACATAGTTATTTGCTTACGTTACGAAAAGTCAAATAGTCAAAAGTCAACTTTAAAAGTCAAAGGGTAAAATAGTCATTTAACTTTATGAAAAATTACGGGGTTCTATATGCCGCTATAAATCTCTTGTATATGCACGGTACTGTCTAGTACCATCAAATGTATTTACTATTTTACCAAGTTCTATAAGTAATCATAACAAAACGTTGCATCATAATATCAAATGTATTTACGAAATTTTCTTAGCATTTTATAAAGGTTTGCACGTGTGAGTTTGGTATTCAAGAGTGACTCAAAGGTAAAACAACTAAAACGAGAGTTTTAAGCCTCCAAAAATTTTAAGGCCCCCAATTCAGCAAAAGTCTTGTATACATATAGAGTTAGTCAAACCAGTTTTTCAACCATCTTATCTAGCTACACGGTTTTGAAAGGCCCTAATTTGCTAAAGTGGGTAGATTATTGAAAACTTTGAGTCTTTTATATTCGAGTCTTAAGGCTACCCCCAATGATGCTAATCCCCTGTCGATCGTGGTTTGATTCGATCGAGTTGTTTCGATCGTCCTTGCTGTGGACAAATCGATCGAGGGGCATGAAGGTCGTGTTGCCGATCGAATTCAAACCATATTTCAAATGAAAACGTTTGTTTGCAACTGTTATTAAAAAAAAAAAAAAAAAAAATCCTACCTTATAAATACACAATACAAACACACTTCAATCCACAAATCTATTTCACAAAATTCAAACTCAAAATACTTCTCAACACAAGATATTCAAATTCAAAATGGCTTGCCGTCTCCCCCATTCCGTTGAAGATATGACTCTACATGCGGGGAGCATTCTGATTAGATTTATGATTTATGTATTTCGTATCGCTTTTATTTATGTAACGTTTTAATATGATTAATGAAATTTTATTTTGTGTTAAAAAGTTTTTTTATAAATATATGAACTTGATCGCCCTTACTGGGACACCTAATCGCCTGAAGGTCGCTGGAGAGAGAAAGCTAGGAAAAATGAAAGAGATTGGGGTATATCATTGGGGCTAGCCTAAGAATCCAATACAAATATTCGTTATGGATTGAAAAAAGTCTCCTCATCTTTAGAGCCATTTTAGAATATAAACGTAATATTATTATTTAAGAATTTAAAGCATCTTCTATTTTATATCTTATGGCTACAATTAGCCTAAGCCTAATACTACATGTAACTAAAAAGTGTAAGGAAACATGTACACTTTTATTAATAAACCAGATTACAAATAATAATGATTTAATGAAGTAAAAGGAGACGACATTATTCAACAAGAATAAAACGAAAGCAGAAAGACAAGTGGCACGAGGCCGTGTTTAACACGATTCACTTAAAACAGATTGCCACTGCTTCCCGTATTAACGACAAAGTCTGTTGTACAGCCGGACTTGACAACTTGCCTGAAAGATCACGGGAAAACTTGTTTGATTCTGATCGAAGAGACTACAATTCTTCTGTATTGGAGCTGCGTTATTTTCTATGTCGAAAACTGAATGAGGAGTTGTTTAGATGCGAGGCTTCGGAGCTGCATTCGTGTCCGCAGGTCACGCAGGCTCGCATGAGTTCACAAGCTTCGAACCTATTTTGGCCCGTGAATCTCGAATCAAGAACTCGCTGCAGTAGGTGTGCAGTAAAACCAACTAAAAGATTTTGATAGCCAATACCAATATTTCCTTATAAACATGTTTTCATTTCCTTCTTTGGGCGATGTGGGATACTCTCCCAAAACCCATTTTTTGTGTTTCAAGTGCCTCACTTTGAGACACGATATCTCATTCATATCAACTCCATTTTGGACACGCTTTAGCTCGTTACTAAGCTCTCGTAAAAGAGAACGTAAAGCTACCAATAAATATAAATATATATAACATATACATATATTAAATAATGTCCAAAATATGAAGAAAAAAAATTCATTTTTCAAAATTCCAACAAAAAGCCCATGTTTTTTAATTATGGAAACAAAGGGTAAGTCAATAAACTTAGTTTTGTTGCCCTATAAACCAAAGTCATTGCTATACTTCTTTTAGACATTTGGTTTCCCTATTCCTCTATATTTCTGAGTTCTTTATCTCTATTTCAAACTCTCTTCTCTATTCACTCAATTAGCTTTTCATCCATCAAAGTGATAAAGACTCACAATATAACAAAAAGAACCAAAATATCACAAGAAATAGATAAGTTATCATTTCTCAATTAAAAAAGAGGTATTATGCAAAACTGATTTAAAAAAGTTAGTCAAAAATTTTACATTAAAGAAGTTACAAAGATAAGTTTAGTATAAACAACTTTTTTGCACAAATAACATTAAAACATAAGGCCTCATTTTAAAGTTCTGCTTTAGGTCTTCGTAAAGGTTGAGCTGCTCATGTTGGCATTAATCTCAAAGCTACAACATAAAAGTATGTATACATAGAACATCAAATGTTTGTCTGTTTTTATTATGATAAATAATATATCCACAAAAGGTTTATGAAGAAAATTCTACGCATACATGTATCATGTAAATATGATGGATGCGAAGAATGAAATAGAAAACATGAGATTATAGAGAGATTATTTTTATTTTTACAAAAAATAAGTTATTTAAAAAATCATTCTTGTTTAGCACACAGAACTTATAAGAGATTATAAAAAAAAATAATCTTTCATAATCTTTTAAAATCAAATGTTACTTCATGTAGCTTATAAAAATAATTACTTTTGCAAAACATACATTGATGTAGATATTTTTTTGTAAATTTTTTGTAGATGTATCATTTCTTTTTTATTATAGTTACAAAATTGTTGCCTCTATTTAGGCAATTATTTTCAAAACATATGTGGAGTTTATTGTCCCACATAGATTAGAGAAAAAGAAAGTTTTCTTGTTTATATATTTCGGTGTACGTGATACTTACAAGTTGATATTAGTATTCTTTAGTAGAGGTAATACTTTGGACATGGTATATATAAATGTACCATGGTAAAAAGTCGTTCCCTCTATCAATAATACAAATTGCAACTTTTTTCAAACTTTGATTTGATAGATTAAAAATTAGTAAAGTTAGTGCCTACTTAAACAATATACATCTTTATTTACATTATACAGTATTACATATAAAGTAGGAAGACACCTCTCTTCATCATTAAATGCACAAAACTTAATTTTAAATATTACATTTTATGAATACATATTATAAACCATTATGCACAATTAACTTCTTTATAATTATACTAGTAGGGTACCCGCGCGATGCGGCGGCGGTACATTAAAATAAAAACTTTTAATAAACCATGTTTTATAATATGAAATATTTTATGTGATAATAAATTTGCGGATGACAAAAGTTTCATTTCACATATTTCAACTATTTAAAATATTATAGTAGGGTATCCAAGACGCCGTGGCATGTTATCAAGTAATAAAATTTTCGGTAAAAAATGTTTTCAATTTTATGTTTTCTCTTACAATAACTTTACCAATAACGAAAACATAATGAGTTTGAGTAATTTAAAAAAAAATATAGATAAAATCAAACTAATTCATATAAAAACAATTGAAAGTTGTGTGATTTTGCGTCGCGGTAGTCAATAATGTTATGGGGTTATGGTCAAATTAGTTGATAGTGGTCCGTAGTTACAAGTAAATATAAATATTTTTTTTATGAAATATATATGTAATAATTCACACCTCGTAATAAATAAATAAAACATATTTTTGAACATATTTGTATCATTAATATTGTTTATTACACTTGTTTCACATAGATAAAAGATATAAATAAAAGAGTGTTTATAACGTATACATCTTGTAAAGTATATATTTATGAAAATGTTTGTATCATAAATATTGTTTATAACACTTGTCTCACATAGATAGAAGATATAAATAAAAGAATGCTTATAATGTAAAGAAAACTTACATGTTTAAGCAATCAATTAAAGTTATCCATGAAAAGTATAATAATTAATATATTAATATATTAATCATTGAATTAGCACTTAGCACTTTGCACATTTGCATCATTTGTCTTCAAAAAAATTGTCCAGGTTTTTACGAAAAACCGTTTTTTACTTTTGTGGTTAATTTTATTTAAAATAATTCAAAATTTATTTAGATTGGTTTTCGAAACACTTTTACGATATAATATTAGTTTTGAAACTTTGTAGTTTTGCATGCATTTTATAATCATATTCATTTATATGTGCATTTTTGCATTAAAACTATACTAATTTAAAAAAATAATAAATGAAGTAGTAAAATGTTGTGGAAGATAAATTAGTAAAAGCTATTTATTGTGTACATTATGCCTTAAAAATTGTAATGCTTATAAAACACATTAATGACATCTTAAAAAAAATTAGGAGAGAGGGTGCTAAATGCTTTATAAGTAGTATAGATATGTGTAATATGTATAAAATCAAATAAATTATCACTTGTGAATATACATCTTTGCTTCATTTGTCTTCAAAAAATTGTCCAGGTTTTTACAAAAAACCGTTTTTTACTTTTGTGGTTAATTTTATTTAAAATAATTTAAAATTTATTTAGATTGGTTCTCGAAACACTCTTACGATATAATAATAGTGTTGGAACTTTGTAGTTTTGCATGCATTTTAAAATCATATTCATTTATATGTGCATTTTTGCATTAAAACTATACTAATTCAAAAAGAAATAATAAATTAAGCATTAAAATGTTGTGGAAGATAAATTAGTAAAGTTATGTATTGTGTACATTATGCATTAAAAATTGTAATGCTTAAAAAACACATTAATGATATCAAAAAAAATTTAGGAGAGAGAGTGCTAAATGTTTTATAAGTAGTATAAATACATAAATTAACTGGTCAATAAATACAATTAATATCTTTATTAAAACGTCACTTACATAAGAAAAATATAAATAATCAAGCATATTGTACAATCAACTTAAACAAAATTCATACATTAAATGTTACTAATACAAATAATAAAGCATGTTATACAAACTATTCAAACACAAAAACAATAATTTAATAAATACTAATAATAAAGTTAAAATTACATTAATATTTTTCTATATATTTTATTTTACTGCACAAATTTTTAATCCAGTCTCAATTTGTTTAAAACTACATGTATATAAAACACGGATCGATTCGGGTAATCGCTTATTTAAAAATAAAAAATGAAATTGAACCGTGATAAGAGGGTTTATCATATTTTTGCTTTTTTTTCGGATTCAGTTTCTTAGTTATCGTTTTTGTGGTTTTGGATTGAGCGTATCGACTCGGTGTGTCGGCTGCAAAGATTTTTTTAACAACTGTATCCACAAAACTTAGTTTTGGCGAGGTTGTGAGCCCGGGTTTTTTTGCTATAAAAATTAATTAATTAATTACGTAAAACCTTTGGTGAGGACTTGTCCTCACAAAATGTCTCGTCGGCCAAGGTTGCATAATTAGTCGTGGCCAAAAGGTTTAGCGACAAGGTTAAAAAATATTTTATAAACCACTGTATCATAATATATTTTCTAGGTTAAACTTAGATGCATATGTTTCTAAATGGCGAGTATCCGTGCATAACGACATAAATTTATAGCGGCTATTTAATTATAATTGGTATATTGTGGTTAAGTGTTTTGTGTAACGTTTATGCATACAATGTAAAATAATCAAAATTTAATTGAAAAATGTTTTAACGTACGTTAATTCAGCTAAAAGAACAAATATTAAAATGTGTCAAACAACGTATAATAAGATCTAACGAAAGTGAAAATTAAAACAACTGAATTTTAATCGTATATAGTACTAACGACATAAGGCAAGCAACATATGACTATTTTTTCTAAATACAAGTAAACTATTTTTCCTAAGATATTTAACGAGAAATTTAAACTTTAAAATCATTAAAACTAACAAATTAAGATTAGAATGGTATTTTGGACATAACACATCTCACACTTTATAAGTTCAAAAGTTTTATGAAAGAAAAAATAATTATAAAAATAAAATCTCTTTATATATAGTTAAGATAGATACATTTCACCAAATTGGTTGAATCTTCTTGATGTGTGTAGGTTTTGCAGAGCAAGCTTTACAACCACTTATGCAGTGTACCTAATTAATATAGCGTAGTAAAGGAAAGTCTTGGTGATTTATCATTTTCTAGTGGAATAGTGAGATAGGCTTGTAAAGTATGACAAAATGATTTAGAGGAACTAAATGAATTCCTTTTTCATATTTTTGTGTATTTTAATGAAAGCAATTAAATTATCAGGATTTTGAATATTTTGATTTTAAACTAATATTAACCTAAAACAAGAAAATTAAATAAAAAGAAAGTTAAATTGGTGAATACTTAAGGTCTATTTGGTTTGTTAATGGATTTGGATTTAGATTTGATATAAGTTTTAGAAAATAAATAAGAGAGCGAATATATATAATTGATATTATTATTATATCACATATAAAAAAATAAAAAGAAGCAAAAGGTTAAGAAAGGGTACACGTCACCATCTTTAGCAAAAGCACACTTAATATTTCTAACACCGACCCACTTGACTACTTTTTTATATACCCAAATTTTTGGGTTTTTGTGGGCCCACCAAAGTCACCCCTCTACCAAACGTTATTTCAAACACCGACCCACTTGACTACTTTTATATATGCCAAAAAATTTGAGTTTTTGTAGGCCCACCCAAAGTCATCCCCTTGTACCAAACGTGTTTAATGAAGTAAAAGTCAAATCCTAATCCTCACCCATATACCAAACGGACCCTTATATGATGGAAAAACGTATTTACTTAAAGGTAAATTACTCTTTATTATGGTATAGTTGTATCAATGAATCACATACCTTAATTGGTGATTATGGAGGATATTTCTATATCAGTGGAGTGCCTTGGTCCAGCTCCTAATCCCTCAGAGCAACTAGCCTAATGTCTTGGCACAACTCATATAACTAATCGCTATGCATTACCTATTGATGCGCGTACAAGGCGCGTCGGGTCAAAGGAACTTCCTTTTCGTCGAGCAAGTTTTTCAACACCCTAGGCAGTGAACCTAATCGTTGTAGTGTAGTATTGGGTAAGCCTCGGGGGTTGATATCGTTCTCTAGGGGAATATGAATGCTAGTAAGAAGTGTACTACGCTAAGGTTGGGGTTAAAGATTCTTTTTATCTTTTTATATTTTTTAGAAAGCTAAGGGTAAAATCTCGGGGCAATGGATTTGGGGGTGGTACTTCTACCGATTACTCTACTATTCTAATTATCTAATACTACGGGTAGTTTTATGTCTATTGATGTGTGCTCGTATGATGATTAAAAATGTGCTTACCTAGATACTATTACTCCCTAGTTATCTTTTATTGATGGTTGAATTGTCACGTCCTTATTCTTAACGCGTTGTGTTTTCTAAGGTCGTAGGGTGTGCCTTTTTCCCTAACTCTTTGAGACTACCTTAAGGTTATTGCCTACGAAATCCGCTAGATGATTCATAAACTAACTTTAAGGTTATCTTTGGATATCCGCTAAGTGATTCATAAACTAAGGTTCACAAAGATTACTCAAGCATTTAAACACAATGATAGCCTAATTGCACTCCTAAGCCAATTACAATTAAGATAAGAGACAACCAATCAATAATTAATAACTATGTTTCATAGATCTAAGCAAACACACAAGAAATTTAGCCGGACATGTTAAACAAGCAAGCATACACACATTCAATGGAATACATAATGAAATTAATGAAGTAAAACACTTATCTTGAAGTTTAAAATAGGGTTTGGGACCCAAAGATATTGTCCAAGTCGGACTACAAACGTTTAGGGTTTTTACTCCGCAAGTCTACCTCTTAAAATTCTAAAAATTCGATTTCTATTATATAATTTTACACTTGCGACGGCGTCGCCTTATAGGTGGGACGGCCGACGCCGCCATTAGGGTTTTCGCCTGGCCAAGTCATCGTTGGGACGACGTCACGTAGTAGTTGTGACGCCGTCGGCTTCAGCAGGGACGTCGCCCGATTCGATCCGGGCCGTCGAGATGAAAAGTCTTAGTGACGCCCTTCCTTCAAAGCCGATGCCGTTAGGTGTATTTTAGCAAAAGTCTACTGAGTCGTCAGTGTATTTTTATTAAAACCGTGGAGAGGACGGCCGCCCTTTAGTTGGGGACGCCACTTCGGTTCGCACTGAGTGTCTTCGATCTTGACTTTGCCATTTTCTTCATATATTCACTCATTTTCGTCCAAATAAGCATCATTCCAGCATTTTGCTTCCAAGAGATCTAAAAAGTGAAAAGGAACGAAATTAAGCAGTAACGGATATAAAAGTGGGCGATTAAGGGCTTAAATGACCCTTTAAAAGTGTACGTTTTAAATCCTTATCACCTATTCAAGTAGTTAATGTCTCGCAATCCAACACCGCTCTACAGTCGCTATATGTTGCACAAAACTTGATCAAATAACCCTAGGCGACTCAACTAGGGCAATAACCCTAGGTTTATGTGGTTCTTAGTATGACTATTAACAACTATTGCACAAGAAGAATTAATCAGCTCGCAAGCAATATATAATCATAAAGACCATCTAGAATGAGTAAACACAACTAAACAATAGTAAATTTTATGCAACCCTAATTAAATATAAAGATATATAGCCTAGCATAGCATATAGAGAACAAAAATTCAACATAATTAAACAAAGAACGATTGATATAATTGAATGATTAATGTAGTAACTTATCTTGATGTTACACTCGAGTTATAGTGAAGAAACGGACTCGAAATATCATAAAAGTCGGCGAGAGTTTTGATGAGGTGTAATTTATACGCCCTTTAAAGGTTGTTTAGCCTATAAACTTGTGTATGTTTAATCATATATTGCCCTAAATTGCTTCCATTTGAGTTTTAGGTACTTGGGAGAACAATTTTTGGAAATGTACAAGTTTTGGGCTCGATAAAGAAACGAAGAAAAACGATAAATTAAGCAACGTGGCCGACATCCTTGATGTGATCACCAATTCAAACTAGAAAGTGCAATTTTGTGATATTTTTGCGATGGGTTAGTGTGTATAGGCGCCCTTCCTAGACGACGTCAAGGGCACTTTGATGGCATCATAACCAAAAGGTGAAACCGTCACATATGGCAGTGGACAAATACAACCCGAACTAGACAGTGAGATGGCGACGTCACACTTACAACTTGACAGCATCACGACCAATTTTCTATATATACAAATGCATATTTCTCATTATATCGTGTGGAACTTTTGGTGTATCTTGGAGTTCGAATCCTGGGCGATTTTATCAGTTCGTTTAGGTTTGTTCGGTCATTCAATACTTCATTTATTGCTGATATAAGTTCATTCATCAATCATTCAATTATGTTTACTTTTAATTGTGTGATTATGTTTTGTTGCTTGTTTATCCATTGCTATGCAAGGCTAAACCAATTTAGTATTTACTTAGGAAGGTATGAAACCTAGTTGTTAATCACTTATCTATTGTCTCTTGTTAATGGTGTGTGTGTTTGGAGTTGGAAAATTGGCTATATCCTGTATCTTAGCTTGAACATCCTCTAAAACACGTCTAGTTAATGCTCATGTCGTAGGTTATTGACTATGATGGGTATTTATTGCGTGAATTAATTATTGGGTGGGTTATTGACATTCAGATAGGCGTTGCTCAATTAGGCTAGTTAATAGACGTGAAACTGACCAACCCGCTATAGGTAACAAGGAATATTCCACATTGCATTAAACAAGGTAGTGACAATTGAACAGATAACGTGAGAAACGAGTAGGAGATAGTGCAAACCTAGGTAAATACGCTTTTAAGCATATAAGAAGTTCCAAACATTTTACTTTTCTTGTCATTTACTTTTATTGCATTTTGAGTTTAATTAGTAGTTAAAATACAAATTCATTAAAAACCTGATTTTACATGTTAAAATAAAAAAAATACCAAAAAGACTCTCTTAATTTGACTATTCCTCTAGAGAACGATCAATCTATCGGTATTGCATATACTGCACTATAACGGTTACATACACTGCTTAGGAGGATTATAAAAATTAATGTTGTGGAAAACTAGAAGGGGGGGGGGGTTGAATAGTTTTGCCAATTAAAACTTCCTTTTAATCTATTTAGATCGACTTATGTCAATCTATTTGGATGTGTGTGTTGGATGTTGATAAACAAGCATATAAAGGTAAGTAATGAAAAGATAAGAGTAAGAAGCACAAAACCACAACACGAGTATTTATAGTGGTTCGGCTACAAGGACACCTTCCTTGCCCTACTCCACTCCCCGAGTCACCTACTCGCGAGTTCGTAATCACTACACCAATCTCCTTATGGCGGAGAAGCCTTCACAACGTCGCCTACCCTTTTTCCGCTGCTAGGCTAACCACCGGGTTCTTTCACTCCAAGGTGAACCACACCTACACAACGTCGCCTACCCTTTATAAGGTACTAGGCTAAGTACCTAGTTCTTTCACTCCAAGGTGAACTACACCTTCACAACGTCGCCTACCCTTTATTAGGTACTAGGCTAAGCACCTAGTTCCATTGCAATGGAGGAACTACTACCACACTACACCAACGACCAATCCCAAAGGAGATCTACTCCTTTACAACATCATCAAGGATATCAATATCCTTGGATCTAATACTAGTCTATCTTGTACATTGAAACACACCATATCGAATGTACATCTAAGGCACCTTTCACTAATGCCTTTGACTAGACCTACAAGACACCTGTCACTAATGTCTTGTGTCTTCACTTGTAAGCACCTTTCACTAATGCTTATTTGTCTTGACTTCTAAGCACCTTTCACTAATGCTTCTTTGTCTTGACATCTAAGCACCTACCACAAGTGCTTATCCTATAGACGATAGATACCCTTCACTAATATCTTCGTCTTGACACTTGAGACATCTTTCACTAATGTCTTCAACACTACACTTCTTTGAAGAAAGAAAGAAATCATCAACAAGAAAACTTCAGTAGCCTTGATGATGAGGAAGCATGGCAACTCATGGACTTGAGCTTGCTCGACTTCAAAGGTGGTGATCTTGCCTTTAAGAGGAACCTAAAAGATCAAACAAAAACAAAACTACAAACATAGATCTCTTGGATATGAGGTTAGTGAGTTTTTAACTTACTGAGAAAGTGTGTTAGAAAGGGGTGAGAAATAATGAAGAAATGACTTACTATTTATAGAGGAAAAATCCTACTGTTCCCCGGATCCCACGGATCCCCACCACAAGGGATCCGGCTAGCACAAAGCTAGGGATCCGTGGAACGCTCCTCTTTGCCCATGGGTATTTTGGTTATGGGTCATGGGTTGAACCATGGATCTTTGGCTAGATACAATGTATCTTTGAGTGCAATGCACTTAGTCACTTGGGTATGGGTTGATCCATGGGTTATGGATATTATCCATGTATGATATAAGCATGATGTCATGCAATGGGTTATGGGTCAAGATCCATGGGTTATGGGCTTTGGGTTGTACCCAACTACATTTAATGTATTTGCCCAATGGGTTGTGATACTTAAGTTTCTACCTATTTATATTACCCAATATACTACATACTAGTTATGTGTATGTTTTATCCAAATATGTAAACACTAGTTGTTGTACATATGTATTACTAAATCATAAAATCACTTATACTTGTTTTAGTGTTTTATGTGAAGATGTGAATATGTTAGAAACTATTAGTTCAAACCATTTACGTATTTTATTTGTTTCGTTAATATGATTTTACGTTTGTTATCGACAAAATATTAGAAGATCGTAAAATATAAATAAACGTTTTTACGGCTTATTTGTATTAACAATCTCCCCCTTTTTGTTGATGACAAAACATAAAATTATTTTAAGGAAAAGCTAAAATTCGTGAAGGTTTGAATTTGTAGTTTTTACTTTCTTCTCCCCCTTTTTGTCGAAACAAAAAGTGTTTGAAGGAAAGCAACACATCGTTTCTAAGAAAAACATGTGAAAGAAGTAAAAGTAAAAAGAAATAGAGAGCAAATAACGGGAAAGGATCTCGTCTTTACTCCCCTTGACGAGTCCATCCCTATGTATGGGCGTCAAGAAAGTGATACTAATCTAGTTTGTTTGCAAGTAAGTTTGCAAAAGATTACGTCTAAGTGACGAACGTATTCTCTTTGATGATTGCAATTTTGTAAGGGGATGTCATGAAATGTAAACCTAGTATTGCAAGTAATTTGCAATGTATTGCTTTGACATAAAGCTCCCCTAGCTTTAGGATGTCAAAGTCTTCATGTGTAAATTGAATAACTACAAAACAAAGGTTAGAAAGCAAGTGTAATTCACAATTTCCTCAAATGTGGTTCAAGTTAGTAAAAAGAAAGCTTTCGTCTCACGGATCCCACCTCCCTCCTAGTAGGGATCCGTCTAGGCAATTCAGGGATCCGTATTAGTGATTAATTTCAGAAAGGTGATATAACAAGTAATGTTATCACAAAAATGAGATATGAATACAAAGTGATCATATTCTCAGAAAAATAACAAGTAGCATGTAATTCCATTTAATAAAACTAGATTTATGATATACATGACTCTAAAAACTAAGAAAATAAGAAAATACATGACTAGGAATTTCTAAACCAACTATCGCTTGATGCTAGGACACCAATAAAAATCTTCTAGCTCAAGTTTTGTTTAGGTTTGATCTCGTCGAAACGTTCGAGGAGATGATAGAACATGAAACGTTGGTCTTCTCGTACTTCATGTATCAAACTTTCAACATGTTGACAATGATAGCAATCTTTGTCATGGCTAGGTAGTGGTGGTGGAAGAAATGAAATGGCTTGATGCGAAGGATCAAGTGAAGCGGTTTGTGGAGATTCAAAAACGATGGAGGGATTGGTGGAGGCTCATTTGAGAATGGCTCGACCAAGAATGATGGTGGTGGTAGAGAAGTGTCAACTTCCATATGGTCGGGTGGTTGACTTTGATGATTTCTCATAATCCAAATGGGATTATATGATGGAAACGGCGAAAAGGAAGCCGGAGCAAGTGTTGACTCAACACCTTGATTTTGTACCATTATTCCTCCTAATGAGGTGAATGTTGTCGGCGAAAGCGGATGAAAAGGCCTAGGAGGCAAGTCCTCTAAATTGTAGAGGTGTGGTGATGATAGTGGGGATGTAAATGAAATAGCTATAGGAACCAATGGTGATGGTTTAGTGGAGATGATATTGTTTGGCCTAAGAGGTATGGTGGTGTTTGGCATAGGTAGTTTTGTGGGTACTATCCTTTTAGGAATTGATTTGATTGGATGATGAAGGATCCTATCATTTGTTGGCTTGACCGGAGATGATTCAGTTGAAGAGATTTCGTATAACACGCTTTTTTCATGGGTGGTTCTTTGGTGGATAAGTTACTACTTGGGGTTTTCCTCATGATGAGATGATTTCAAGAGGTTGCAAGAGCTGCAAGTTAGGATGAGAGTGATGACTATGGAGGTCCTAACAAAGTGGTTTATAAACCAAGAGATTTGGCAAGTGCATTTAAGCCTTAAACCACTAGGATTCATTGGAATGTGATGATTGACATGCACAAGAGTCAACCTGAGTTTGGATCGATCTAGGAACTCATTTAAGATGAGAGATGAGTTAGGTAGATGAGTTGAAATGATTGAGATTTGACATAACGTCACCCGGATCCCACTCCTCTCCGAGGGATCCGCTCAGGCTAATCCTAGGGATCCGGCTTTCAGCAGTTATGAAAGAGTGGAAATGATGTTTCTAAGATCTAAGACCTATAACATCTTGAGTGTTTCAGTCCTCCTAAGTGTCTTAAATGAAGGGATGCTTAAGTACTTGAGGGTAATGAGTGATGTAGCTAATGATCGTCTTTTATAGAAAGATTTGGAACTTTCAAGAGTACCAATGGATGAGCAAGGATGACACTAAAGATGAGAGTGTCAATTGAAGCTAATTGATCCTAGAGATCAGGTTGTGACTTAGGATAGTGTTTTGGAAAATATCCTAGAAGCTTTGAGATGGGAAAAACTAGAGTTTGATCAACTTTGATCAATTTTGAGGTAAGGATGATTTATGATCAATTTTGCCATAATCGAAAGATTTCCAAGGCTAAATGTGAGGGATCAAGTAAAAAATGAAGTGTGAGTTTGAGAGCTGAAGAGTAATGGATTAAAATGAAACGGTGGATCTACAAGGGTTTTAGAGTGTGATCTAGGTGAGTTATGTGTGAGTAGGAAAGATCAACCTATCTTGATAAGGACTTAATTTGCCTTAAGACACTATGTTTAGCTTAGTGTGAGGTGTTCTAAGGATATGTTTGAAATATAATGCTTGCAATTGCATTTTTAGTTTGCCGGATCCCACGGTTCCCTAAGTGTAGGGATCCGTCTAGCACAATCTTTGGGATCCGCCCATCTGCTCAGCAGGACCTTTACTAAAGGTATGCAATGATCTTGACAATGCATTATATCTCAAGGATATTCTAATACTAAGATATCAAATGTAAGATGTTTTATTTCATGAAAGAAATTGGATTACATTGATGAAGCACGAGTACAAGAGAATTGATCCTATTTTGGAATAGTACTAGGTTTCTTGAGTGTTTTCGCTAGGAGGATCATTATGTGATTGATGAGTGCTGGTGGAGTCAAGAATGAAGAAAGTCTTCATGAGAGATATGTTTAGCGGTTCCATCATCTTGATCACAAGTACGTACAACGGACTTTGAAATTAAGGATGAAAGTGCATAACATTATGATAGAGGCGTGTCAAGAACATTCCATAAGGGATGAGTTTATTCTTGGAGCCTTGAAGATTTGCAATTAGCCTTGCGAAGAAGTAGGCGAGATTGTATGGTTGTTGTGTTAGCAAACGCATACAACATGTGAGCACAAAAAGGGGAAGAATTTCTCGATTTCCTCTAAGACTCCAAACATTTTCACGTAGGATGAGTGCAAGAGGCTTGTACTCTTCTCTGATATCCCTTGTAAAGATAATGTTTGGATCGGAGTAATATGGTCGAGGTTTGCATATTATGCGGTTTAAATCTTCCGGAGAGGGTATGTGTGAATAATATGGACTATTTTCACGAAAGTGAAGAGAGACAATCTTCGGTGAAGGCACATTGTCCATGATTTGGAATCCGGAGGATGTGTGCAAAATGCCCAAGGGTTAGAGCGAACTTTTGGTTTTTGATATAAAACCAAAGAGATTGAAGCGATCCTCTATTAACGAGTTCGACTTGACGGAAGAATTCCATTATGAACCTTGGACATATCTTCTCGTTGATTTCAAGAAGACATTCTAGTCCTATGGTTCGGAAGGAGGTATTGATACCTTTTCAATTGTAGAGGTGTCTACAATACGTCATTCGTGGAAGTGACGGCTTTCGAGATTATTGAACCCACGGACATGATTGCCAGGTGTGTTGGGTTCGAGAGAGATGTTCGGAGTGTAGACGCTAGTGAGTGAAAAGTCAAACTCATATTCATGCGTAATAGTTGAACATGATAAGTTAATAAAAAGAGATGTTTGTGATCAACCTATGATAATCTAATGTTGAAAGCATGTGACTCATTTCTTTTTAAATCAATACTTCCGTCTCAAAATCTTGTCATTTGACAAAAAAAAAAAATAATTATTCCTCATCATATTTACGGAATGACATTTCTACTCTCTCGTATTCAATTTATTTCTAACCTGAGGCGGTAACAATTTGGGAATCCGTGCTTAAAAAAAAAAATCCCGCCAAAATCCTCGACCTAAAAAGCAGTAAAGCACACGCACTTCACCATTTCCACTTTCCCCCAAAATCATCATCATCTCAAAAATGAAACGCCAACAATCAATTCTCTCATTCCTTCACCACAAACCGTCAACCGAAAAACCACCATCCAATCCAAATCCGCCACGTGGCACCGATGACGTCACAGGAACCGACACTCCACCGGAGAAAGAGCAACGATCGTTTTTCGTTAACAGCGAAGCGAAAGGAAGCGGTGGATCGATGTTTAATAGTATTAAGCATAAGTTTATGAGACCTAATACTAATAGTGCTCTTCAGAAGCCTACTGAGAGGTATATAAATTTATCTGTTTTATAAAAGCGTTTGGTAGCATAGGCGTAGCTGTAATTTTAGGTATATAAGGTTAATTAATTAATTAATTTGTTGAATTGTTACTTGAATGCGCGATATGTTTGGCGAAACTAGCTGTTGGTGGCCTATAGCGCGCCGTAGGTGTTTGTTTTATTTGACAGTTTGGTAACATAGCCGTAGCTGTAATTTTAGGTATATAAGGTTAATTAATTAATTAATTTGTTGAATTGTTACTTTAATGCGCGATATGTTTGGCAAAACTAGCTGTTGGTGGCCTATAGCGCGCCGTAGGTGTTTGTTTTATTTGACAGTTTGGTAACATAGCCGTAGCTGTAATTTTAGGTATATAAGGTTAATTAATTAATTAATTTGTTGAATTGTTACTTGAATGCCGTATATTTGGCTTAAACTAGCGTTGGTGGCCTATCGCGCCGTAGGTGTTTGTTTTATTTGACTGTTTGGTAACATAGCCGTAGCTGTAATTTTAGGTATATAAGGTTAATTAATTAATTAATTTGTTGAATTGTTACTTTAATGCGCGATATGTTTGGCAAAACTAGCTGTTGGTGGCCTATAGCGCGCCGTAGGTGTTTGTTTTATTAGACTGTTTGGTAACATAGCTGTAGCTGTAATTTTAGGTATATAAGATTAGTTAATTAATTAATTTGTTGAATTGTTACTTGCACGCACGATATGTTTGGCAAAACTAGCTGGAGGTGTACTATAGCGAGCCGTAGGTGTTTGTTTTATTAGACTGTTTGGTAACATAGCCGTAGCTGTAATTTTAAGTATATAAGATTAGTTAATTAATTAATTAATTTGTTGAATTGTTACTTGAATGCGCGATATGTTTGGCAAAACTAGCTGGTGGTGGACTATTAGCCGTAGCTGCTTGTTTTATTAGACTGTTTGGTAACATAACTGTAACTGTAAAATGTAAGATGACTTTATAGGTAAATGCTAGTATATTAATTTATCTGTTGTAAGGTATTGTTAGGTTTATTAATTTGATAGTGACTTGAATGCGTGCTATTATTGGCAAAACTAGCAGTAGGTAGGTATTGAAGCCTTCTGATAGGTATAATTGTTACGGTAAATGATTTATGTGAATTATTATGTTTAGGTTTCGTTAATTTGCTTGTGATATTTTAGTGTGTAATTTGATAGTTTTCATTAACGCTGCGTATAATCAGCTAGTTATTCGTTAAGCTAACGGAAGTGGTTGTTTGTGAAACCAAACTTCATTGTGCAGAAGCCATGTGATAGGAGGATCTAATTCTGTTATGTTGATCCTTTATTTCTAGGCTTAGTTAATTTAGTAATGTTGTTAGCTGCATAAACTATTAATATTTGTTTATGTTATATATAATTGTTTATACATGTTTATATTGGTCAACGTTTAAAGCTTAATGATCTCAAGCAAGTATTGTATTTGTCTAAAGGTTAGAAGTACTAATAGTTGCTCCAAATTGCTTCTAGCTGCGGTACTAGTTCGGTCTATGAGCAAATGTGTTTTTTAAGCTGTTGGAGGTGTATTTACTATGTAGTAAGGAAACTGATGTATTCTTGGTTTAATGTTGTTTAGATATACTTAGCACGTGTTCCATGGAGTTTAGAGTTAGTTAACCAAAAGATATGTCTGGTTTGTGATTTCAGATTTCTTTCCAATTTAAGATATAGTGTAATACGCAGTTAGCTGCATACATTTGTGTGTAATTTTTATTTGCGGGTTGAAGTTAAGTACAATCCTTTATCCTATCCACAACAATACGTGTACATGTTTCTGTTTGTGGCCAAAACCATCTAGCTAGTCAATTTTAAGCTTGTTTCGATATGTGAGAAAAACTACCTTGCCTTTTGTTTGTGGAAAGTTAAGTAATCTCTGCTAGACTGCGTACTGTTGATCAATGTTAGTACACTAAAGTGTTGTAGTTTCTGAAAGTAGGCCAAGTGATCAAACTGATGTCTTATAAGTTAATGTTGTTATCTATCTACAATATATGTATTTTATTAAGTTCACGATTTATAAATTTTGGCACTCATATCAATCGAGTCTGATGATGTTTGCTCATGGTCTGCAGGAATACTTTAGATGGCGGACATAGTAGTATTAACTCGACATCTAATAAAAATAATTTGTCAAATGGAAGAGATAAGGAGAGCTTGCTATCTGGTTTTCCAAGGATGCAAAATGTGATTGATTTAGACGAAACTGCTGGTGAAGGTGACAAAAGACATCCTTTGTTTGTAGATAGTGAAGGTGATATAACAGGGCCAGAAACTCCAGGTACTCGACCATTGGTTCCACGTTTGAAGCGAGTTCAAGAGGATGGTTTTAACTTTGGGTCAGCTATGACTCATTCTTCTATAGACAATACTAAAAGAGTAAGGTTTTCTCATGATTTATCGGCTGAAGGTAAGAAAGATAGAGTGGCATCTGAAATTAACAAAAGAGTGACGTTTTCTCTTGATTCACCAGCTGAAAAGAAGAAACTGGAATTGTCATCTGACAATAGCAAAAGAGTAAAGTTTTCTCATGATTTATCGGCTGAAGGCAAGAAAGACGGAGTGGCATCTGAAATTAGCAAAAGAGTGACGTTTTCTCTTGATTCAACAGCTGAAAATAAGAAACCGGAACTGTCATCTGACAATAGCAAAAGAGGGAAGTTTTCTTATGATTTACCGGATGAAATTAAGAAACCAGAACTGGCATCTGACAACATCAAAAGATCGAAGTTTTTTCATAATTCATCGGCTGAAATTAAGAAACCCGAACTGTCATCTGACAACAGCAAAAGATCGAAGTATTTTCATGATTTACCGGCTGAAATTAAGAAAGAAGAACTGGCGTCTGACATGGGTAGTAAGTTTGATTGGCTTCATCCCTCAAAAATTAAAGATGCTAACGGAAGAAGGCCAGGCAATCCTCTTTACGATAAAAGAACACTTTATATACCGCCTGATGTTTTGAGAAAAATGTCAGCATCTCAGAAACAGTACTGGAGTGTCAAGAGTGAATATATGGATGTTCTTATTTTCTTTAAAGTGGTAAGTTTTTTATTTTATATGAACATACTTTAAAATGGTCATTACTAACTTTGAAGAGCATCCCAAGTAATGCTACAGATGCATTATTCGCAACTTAATTTATTCCTAATTTTGGGCTTTAGCTATATGTGTCTGATACAATGTTTTTCTATTGATTAACGGGTTACCTAGTTTGCACTAATGAAATTAGTAGTAGAAATTTACTCATGTATGCTTAGTTTCTATTCTTGGTACTACGTAAATACGATTGTGTCTCATTTGCTCATCGAAGGAATCTAGACACTCAAGTTTGACCTCAGATACTTCTTTACACATGTCTGATTTGTCTGAGTTGAAATTCATGATGTTGCAGGGAAAATTTTACGAGCTATATGAAGTAGATGCTGAAATTGGACATAAAGAGCTTGATTGGAAAATGACGATGAGTGGTGTTGGGAAATGCCGACAGGTAAATCAGCATTTTTGCCTTCTTTTTTGCTTTACAACTGAACCGTACACTCCCACTGTGTTTATGTTACGTAGAGTATTTTTGCTTTCTTTTTAAGTTGTTTTGGTAAATCAGCAACTGTATGTTGCCTTGTGGCTCAGGTTGGTATTTCTGAGAGTGGAATCGATGATGCTGTTGAAAAGCTGCTAGCTCGTGGGTAGGTTACTGATATTCACACTCTGTTTGCTGTCATAGATATGTAGGCCACACAAGTTTTGAATTGGTCAAGGCTATGATTGCGCTCTATTTGTTGTCAAATCCTTCATTTATCACATACACTAATGCATTACCATTATATTATTTTCACCATTTTTACATAAATAACTTAGGTATAAAGTTGGGCGAGTAGAACAGCTGGAAACATCAGAACAAGCAAAGTCGAGAGGTGGCACTGCTGTAAGTTACTAAGATCTGTAAACTTCAAAGGAAACATAAGATCTGTAAACTTCTGCTAAAGCAAGTTCATTATGCATTCAACAAACCATTTTAAAATGACTCGGATCCCCTTTTGCTTGCACTCATAGATCTCAAACCATCTGCTGCAACACTCCATTGAGTTTTCTCATCAACTTAGTCTCAATTTTGCTTGATTTTACAAAAATACTACAATAAACTGTTGGCATATTTGCTAATTTGTAGATAATGTGTCAGTAAGTATTTAATAATCTGTTTCTATATACGTGCAGGTAATTCAAAGGAAATTAGTAAATGTGCTTACTCCATCAACCTTGATTCATGGTAATATTGGGCCCCAAGCTGTTCATCTTCTTGCTCTAAAGGAGGTATATTATCTCAATTACATACTGATTGCTGCCAGTGTTTATATATGCATTACATTTATAAGGGATGTGGGATATAACTTGTCACTTAAACTACTTTGTCAAGCTAAAATATGAATGAATTGGTATTACTGGCTAACATTGGGGTATGACAACTGAGGAAATATTGAAATAAGCTCCAGGTAGGTGTTGTCCTACAGTATAATGGAACCATTTTTTCTCTCTGGCTAAAAACATGAAATAATCAAAAGTTTTATACAATGAATTGAACCTATCCTAGGAATATGGATGTTAGCATTCCTTCGTGGCATCTTTTTTAGATGCTGTTAAAGGCTGCGGATGCTTGAAAGCAATTATGTATGGTGTGCGACTGAACAAGATGCTATAGTTACAAATTTACATACCGCAGATCGTGGGTGTGATTTTTGTCAAGATATACTAAACATTGCCACTATTTTTGAACTGACTGTCCTATCAAATGACAATCATGATTTATTCTCTACATTATCTATGTCCTCTACTATCTATTGACATGTTTAAATTTATCCCGTAGCAACTTATTTCACACAAGAACCATATTTCTTTGTTGTACTGTGACTGAAGGTTCGGAGATGTATGCTGATAGCCATTTCACACTGCTTTTACCTTCCTGTACAGGGTATGAGTGGTCTTGATGATGGTACTACTGCATATGGATTCGCCTTTGTTGATTGTGCCGCCTTACAGTTCTGGGTAGGATCCGTCACTGATGATGCCTCCTGTGCAGCTTTAGGGGCTTTGTTGATGCAGGTATGCCGTTTGGTCTTTGCCGCTATAGTCAAGTAATTGTAATGAGGCAATCAAAGTTTTAATAGAAAAGAACATGTTCATGTACTTTCAGTGCACAATTTTGTTCACGTAAATGCCTTTGAAACATGATAAGTACAAGTCTATCACATTTACAAAGATCTTTTTTTCACTGGTCTCTGTCAGGTGTCACCTGCAGAAGTTATATTTGATAGTCAAGGTTAGTCTTTATTTATTTGATTATGTAAGAAGTGCCGATAAGGTTTCTACTTTCTACCAAAGTTGGTTCCATGCTTATAATATAATGTGCGGTGCAGGATTGTCTAAAGAGGCTCAGAAAGCTCTTAACAAGTATTCCTTAATTGGTAAGGATGATCTAATTGTCTTTAATTGGTATATATATTCACCAAGTAATTTCTTTGTTTTAAACATTGTATCAACTTTCAAATTGTTTTTATGCTGAGATCACTATTGACTTAGGCTATTTGATGAGCAAAGAGGCTAGGTTTCAATAGAAGGGGCAAATTTTATTCCATTTACTTATGATTAGGTTGATAGGGGCTATGTTTTATCTCCACCAGGCCAAAAGGGCCATTTAAAAAAAAAAATAGTTTAACGGGGAAACATGTCAATGAGGCAAAGCAACCCAAGATTCGAATTTGATGCATTATACCTATAATCTTTTTGATTGTTTTAAACGAGTACAATCTTGATAATCATACTCCAAACACTAATTAAATGTAAGAAATCTAATAGTTTAGAAAAGAAGTAATAACTCTTAACACGCTCACAATCTGTCTTGCAGGTTCTGTTGCCACACAAATGACTCCAACACAGCCAGCCACTGATTTCGTTGATTCTTTTGAAGTCCATAATTTCATTAAAATGAAAGGGTACTTTAAAGGCTCATCAAATGTGTGGGATCGTGCACTTGATGGGGTGGTGCACCAGGAGATTGCTTTATGTGCTCTTGGTGGACTTACCAATCATCTATCTAGGCTAAAGGTGAGATGTTTCAGGGTGATCTCAACCCATTCCCTTATGAATGGGTTGAATCGGGTTATGCTTTATCTCTAACGGGTCAAGTGGGTAAAAGTAAAAAGTTGTTTCCGGCCAAACAATTTGTTTCAAATCATACAAAAATGTACCTGCTTTGACCCAATATTAAGTGTTTAGTTCTTTGCCAAGACATGTGTTTTATGCAAGCTGTACTAGACACTATATTGACACAGTGATTGGCTAATTCAACTTTGAGCAGTTGGATGATGCATTACTAAATGGAAGTATTCTACCTTACGAAGTCTATAGAGGGTGCCTTAGAATGGATGGACAGACAATGGCCAATCTTGAAATATTCAGTAATAGCGAAGATGGTGGAACATCAGGCAAGTGGATACTCTAATAATTTTTGGTAGAAATTTCAATCTATCTACATACAGATGGGTCGATTTGGTTATGTTTTATCTCTAAAGGGACAAACGGGTTGAGAGCAATCTTTACTGTTCAAACACATAAAAATCACCTTTATCACTTTAACTTAAGTAAGGCTGTTTGTTTTTGTAATCTTCTTTAGCGCATCACATGTTTAAAAAAATTGTAAAGCTGTGTTTGTGGGTCGGTCTAAGCAGTTCCAATTTGCACATTCAATCTGCCCCATTCCCCACCCACACCCACACACATTTTGACCACCTTGAATAATCATACTATTGTCTTAGTTGTAGGCCAAAAATCTTGTTTAGTAGAATCAGCTCTTGTTTAATTCATTCCAACTGATGTCATATACTCATATTCCAGGAACGCTGTACAAATATCTCGATAACTGCCTAACATTATCTGGTAAGCGGCTCTTAAGAAAATGGCTATGTCACCCACTGAAAGATATCGAGGAGATCAATCAAAGGCTTAATGTAGTCGAGGAACTGATGGGACATGCAGAGATTATGCAACTAATTGCTCAACATCTTAAGAAACTCCCTGACTTAGAGAGGTTTCTCGGACAAATCAAGGCCACCTGTAAATCAACTGCCTTACTCTTATTGCCCTTGATTGGCAGCAAAATATTGAAGCAACGTGTAAGTTACTATTTTTCATTTTTGAAAGGAATGAAAAACTTCTGTATGTACTGACATTTTTCTTGTGAGCTGTCCATGGCTCTCTTATATCACTGGTTTTGAACAGAGTTATTCACGTCAATATACAAAAGCAATTTACTTGTCTTCTAGCCATTTTTCCCGTCTCGTGCTATTAACTATTTTGCTGTCTCGTATTTTGTTTCCTTTTGTCCATGTGCAATTAGCTGTATGCTTTTATGTTCGATAATTGATTTAGCTATGAATTCTGATTTGTAACTAGAGATGTTGAAATGGCTGGTTGGGTGGATTTTATAATGGCCCAATTTGGGCAACTTTTGGGGTGGGTGAAAATGGGTCACGTTTAGTTGACCCACTACCTTTTTTGGCTAAATTTTTTGTATCTAGATAGTGTGTCAGACATGATTAGAGTAACAATATTGCTTTAATTTAGCCTAATGTCTAGAATAAAAGATTTAAGGATCTTTATGCATTAAGAATACACCATGAATTGCTTTTTAAGTTTCAACCCGTTTTCTTGTAATCCATTTTTGTACTTTGATATGTTAGAGACAAATAATAGTCTAAATTCACTTTTTTTTATAAGTAAATGGGTTGAAATGAGTATCTCGGTATCTGTAATGCATTATAATTACTCTAGTATTGCTAAGCTCTTAAGCATTATAAAATACATATATCTATCAAATAATATCAAAACATGACAGTTTTCCTGGTTCTGCTCTTTTTTTGTTGATCAGAATGACAATCTGGTTATAATGGTGCAGGTGAAAGCATTTGGATTCCTTGTTAAAGGTCTACGAGTTGGAATGCATTTATTGATGCTCTTGCAGAAGGAAGATAATGTCTTCTCCTTGTTGTCAAAACTATTCACTCTTCCAATGCTAAGTGGGAGTGATGGCCTCGATAAATTCCTTACCCAGTTTGAGGCAGCTGTTGACAGTGATTTCCCAAATTATCAGGTATTCACAAATTTTTCGTAGAGATCTCTTTTGCTCATTTGACCTATTAGAAAATTATCTGAGATTCTGAATCAGCCTGTTAACATGCAAATATGAATTAATGCATATTCCGTGTTACCAGGCACATGAACTTAAGGACTCAGATGCTGAACTACTATCAATTTTAATCGAGTTATTTATGGAGAAAGCTAACGAGTGGTTTCAAGTAATCTTTGCTTTGAATTGTATAGACGTGCTTAGATCTTTTGCTACCACTGCAAACTTTTCTTGCATGGCGATGTCAAGACCTGTTATAATTCCTCGGTCAACATCGGATTTTAGTCAAGGATCTAAGGGGCCCTCACTTCACATGAAAGGATTATGTCATCCATATGCCCTTGGAGAGAGTGGAGGAACACCTGTTCCTAATGACTTGTGTCTTGGAGATAATGAATTTGGATACAATCCTCGTACTTTGCTGTTGACTGGACCAAATATGGGTGGAAAGTCAACCATTCTCCGTGCTACCTGTTTAGCTGTTATTCTTGCTCAGGTAAGCTTTAATGTAAATCACGGAAATAGGTTATTGTAAAGGTGGCAAAATGGACGGGATGGGCGTGGGTAATGGTCAAAACGGGTTGTGTTGACCCGAATACTTTTTGTAAATTTAATATTTCTTACGAATAACGTGGGTCAAAGAGGATTACGAAAGTTATATTACTACAATAACTATCTTTTGAATACAATAATTTAGTAGGTTTTATGCATAACCTGGATCAACCCATTTATAGATAAATGGGTTGAAACTTGAAAGTGCCAGATTTATTGTGTTTCATATCAATGTTTTCTCTGGTTGCAGCTGGGTTCTTACGTTCCTTGTGAAATGTGTGTTCTCTCACCCGTGGATACCATTTTCACACGTCTTGGTGCTACTGATCGTATAATGACTGGTGAAAGTAAGTTTTCTAACTAGATACAGAATATTTGTAATTATCAACCAAAAAGAATGCCAACTGTGAATAGTTTTTAAACTGATTACGGGGATTGTTTATTTGAAACGGTATAACACAGAATAACATGATCAGCTGTAGTAATTCAATAATAACTTTGTCTTGTTTACCCTCTCTTTAGGTACCTTTCTCATTGAGTGCACAGAAACAGCTTCGGTTTTGCAAAATGCTTCTCAAGACTCTCTTGTTATTCTTGATGAATTGGGCCGAGGAACAAGCACTTTTGATGGATATGCTATTGCTTATGCTGTGAGTTTACCACCTTCTAAAGTTAAAACTTATATTTGAAAGAGTTAATGATTTCTCAATCATTACAAACCATACATGTTTATTCACTTTCTAATGTCCTACAGGTGTTTCGTCATCTTGTCGAGAAGGTCAACTGTAGATTGCTATTCGCTACACATTACCACCCACTCACAAAAGAGTTCGCCCACACCCTCACGTCCGCGTTACAACACATGGCCTGCGCTTTTAAATCCATTTCCAGTACCTCACAGTCAACCAGCCAACAGTTAGTTTTTCTCTACCGTCTAACCAATGGAGCCTGCCCTGAAAGCTACGGTATGCAAGTGGCTTTAATGGCAGGTATCCCCCAAAAGGTGGTGGAAGCTGCCACAAAGGCTGCAGAGGTTATGAAAACAAAGATAGGAGTCAGTTTCCGGTCAAGTGAACAGCGGTCTGAGTTTTCAACATTGCACGAGGAATGGCTGAAAAGTGTTTTAGCAATGTCGAGAGTTGATGATCATAAGCTTGAAGGTGGTGATGAAGATGATGTGTTTGATGAACTGTTCTGTTTGTGGCATGAGCTTAGATACTTAAACAAAAAGCTGATGTAAATTAGTGAATTTAAGATGTTTCTATTCTAAGTTAGACGGTGAATACTCTTCAACGGTTAAAATTTAAATCTACCAATTATGTTATATATGCAAGTAGTACTTAGAACTGAAGTTGTTTAGCTTCATATTTGATCGTTTTAGGCCTAGTTATGTAAAACTATTTTGGTTTAGATCGATTTTAATGGGTTAAGAAAGTAAAAATGAACAGGAAGCCTGTCAATTGCGACAACTGGGTGAAATGAGCCAAAATTGTCGAATGTGTTTTTGAGTGTTTAAAACATTTTGACGCAATATATTGCCATGTAATTAGTAAATAAGTTGCTATTAGTATTATTTACTAGCATTTTGAAGTAAAGCGAGGTAGTTAAATTTATCCACCCCCTAATTACTTGAGGTGCTGGTAACTTATACAAGTCTTCAATTTTTTGTGACGCAATATATTGCCATGTAATTAGTAAATAATACTAGTTTTGTGATGCAATATATTGTCATGTAATTAGTAAACATACTAGTATTATTTATTACTTACTCCGTAGCATTATTTACCAACACCTGGAGTATTGTGGGTAGTTAAATTTACAATCCCGTAAGTATTCGAGGTGTTCGTAAACTTATACAAGTCTTCAATTTTTTTGTGAGGCAATATAAGTTTACGAACACCTCAAAATAAATATCTACTTCCGTATTGCATAAAGTTTAAGAAGTTTCACTATCCTTCTGCCAATCAAATATCGTTACTACTATCTACCAATCGAATATCATATATAGTTACTAGAGTAAAATGCAGAAATCGTCCCTGTGGTTTGCCCAGATTGCAGATTTCGTCCATACAATTTCGAAAGTGCAAGCGGCCTCCCCGAGAGAAACCTTTTTGATCATTTTAGTCCCTGCCAAAGTGAAATGATCGAAATACCCTCGTCTTCATCCCTTTAAATTTCCAGGGGGCGAATCCGCAATTTGAACAAACCACAGGGGACCATTTATTTTTTTCGAAAATAATTTTTGAAATTTTTTTGAAAATAATTTTCTGAAAATAATTTTATCGGTTTCATCCGTTTTTCATACATTTTAGATTATTGTCCGTTTTTATTCATTTTCTTACGTTTTGTCATTTTTATTCGTTTTTATCCGTTTTTTTCCATTTTTGAAAAAGAAATTCCAAATTAAAAAATTATAATTTTTTTTTTGGAACATTTTTCAAAATTTTTTCTTTTGATTTTTTTTCAAAATGATGAAATATTACAAAAACAAACAAAAACGTAAGAAAAATATACAAAATGTAAGAAACACGGACAAAAATGAAAAAAAATAATTAGATTTTTTAAAATTTGAAAAAAGAAATTCCAAATTTCTGAAAAAAATTCTAATTCTTTTTGAAATTTTTTCAAATTTTTCAAATTTTTCTTTTTTGATTTTTTTTTCAAAATGATGAAATACAAAACAAACAAAAGCGTAAGAAAAATATACAAAATGTAAGAAACGACAAAAATGAAAAAAAATAATTAGATTTTTTGCAATTTGAAATTTAAATTTTGCGAAAAAATTCAATTTTCAAATTTTTCAAAATTTATTTCTTTTTGAATTTTTTTCAAAATGATGAAATATTAAAACAAACAAAAGCATTAAGAAAAATAGACAAAATGTAAGAAATACGGACAAAAATGGAAAAAAATAATTAGATTTTTTTCGCAAATTTGAAAAAAGAAATTTCAAATTTGCGAAAAAATTCTAATTTTTTAAAATTTTTCAAATTTTTCAAAATTTTTTTCTTTTTGAATTTTTTTTTCAAAATGATGAAATATTACAAAACAAACAAAAACGTAAGAAAAAATATACAAAATGTAAGAAACGGACAAATGGAAAAAAATAATTTTTTTTTAGAATTTGAAAAAAGAAATTCCAAATTTGCGAAAAAATTCTAATTTTTTTTCCAAATATTTTCAATTTTTCAAATTTTTTTTTTTGATTTTTTCTTCAAAATGATGAAATATTACAAAAACAAACAAAAAGCATAAGAAAATATATACAAAATGTAAGAAACACGGACAAAAATGGAAAAAATAATTAGATTTTTTCGCAAATTTGAAAAAAATTCCAAATTGCGAAAAAATTCTAATTTTCAAATTTCAAAATTTATTTCTTTTGATTTTTTTCAAAATGATGAAATATTACAAAACAAACAAAAGCGTTAGAAAAATGAACAAATGTAAGAAACACGGACAAAAATGGAAAAAATAATTGAATTTTTTTTCAAATTTGAAAAAAGAAATTCCAAATTTCTGAAAAATTCTAATTTTTGGATTTTCAAAATTTTTCTTTTTGATTTTTTTTTTCTTTCAAAATGATGAAATATTACAAAAACAAACAAAAACGTATGAAAAATAGACAAAATGTAAGAAACACGGACAAAAATGAAAAAATGATAAAAAAAGGCAAAAACGAAAAATAGACAAAACGTAAAAAATGGATAAAAACGGACAATAATCTAAAAGGAGTCAAAAGCGAACAAAGCGGATGAAAACCAATAAATAAATTTTCGAAAAAATAAATGGTCCCTGGTTTTGTTCAAATTGATTTCGTTCCTGGAAATTTAAAGGGGATGAAGGCAAGGTATTTCATCATTTCACTTTGGGCAGGGACTAAAATGATCAAAAGGTTTCCTCCGGGGAGGCGCGCACTTTTTGAAATTGGGGACGAAATCTGCAATCTGGGCAAACCACAGGGACGATTTCTGCATTTTACTCTAGTTACTATAACCGCTTTTGATTTGTCAAAACACAAAGTAAATACTGTGTTTTCGAGTATCACTTAAGGAAAAAAGTAAAGAAAATAAGGTGAAACAAAAAAAAGTTATGTTCTCGAGTATCATTTAATAAGGAAAACAAAATATAAATGACTAAAAAAAAGGTGATTTGATTAATTTTGAAGTAAAATGTTAGTACTTCTTAAAATTAGGCTTAAATTGAGCTAAAATGTTTAGAGCAACAACGATATTGTGTCTCCTGAGCAAATATTTTGAAAACTTATTTGAAATTTAAGTCCCACATCGATCAAAGAGCAACAATTGTGCTTGTTTATATACCGTGGTGTGCATAAGTTGCTATTAGTATTATTTACTAGCACTTGACGTAATGCGAGGTTGTTAAATTTACCCAACACACAAGTATTTTAGGTGTTAGTAACTTATACAGTCCTTAACTTTTTTTGACGCAATATATTGCCATGTAATTAGTTATTTGATTTTGGTTTCAAAATATGTACTTAATTAATAACAAGTTAGAGGAAAGAAAGACAAAATGATTTTTTTAATGTTAGACCAAGCGTAGTGGAATCAGTTATTTGATTTTGGTTTCAAAATATGTACTTAATTAATAACAAGTTAGAGGAAAAAAGACAAAATGATTTTTTTTAATGTTAGACCAAGAGTAGTGGAATGCGTCTTCACGCGTATAGGGGGTGTTATAACGCGTCAAACTTGTTACAAAGACCAATGATAGCGCGTGAGGAGAAAACAAAATGGGTGGTTTGGTGGTCGCATTCATCAAATGAATTTTTGATGATTTTGTGTGTGTCTTTGTGGGTTATGTTGATGTTACGCTTATGTGACACCTAACTATACCATGACTACATTAAACCACTGTCATGGGTCTTACTTATACGAGCCCTAAAATTATTTAATTTCTCATCTTTTTACTCTTACTTGCTAAAATAAATGAAAACTAACAGTAGAGTTAGGGTTGAGCAAAAGAAATCGAAAAACCAATCCGAACCGGTCTGACCAAAACTTAACCGACCATTTTCGGTTCGATTTTTGGTTCTATATATTTATGATTTTCGGTGTCAGTTCTGATAGGTTTGAGCCAAAACCGTGAAAAACACACATAAACCATATAAACCGAACCAAAAAGATCGACGGAAACCAAACAAAACCTGAGTAACTTCAATTCGAGTCTCAATTAATCTCTTTTACAAAATCAGGTTCAGTTCGATTTTGACTCGATGCTATATCTCAAACTCCACAAACTCAATTTTTACCAACTAAAAGTCAAAGCAACCTCTCACTTGAGTTCGGAACTCACATGTGTACTTTAGCATCACCCCCCACTATCTTCAACCTTCAAAATCCCCAATTTCATAATCACACAAAATTGGGGCTTCATAAAAGGTTAGTCATTCTTATATCTCAATTTCATATCTATATAATTTTTATATAATTTGATATATATATATATATATATATATATATATATATATATATATATATATATATATATATAGATATATATATATATAGATACAGAAAACATATATCTATATAATAATGGATTACAATTCATCAATTAGAAGTAGGCGACCTATCCGTAACAATAATTACACTAATAATAATTACAACGATTACGATAACGATAACGATTTCGAACCACCCGAAAGCCCCTTAGCTCCTCCTATTAATAACCGTTTTAACTATCTACAACAACAACACGTTAATATCGTCAACGACGATAGCGATAATAGCGTAGACGATGACGACGACGATGACGATAATAATAATAACAATAATAATGAGTATCAACAGCAATATTATAATGTCGGCGAGACGTCTACTCGCCGACATAAAAAAAAGCGTAGGTTAGAGAATTTAGTAGGGGGATACGGCTATGCGCCGCGTGGAAATGTTGCTAGTAATGTGATGGATGAGTGGAGTGAGAATTCGACGTTTGTGTTGTTGGAAGTGTGGGGCGATAGGTATATGCAATTAGGACGGAGGATTTTGCGAGGCGAGGATTGGGTGGAAGTGGCGGAGAAGATATCGGAGATGTGTAAGATGGAGATTAACGATGGGCAATGTAGGACTAGGTTTGAGACGTTGAAGCAAAAGTATAAGAAAGAGAAGGCGAAGATGGAAGGGAGTGGGATGGGGATGGGGCATGGGTATTACGGGAAATGGGGTTTTTTTAAGAAGATGGATATGTTGTTGTCGCCGAAGAGGCAGCATAATGGTTTGCCGTGTGGGGTGGATTCGGGGGAGTATGTGTTTATGAATACGAAGGTTTATTTGAATCAGTCGAATGCGTTGGATGAGATGAGGGATAGTCCGGGTGAGTCGGAGGTTGATGAGGATGAGGATGGGGATGGGTTGAATGAGGAGGATGAGGATGAGGAAGGGTTTAAGCTGTTGGCGGAGTCGGTTCAGAATTTTGGCGAGATATATGAGAAGATTGAAGGTAGGAAACGGCAGCAGATGTTGGAACTGGAGAAGATGCGGATGGATTTTCAGAGGGAGTTGGAGCTGCAGAAGAAGGTCATTCTGGAACGGGAGCAGGCTGAGATTGCGAAAGTACGGGAAGAAGATGACGAGGATGCTAATTCTGTCGAGAATCTTAGTGGATAAGCAGGTAAATTTCTATAAAAGTTTATTAGTTGCTCTGTTTTAATCACCATTTCAGCTGGAAAAAATAGTCATTGCTTTTGGTTTGATTATTATAGCGGTACTTTGATTGTTTGGTTTGCGTTTTGAAAGTGATCATGTGATATTGAATTGTTATAGTTAGATAATCCACTCTAATATAAACTGTTGCAGAAAATGCGATTAGTATGTATACATGTTTGTGCGGTTTTCAGCTGTACTAATTACTACGGAGTAAATATCACTTTTGGTGGTGTCAACTTGTTGACAAAATAGATGCATAAGCTTATATATGTTAATAGTTTCGTTGCAAACTAATATCAAGTTAATTATTCAAAATTGATCATGTGACCTTTAAGTAATTAGATAATCATAACTGTTACTCTGTACTTCTGTAGTAGTTTATCGCAACCTTAGAAACTGATTTTTTTCGACTTGAAATCACAATAATGAAATAATCAGTTCCAAACGCAGATTTAAGCACCCCTCATATGTGGATTGTGTAGATGCTATAAGCTTCTAAAGAACACTATATTTGTCCTCTGTATATTAAAACTGCAACTTTTTCTACACACGGTAATTTGATTTTCCTCTGGCCATCCCATTTTCACGTGGTTTTGTGTTATGTTTTAAATGGTTAAGCTTTCTCTTGTCAGAATTAGCAATGCTTTATACCATCAATGCTACCGTTGAAGGTAAAAAAAAGTATTTTATATTAAGAAAAACAGATTAATCACATTATTTCTGTTTCTACCTATTATTTTTATTTATTTATTTATTTTTTTTTAACGGCTAAAAATAACATGCGCTGGAGGGGGAATCGAACCCCTGACCTACCTCTATTCACTTGTTTACCTCATAGACTCATAGCCTCATACACGTTGATGATTTCTAGAATCATTCTACTCTTATGTTTATTCACTTTTTTATGTCCTACAGGTTTTTCGTCATCTTGTCGAGAAGGTCAACTGTGGATTGCTATTCGCTACACATTACTACTCACTCACCAAAGAGTTCGCCACCCACCCTCACGTTACATTACAACACATGGTGCCTGCCCTGAAAGCTACGGTATGCAAGTGGCTTTAATGGCAGGTATCCCCAAAAGGTGGTGGAAGCTGTGACAAAGGCTGCAGAGGTTATGAAAACAAAGATAGGACTCAGTTTCCGGTCAAGTGAACGGCAGTCTGAGTTTTCAACATTGCATGAGGAATGGCTGAAAAGTGTTTTAGCAATGTCAAGAGTTGATGATCATAAGCTTGAAGGCGGTGATGAAGATGACTCGTCTGATGAACTGTTTTGTTTGTGGCATGAGCTTAAATGCTCAAACAAAAAGCTGATGTGAATTAGTGAATCTAAGATGTTATTATGCTAAGTTAGAGGGCGAATACTCTTCTATGGTTAAAATTTAAATCTACCAATTATTATGTTATATATGCTAGTAGTCCTTATAACTGAAGCTTTTTAGCTTCATATTTTAATTATCTTATGGTAACTTAGGCACAAGTTATGTAATACTATTTCGGTTTTGATCCATTTTAGCTTCATATTTTGATTGTCTTATGGTAACAAATGCGACAACCGGTGAAATGAGCCAAAATTGTCGAAGGTATTTTCGAGTGTTTAAAACATTTCCAATTGCTTTTTGCAGTAGAATCAGCTCACCTTATAATATTTATTGAATATGTCAACCAAATTATTTCTTACGAGGACTTTGTAAGAAAGTGATCATGTTTTTCAAAGTAGACGTGTATTGTCCCTAAAAAGGTTAGTGGTTAACTTGAACATTGTTTTTGCATATTAAGTTTAGGTCAGGACAAGACACATGCAACCATCGATGTTATTGGTTATCAATGTTTGTTCTGCGAAACAATTGTGTTTTTGAGTATCACTCAAGAAATAAAAATAAAAAAATGAAGTGAAACAATTATGTCCCACATCGGTCGGAGATTAAAAATTGAGCTTGTTTATATTATGTGGTGTGTAAAGTTATCTCAAGTTGCTATTAGTATTATTTACTAACACTTGAAGCACTACCAGGTTGTTAAATTTATACACTGACGGTACTTGAGGTGCTATGTAAAACTATTTCGGTTTAGATCAATTTCAATTTTGATTGTCATATGGTAGCTTAGGCCTACTTAGAACTGAAGCTCTTTAGCTTCATATTTTGATTGTCATATGGTAGCTTAGGCCTACTTATGTAAAACTATTTCGGTTTAGATCAATTTCAATGGATTAAGAAAGTAATACGTTGAGTAAAACCAAAGAGGCAGCCTGTCAAATGCGATAACCGGGTGAAATGAGCCAAAATTGTCGAAGGTGTTTTCGAGTGTTTAAAACATTTCGAATTGCTTTATGCAGTAGAATGAGCTCTTATAATATTCCCTTACTGAATTTATTAACCAAATTATTTCTTACGAGGACTTTGTAAGAAAATGATTATGTTTCTCAAAGTAAGGGATATTATCCTTAAAGAGTTGTTGATTAACTTGAACATTGTTTTTACATATTAAATTTATGTCAGGACGATCAATGTTATCGATTATCAATGTTTGTTTTAGGAAATATTTTAGTAGTATAACCATAAGAAATATAACATTATTATATCCTCCGTATTAAAATAAATGTCTACATTCATATTGCATAAAGTTTAAGAACTCCTACTAAGTATCCTTCTACCAATCAAATATCATTACTACCTCTACCTTCTACTGATCAAATATCATCTACATTTACTAAAATCGCTTTTGATTAGTTGAAACACAAAGTAAACAATGTGTTCTTGAGTATTACTTAAGAAAGAAAAGTAAATAAAATGAAGTGAAACAAAAAAAGTTGTGTTCTCGAGTAGCACTTAAGAAGGAAACAAAATGAAAATGACTGAAAAATAAAGGTGATATGATTGATTTTGAAGTAAAATATTTATTCTTAGAATTAGGCTGAAATTGAACTAAAGATGTTTAGAGCAACAAAGATATTGTGCCTCATGAGCTTCGGGGCATTCTTTGACTGCTCTGCTCCCGCCAAAAAAAGGGGAAAAGACTTTTCGAAAATCGCCGACGGTTGGTCCAGAAAGAAATGGGATTTTTTGGGCGTAAAGCTAGCAAAAAGTTCGAGCCTTCGGGATCTCTCTTGACGCTTGTCATTCCTGCCAGCAAAGAAAAAAAAAAGATCTAGCTAGCCCACAAGTAAGATCCTAACGTGTACTCAAGAACACAAGAAAAGAGGCGAACCACTCAGCTGATGAGTCAGCTATACTTTTCAAAACATAGCCTAATGCGGAGCTGAAGTAGACAATTTGAGTATCCTAGCAGCTACAGCAGCAGAGAGAAGTCTCTGTTCACGTATTCACCTTAGGTTTAGGTAGTTAGATGCCGTCGAATTTTCAGCTTGAGTCCGAAAAGCATTACTTTGTAACAGTGGAGGCCGTCCTCAGATTATGCCCTTGCGACTCTTAATAAACTAAATCCATTGAGAAACAAAAATCATAATAAGAGAGACGCTCATAAAAAAAATATGGATCGATTTGATCAAATTTGAAAAAGTTTTTCTCACTATTCAGAAAGTATTTTGAAAACTTATTTGAAGTTTGAGTCCCACATCGGTCAAAGAGCAAAAACTAAGCTTGTTTATATACTGTGGTGTGCAAAACTACCATAAGTTGCTATTAGTATTATTTGCTAGCACTTGAAGTAATGCGAGGTAGTTAAATTTACCCACCCGGCAATTAGTTCAATTGTTAGTAACATATACAAGTCCTCAATTTTTTTTGGCGCAAATGTATTGCCATGTAATCAGTTGTTTGACTCTCGATTTCAAAATATGTACTTGATTAGTAATATGTTAGAGAAAAAAGACAAAATGATCTTTTAATGTTAGACCGAGCATAGTGGAACGCATCTTCACTCGTGAAAGGGGTGTTATAACGTGTCAAACTTGTTACAAAGACCCATGATAACGCGTGAGGAGAAAACAAAATGAGTGTTTGGTGGTCGCATTCATCGAATGAATTTTTGATGATTTTGTGCGTGTCTTTGTGGGTTATGTTGATGTTACACTAATGTGACACCTAACTATACCATGACTACACTAAACCACTTCTATGTGTCTTACTTATACGAGCCATAAAATTATTTAATTTCTCATCTTTTTACTCTTACTTGCTAAAATAAATGAAAACTAACAGTAGAATTAGGGTTGAGCAAAAGAAATCGAAAAACCGATCCGAACCGGTCTGACTGAAATTGAATCGACCATATTCGGTTCGATTTCTGGTTCTATACGTTTATGATTTTTGGTTTCTACTCGGATCGGTTCGAGCCAAAAACGAGAAAAACACATATAAACCATAGGAATCGAACTAAAAGGACCAATAAAAACCGAACCAAACCCGAGTCACTTCAATTCGAGTCTCAATTAATGACTATCACAAAATTAATTTTCGGTTTGGTTCAGTTTTGACTTTGACGCCATGAGTAAGGATCAAATGAGAAATAAAATTGAAATTAGAAGGATGAGAAGAAACCACAACCGCACATTTCAGATGCACTTACAAAAGTAGATGCATCTCCCCTCAAATTTCTTTTTTTTATTTGAAATGTGTGGCTTACTTATACGAGCCATAAAATTATTTAATTTCTCATCTTTTTACTCTTACTTGCTAAAATAAATGAAAACTAACAGTAGAATTAGGGTTGAGCAAAAGGAATCGAAAAACTGATCCGAACCGGTCTGACTAAAATTGAATCAACCATATTCAATTCAATTTCTGGTTCTATACGTTTATGATTTTTGGTTTCTACTCGGATCGGTTCGAGCCAAAAACGAGAAAAACACATATAAACCATAGGAATCGAACTAAAAGGACCAATAAAAATCGAACCAAACCCGAGTCACTTCAATTCGAGTCTCAATTAGGGGTGTAAACGTGACGAGACAGCTCGCGAGCTATTCGAGATCAACTCGTAAACTACTCGAAATCGACTCGATATAAACGAGTCGAGCTCGAGCTCGAGCTACTCGAGTACAATTTCGAGCCGAGTTCGAGCTCGAATATGCTCAGCTCGTGAGGCTCGCGAGCCCTTATCGAGCTTCAATGATATTACACTTTTACCTTTTTATATACATATAGTTACGTAAAATCGAGTCGAGTCGAGCTTGATATGCTCATTTTTCATTGAGTTCGAGCTTTAAAAGTGGCTATAATCGAGCTCGAGTCGAGTTTCGAGCTCGAGTTTGAGATGACGAGCCGAACTCGAGCTTGAAATCAAAAGCTTGAACGAGCTCGAGTCGAGTTTTACTAATCGAGTCGAGTTCGAGCTTGTCAGTACTCGACTCAACTTTACACCCCTATTCTCAATTAATGACTTTCACAAAATTAATTTTTGGTTTGGTTCAGTTTTGACTTTGACGCCATGAGTAAGGATCAAATGAGAAATAAAATTGAAATGAGAAGGATGAGAAGAAACCACAACCGCACATTTCTGATGCACCTACAAAAGTAGATGCATCTCCCCTCAAATTTATTTTTATTATTTAAAATGTGTGGCTAAAAATATTTCTCACTCTTCTCATTTTATTTTATAGAGTAAATTGCAAAAATCGTGGTTTAGCCAAATTGCAGATTTCGTCCGTACTGTTCATTAAGTGCAAAAACATTCCGTACTGTTCACTGTTTGGTGCGCTTTTGGTCCTTTGACTTAACTGCTGTTAAATGGACTCCGTTAGTAGTTACACTTTAGCCCCTTTTGACTAACCACCGTTGCAGCACACATCCTTCAAACCACAAGGACGATTTTTGCAATTTTTTTTCCGAATTTAAAAAAAAAATCCCACGTTTTTTTTTAATATTTTTTTTTCAAAAATGTTTTTTATATAAAAACGTTTTATAAAAAAGTTTTATATAAAGTTTTTTTATATAAAAATGTTTTTATATAAAAACATTAAATTTTTTTTTATATAAAAACGTTTCATATAAAACAACATTTTATATAAAAAAAACATTTTTGAAAAAAAAGTTACTTGACGATAAAAATTATTCAAAAAAAATCGAACAAAAACGGATAAAAAACGGACAAAAACGTAATTTTTTTTTCCCGTTTTTATCAATTTTGTTCATTTTTGTCCGTTTTCATCCGATTTTATCTGTTTTCATCCATTTTTGTTTGTTTTATATATAAAAATATTTTATATAAAAACGTTTTCGAAAAAATGTTACTTGATGATAAAAATTATTCAAAAAAAAATCGAACAAAAACGGACAAAAACGTAATTTTTTTTCCCGTTTTTATCCATTTTGTTCATTTTTGTCCGTTTTCATCCGATTTTATCTGTTTTCATCCATTTTTTTTTGTTTTATATAAATTGTTTTTTATATAAAAACTTTTTATATAAAAACGTTTTATATAAAAACTTTTTTATAAACGTTTTTATATAAAACTTTTTTATATAAAACATTTTTATATAAAACATTTTTTCATAAAAAACATTTTCGAAAAAAAATATTCAAAAAAAAATAAAAAAGCGTGGGATTTTTTTTTTAATTGAAAAATTGCAAAATCGTCCTGTGGTTTGAAGGATGGCGCCTGCAACGGTGGTTAGTCAAAGGAAAAAAAAGTGTAACTATAACAGTCCATTTCTGTGAGTTAAGTCAAAAGGAAAGCGCACCAACAGATACATGATCGAGTTTGTTTTGCACTTAATGAACATGGAACGAAATCTGCCCTTTAATCTCAAACTCAAACTCATCAAACAAAAAGTCAAAAAGCAACCTCACATCACTTCGGAACTCACATGCGCACTTTAGCACTACCCTGCTATCTTCAACCTTCAAAAAAAAAAATCCCCAATTTCATAATCAAACAAAATTAGGGCTCCATCATTTCCCCCAAAATTTAATCAATCCATAAAAAGGTTAGTCATTCTTATATATATTCTACATATCAATTTCATAACCAATTTTTATATAATTTCATATATATAGATACAGATAACATATATCTATATAATAATGGATTACAATTCATCAATTAGAACTAGGCGACATATCCGTAACAATAATTACACTAATAATTTCAACGATAACGATTTCGAACCACCCGAAAGCCCCTTAGCTCCTCCTATTAATAACCGTTTTAACTATCTACAACAACAACACGTTAATATCGTCAACGACGATAGCGATAATAGCGTAGACGATGACGACGACGATGACGATAATAATAATAACAATAATAATGAGTATCAACAGCAATATTATAATGTCGGCGAGACGTCTACTCGCCGACATCAAAAAAAGCGTAGGTTAGAGAACTTAGTAGGGGGATACGGCTATGCTTGTGAGGGATGTTAGTAATGTGATGGATGAGTGGAGTGAGAATGCGACGTTTGTGTTGTTGGAAGTGTGGGGCGATAGGTATATGCAATTAGGACGGAGGAGTTTGCGAGGGGAGGATTGGGTTGAGGTGGCGGAGAAGATATCGGAGATGTGTAAGATGGAGATTAACGATGGGCAATGTAGGACTAGGTTTGAGACGTTGAAGCAAAAGTATAAGAAGGAGAAGGCGAAGATGGAGGGGAGTGGGATAGGTATGGGGCATGGGTATTACGGGAAATGGGGGTTTTTTAAGAAGATGGATATGTTGTTGTCCCCGAAGAGGCAACATAATGGTTTGCCGTGTGGGGTGGATTCGGGGGAGTATGTGTTTATGAATACGAAGGTTTATTTGAATCAGTCGAATGCGTTGGATGAGATGAGGGATAGTCCGGGTGAGTCGGAGGTTGACGAGGATGATGATGATGATGAGGAGGATGAGGATGGGGATGGGTTGAATGAGGAGGATGAGGAAGGGTTTAAGCTGTTGGCGGAGTCGGTTCAGAATTTTGGCGAGATTTATGAGAAGATTGAGGGGAGGAAACGGCAGCAGATGTTGGAGCTGGAGAAGATGTGGATGGATTTTCAGAGGGAGTTGGAGCTGCAGAAGAAGGTGATTCTGGAACGGGCGCAGGCTGAGATTGCGAAAATAAAGGAAGAAGATGACGAGGATGCTAATTCTGTCGAGAATCTTAGTGGATAAGCAGGTAAATTTCTATAAAAGTTTAGTAGTTGCTCTGTTTTAATCACCATTTCAGCTGGAAAAAAGAGTCATTGCTTTTGGCTTGATCATTATAGTGGTACTTTGATTGTTTGGTTTGCGTTTTGAAAGTGATCATGTGATATTGAATCGTTATAGTCAGATAATCCATTATAATATAAACTGTTGCAGGAAATGCTAATAGTATGTATACATGTTTCTGCGGTTTTCAGCTGTACTAATTACTACGGAGTAAATATCACTTTTGGTGGTGTCAACTTGTTGACAAAATAGATGCATAAGCTTATATATGTTAATAGTTTCGTTGCAAACTAATATCAAGTTAATTATTCAAAATTGATCATGTGACCTTTAAGTAATTAGATAATCATAACTGTTACTCTGTACTTCTGTAGTAGTTTATCGCAACCTTAGAAACTGATTTTTTTCGACTTGAAATCACAATAATGAAATAATCAGTTCCAAACGCACATTTAAGCACCCCTAATATGTGGATTGTGTAGATGCAATAAGCTCCTAAAGACTAAAGAGCACTATATTTGTCTACTGTATATGAAAACTGCAACTTATTCTACACACGCTAATTTGATTTTCCCCTGGCTATCCCCATTTCACGTGGTTTTGTGTTAATGTTTTAAATGGTTAAGCTTGCTACCGTTGAAGGTAAAAAAAAGTATTTTATATCAAGAAAAATGGTGTAATTACATTATGAGTAAATTACACCGTTCGTCCTTGTGGTTTGCGTTGACCGCAGGGTTTAGTCCTTTGACCAAAAAAGTTGCACCGTCCGTCCTTAAGTGGGAAACGTTATGCACCATTCGTCCCTCCATCCAATGGGGCCCACCAATTCCCACTAACGGCAGTTAAGTCACTTAACCCATGAGGGCATATTCGTCATTTCTAAACCCCCTTTTTTCCCGCCCAAAGTAAAACCCTATACTTAACCCCACCCACACACATAATCCACTTCAACTCCAATCGGATCCACCACCATTTTCAAAACAGAGGGTTTTCTCAAATCAAATCAAAATCATGGTTAGATGTCCTCGTTGCAAAACACTTGCGTTATGAAAAATCATGGACAAATAGAAACCCAGGTCGAAGGTTTTATGCTTGTTCCCAAATTGTATGTGTTAATCGTTTTACTTTGTAATTGAACAATATCAGTATTTGTTGTTTAATTTTGTTTTACAGGATTTGTTGTTTAATTTTGTTTTACAGGATTGTAACAGATTTGTTGATTTGGGTCCCAGAAATGTGCCAGCGTTCAATGGTTGTTATACTGGTTTATTAAGGTCTTTGAACAACCATCAAGCAATCCTACAAAATATGGAGCACGAAAGATCAACATTGAAGAAGTATGTTATGGTTTCATGTATTTTGTTTTTTGTGTCTGTTATGTATAACATATTTACCTAGCAGTGTAGTATTTTGGGTTTAGAGATAGATGTATTTTGGGTGTTTAATGTTAGATGTATTTTGTGTTTAATGTTAGATGTATTTTAGCACCATTGTAATGAAAACAAGCTTTGTTTCATTATTGCAATTTACTGTTATACATATTGCAGTCACTTTTATGCATATGCAGTCACTTTTATCAATGCAACACTATTTCTACATTGCTGCAGTCAATGAATCAATGCCACTTTGCTGCATTCTTGCAATTTACTGTTATACAGTTGACTGTTCTACATTACCACACCTCTATATAAGGGCACATATGGATAATACAAAACCATATCAAACATCTTCCTAATCTATTCATAGTTGCTGCAAACATGAGTTCAGGAAACAAGGGTTCCAACAAGAGAAAAGGTTATAAACATCTTCATGTGCCTTTTCATTCTTTTATATGTTAAACATATTTTTTTTTTTTTTTTTTTTTTTTTTTTTTTTTTTTTTCAGAAGTAATCTGCATTTCCAGTGATACATCTCAAAGTACAGATGACACAAGTTCAGGTAACACATGGACAAGGTATTTTCCATTGCAGTATGTAGTACCACCTGATGAGATACAGTTTTATGAACCAAAGGTAGGCTCAAGCTCTTTTCCTGTTGAAAAGGATGATGATAAGCCACTAACCCAAAAACAGATGCAAAAGCTTCTATTTGATGCAAGGCCTAAAGTTCTAGGATTGCCTGCAAAGGCCACTCTTGAAGAATTTGGTGTCAAACCTTATGTTGCACCAACTGAAATTGCAGCACCAACAGGGAAGGGGAAGGGAAAGAAAAGGATGGGTTAGAAGCACTGGTCTTTCATGGTTTATGGTCTTGTTATCATTTTGGTCTTTCATGGTTTATGGCTTATCTTAGAAGCCTGGTCTTACAACCTCTTTCATGCTTGCAGTATGTAGTACCACCTAAAATAAGTTAGTGCAGTGCTTTTATGTATGCCTTTTATGTATGCTTTTATGTATGCCTTTTATGGTGTTTCATGTGTACTTGAACCTATTTTAAATAAGTTAGTGCAGTGCTTGGTCTTACCTATCATAGTGCATTACAGTTACCAAATTACCAAAACAATATACCAAAAGAATCTGTACATTTGGGTCAAACAAAATAACATACCAAATTAAAGTCAAACAAAATAAAGTCTAAAGCAACCATACCATTAATCAATCAAGTTTCAAGGCATATAATGCCATAAACATCCAAAACAACTTAATTGACATTGTGCATAAGACATACTAGAAACACAGACATACCAGACATAATCATAACATACACTATCATAACAGACATACTAGAAACACAGACATAACAGACATACTAGAAACACAGACATGACAGATACTTCAACCTAACACAACCACCTTCTTCCTTGGTGCTCTCTTCTTTTTTGCACCATCTTCAGTTGCTAGTGCCTTCCCTTTATCTTGACTATATGCTCTTGTCTTTGATTGTGAACCTGTAGGAGTATCAGAATCCAAATCCACCCCTTTGCTTGCATTTTTTCTCTTTTTTGACTTTGGCATTCTTGGTCCAGTACAGGTTCTTTAGTTGTGACCTCTTGACCCACATTTGTCACAAGTTACAGTCTTGTGCCCTCTTGAAAGCTTACCATCCTTAACTATCTTAAAATCCTTTTCAGTCCTTGACCTTTTTCTTTCTTTCCTTGGTCTTCCAACTTGTGGATTATGTTTTGGTGGCAACAGACTAGTTGGAACAGTGCACTTGGGCCAATGGACAAGACCTCTGATTGGTTTTATATGAAAAGCATATACTTTCTTCCAAGTCTCTAACCTATAGCATGGATGTACCCATTCCTCTGGTAATACAACCTCTTGATGATTAAGTGACATGTTCCAATTTGTTGCAACAACATGTTTGCAAGGGATGCCTGTCAATTCCCATCTTCTACAAGTGCAGGTTCTAGCAACAACATTTACCACACACTGGTCATTCCATGGACCACTTACCTGGTATAACTCACCTCCATTCCATTGAACAGTATACTTGTTAGCTTGAGCTGCATTTTCCTTCAAAATCCTTGTAGCAGTTGGTGTGAGTGGTCCATCACACCTTGCAATAACTTTGTTAACATTGACAATCCTGGCCAGTTCTATTATTAGGTATTGTAATCTAAGTACTTACATGGAATGACAATTGAATAACACATGGAATGTATAATACCTTCTCATGAGATACTCCCTGGCAAACTCCAATGTGGAAATAATAGGCTTGTCTCTTCCCCCTACTAGCTTCCCATTCAAGACTTTACACATGTTGTTCAATAAAACATCTGACTTGGCTCTCTCTGTTTAAGGAGTTTGTTGTTTAGATAATATTAAATCAACATATACTATGAAATCAGTTAAAGTAAGAATATTGTATACCTGAGAAATGTGATCTTGCCCAGTGTTGTGGAGGAATGAGATTCAACCAGTCATAAGCCTCTTTATTGAAAGCTTTCAACTCTTCCATTGCAAGTTGAAACTCTGGGACTGTTGTTGCAGTTGCTGCTTTCCATAGCATATCCTTGTATGTAGTACCATTCCACTTCAACTTCATATTCTCATGAATATGTTTCACACAATATCTGTGCTTTGCACATGGAAACAATTTTGCAATTGCTGGTATAATACCCTGCAGTTGGAAACAATTAATTAGTTAAGTAAGTTAAGGAATTAATTAATTAGATTGAAATAAAATTAACTAGTTAAGTTAGTACCTTTTGCCTGTCACTTATGAAAGTGAAGTTGGAATTCCTGTATAGATCTTGGTCATCTCCAAGTTGATTGAGAAACCATGTCCATGACTCTGTGTTTTCTGTCTCAACAAGTCCATATGCCAATGGATAGATCCCATTGTTTGGATCAATACTCACAGCTGTCAAAAGTTGTCCTGGGTATGGACCCTTCATGAATGCTCCATCTAATCCAAGGATTTCCCTCATCCCAGCTCTGAATCCAGCTTTCAAAGGCCCCAAACATATATAGATTCTCTTAAAAACTCTTGTTGGCACTTGATGATCTGCTTCAGCTTGAACATGGATTTTGACAGTTGTGTTTGGATTAGCTTGTTGCAATTCCAACACATAATCTCTTAGCATCTTATACTGATGTGTGTAATCACCCCTTAATTTCCTTTCAGCTTCTTGCTTTGCTCTAAATTCCTTACTTTCTGAAACTATTAGTTCATGTTTTTTTGTTAGTTGCTCTTGAACAGCTCTAACAAGTATATTAGGGTTTGTTTTCAACTGCTCAACTAATTCCTTTGAGAACCAATTAAAGGTGGCATAAAGGATATCTCTTTCCTGTAGACATTTATGGACTGACCTGTATGTTTTTACCTCCCAAGATTCAGTCTTTTTGACTTTGGAAACTAACAGAACCCATGGACATTTATTATCATCCAACAGTTGTTGTCTATTAGGTTTACCCCAATTAATGATTCTCTCCTTATTAACTTTTCTTTGTTTTGATTGGGTAGACTGACTTGGCCCTTTTTCACCCTTAGTTGGGCCTTTTTCTTGACTTGGCCCAGTAGCCTGAGTTGGCCCACAATCATTGACTTCACCAACTGCTAGAGAAGGGATAACACCTTTGCATACTGCCCTCACTCTCTCATTGTCATTCTTTTCCATTCTTATTCTTCTCCTACTCTCAATTGAATGCTCTTTAATGTACTCCTTCACCTTTTCTCTGTTTGCAAATTTTTGACCCACATAGAAATATGTCTTGTAAATTTTCTGAGTAGCATGTGCTTGTTTTCTTAACTGCTTCAACTTCTTTTTCCTTAACCTACTACCTTCACTGTCACTACCTGATCCACTCTCAAAATAGTCATTTTCTAATTCATTGACATCATCTCCATCGGCTTCATCTTCAGTCACAACTGGTTCCCTTTCTCTACACTCAACAAACTCCACAGTCTCATCAATAGTGTAATTAAAGTCCCTCATGTCAACATCCACCTCATCTGCATTATTATTGTCATCTACTATGAAATCGCTGTCTTGGCTATCATCATCTCCTTCACTATCACCCTCTGTTTCACTCTCACTTTCACCCTCAACTTCACTTTCAACACTGTCACTAGGATTACCCATTCCAACCTCAGGATTTGTTTCAAAATTCTCACTAGGATTTGTTTCAACCTCAGGATTTGTTTGAACATTCATTGTTGGTGATATAATGTCCAAGTCAGCAAATGGGTCAAACTTAGGATCTTGTGACTCTACATACGGGTCATAAGAAGAGTAAAAATCATTTACAAACTGACTAGGGACTTGAGAAGACTCATCATTAGCAACTACAATACTTTGCCCTTGGTCTTTACCACTAATTTGACCTATGTCTTTACCTACACACCCTTCATTGAGATCCAAAACTACTTTCTTAGTCACTGGGGTAATCCTTGCCTTTGATGTTATTGGTTCATTTAACTCTTCTATTACAAGTTTTTTATGCTTTGGTTGTATGTAAATGTCAGGATTGGTCTTTTCATGCTCAACATATACATCAACTAGCTTAAGACCTTCCATCACATACTTGCCTAATAACTGAACATCTTTGTCACATGCTAAAGGCTCTAGTCCATTGTCTAAATCATAATCAGGTTTCAAGAAATGGTAAAACATCAACCTATGACCATCATGACCTAAGTCTTCTAGCATGGAATCAATTTCATGGATTGAAAACTGATCACTGTCTATCAAATCCACAAAAGTAATCTTACCATTCTTGTAAATCCTGTTGGGTGCATTCGTGAAAAAACCACCATGATTGAGCTTGATGGAAAACAGAGTAGAGTTTTTATCTGCAAATAATTAAAGAAATGAATCAGACAAGGGTTTTAGACATTAAAACACCAAACAAAGTATTGCAAACGCAAAAAATGCATACTCTAATGATTAAAAACATACGTCACTTAACACCATTATCAAAAAAAATAACTATAAACAGTCACTTACGATACATGCAATATGGGTCTCGATCAAGAACATCATTTGCTCTAATTTCAAACAATGGGACCACCATCTATTCTTTGCGAGTATCATACAAATGTTACTGGTTTATCACACTTGATTTGGGGAAGAAGATGATTAACTCGTGGGTTAGTGGGAGCAAAATATTTTAGTTTGGGGGACTGACAAGGTAGATGGGTGTAATAAATGGTATGTACTTGGGAAATGACCGAAATACCCCTTTAAAAAAGTGACTTAACTGCCATTAGTGGGAATTGGTGGGCCCCATTATGGATGAGGGACGAACGGTGCATAACGTTTCCCACTTAAGGACGGACGGTGCAACTTTTTTGGTCAAAGGACTAAACCCTGCGGTCAACGCAAACCACAAGGACGAACGGTGTAATTATTTCTGTTTCTATCTATTATTACTGATGCTTATACCTCTATTCACTTGTTTACCTCCTAGACTCATAGCCTCATACACGTTGATGATTTCTGGAATCATTCTACTCTTATGTTTATTCACTTTTTTATGTCCTGCAGGTGTTTCATCATCTTGTTGAGAAGATCAACTGTGGATTGCTAATTGCTACACATTACTACTCACTCACCAAAGAATTCGCCGCCCACCCCCACGTCACGTTACAACACATGGCCTGCGCTTTTAAATCCATCTCCAATACCTCACAGTCAACCAACCAACAGTTAGTTTTTCTCTACCGTCTAACCAATGGCGCCTGCCCAGAAAGCTACGGTATGCAAATGGCTTTAATGGCAGGTATCCCCAAAAGGTGGTGGAAGCTGTGACAAAGGCTGCAGAGGTTATGAAAACAAAGATAGGAGTCAGTTTCCGGTCAAGTGAATGGCGGTCTGAGTTTTCAACATTGCACGAGGAATGGCTGAAAAGTGTTTTAGCAATGTCGAGAGTTGATCATAAGCTTGTAGGTGGTGATGAAGATGACGTGTTTGATGAACTGTTTTGTTTGTGGCATGAGCTTAAATGCTCAAACAAAAAGCTGACGTAAATTAGTGAATTTAAGATGTACCCTCATTTTATAATTAATTCTTTATAAACTTATCTATGCTACGTGTATTCATATGCCAATTCTAGACTATTAATATATTAAAACTAAAGTTGTTACTTGTTATGGTGTATCTTTTTAACATCATTTATCAAAATGAGAATGTGTTGTCCTCCTAATAAATTTAACGTTAATCATTTAGTAAAATGAAACACTTATAAGTAAAAATATTATATCCACTTTTAATATGTTTAAGAATATTTGATGTATATTACTTTGTTGTTAGTAATTTCTATTTTTACGGATTATAAAATTTATCACCCGAGACCATTATTAAACGATCATGTTTCATGATCAGGTTACGTCGGTAATTTTATGTTATTCAGAGCACCAACTTATAATATCTGTCAAACAACTCATTTTGATTCAGATCAGGTTCATTCAGAGTCTTTGATTCATTAAGGCTTTCAATTCACTCCGTGCTAAATCATTCTATTTAATCAAACAGCCCCTTACTTACTAAAATAAATGAAAACTAACAGTAGAGTTAGGGTTGAGCAAAAGAAATCGAAAAACCGATCCGAACTGGTCTGACCGAAACCGAATTGACCATATTCGGTTCGATTTTCAATTCTATACATTTATGATTTTTGGTTTTTATTCGGATCGGTTCGAGCCTAAAACGAGAAAAACACATATAAACCATAAAAACCGAACTGATAGAACCCACAGAAACCGAACCAAACCCGAGTAACTTCAATTCGATTCTCAATTCATCTCTTTTACAAAATCAGGTTCAGTTCGATTTTGACCCGATGCTATATCTCAAACTCCACAAACTCAAACTCACCAACAAAAAGTCAAAGCAACCTCTCACTTGACTTCGGAACTCACTTGTGTATTTTAGCATCACCCCACTATCTTCAACTTCCAAATCCCCAATTCACACAAAATTAGGGCTCCATTATTTCCCCCAATTTTAATCAATCCATAAAAGGTTAGTCCTTCTTATATATATATTCTACATCTCAATTTCATAACCAGTTTTTATATAATTTGATATATATAGATACAGATAACATATATCTATATAATGGATTACAATTCATCAATTAGAAGTAGGCGACCTATTCGTAACAATAATTACACTAATAATTACAACGATTACGATAACGATAACGATTTCGAACAGCCCGAAAGCCCCTTAGCTCCTCCTATTAATAACCGTTTTAACTACCAACAACATCAACACGTTAATATCGTTAACGACGATAGCGATAATAGCGTAGACGATGACGACGACGAAGCCGATAATAACAATAATAATGAGTATCAACAGAAATATTATAATGTCGCCGAGACGTCTACTCGCCGACATAAAAAAAATCGTAGGTTAGAGAACTTAGTAGGGGGATACAGCTATGCGGCGCGTGGGAATGTTAGTAATGTGATGGATGAGTGGAGTGAGAATGCGACGTTTGTGTTGTTGTTAAGAAAAGTAAACAAAACATGAACCCTGTCAAATGCGACAACCGGTGAAATGAGCCAAAATTGTTGAATGTGTTTTTGAGTGTTTAAAACATTTCGAATGGCTTATGTAATAGAATGAGCTCGACTTATAATATTTATCGAATATGTTAACCAAATTATTTCTTACGAGGACTTTGTAATACTATGATCATGTTTTTAAAGTAGACGGATATTCTCCTTAAGAAGAGTTCCTGGTTAACTTGAACATTGTTTTTACATATTAAATTAGACACATGAAACGATCAATGTTATCGATTATCATTGTTTGTTCCGCGAATTTTTTTAATAGTATAACTATAAGGAATAGACGATTGTTATATCATCTGTCTCAAAATGAATGTCTACTTTTATATTGTATAAAGTTTAAGAACTCCCAGTAACTATCCTTCTACCAATCAAATATCATTACTACCTTCTACCAATTAAATATCATATATATTTACTAAAACCGTTTTTTGATTAGTTGAAACACAAAGTAAACGTTATGTTTTCGAATATCACTTAAAGAAGAAAAGTAAAGAAAATGAAGTGAAACAAAAAAAAAAATTTGTTCTCGAGTATCACTTAAAAAGGATAACATAATGAAAATAATTGAGAAAAAAAAAGATGATTTGATTTTGATTTTGATGTCAAATGTGTATTCCTAAAATTCGGCTGCAATCGAGCTAAAAATGTTTAGAGCAACAACCATGTTGTGTCTCCTGAGCAAATATTTTGAAAACTTATATAAAGGCTATGTCCCACATCGGTCAGAGAGTAAAAATTGAGCTTGTTTATATAATGTAGTGTGTATAGTTATCTTAAGTTGCTATTAGTATTATTTACTAGCACTTGAAGTATTGCAAGCTAGTTAAATTTACATTTACACACCTGGTACTACTTGAGGTGCTCGTAACTAATACAAGTCCTTAACTTTTTGTGACACAACGGTTAAATTCACACACCTGGTGCTACTTGAGGTGCTCGTAACTAATACAAGTATTGCAAGGTAGTTAAATTTACATCTACTTGAGGTGTTCGTAACTAATACAAGTCCTTAACTTTTGTAAAGTTATCTTAAGTTGCTATTAGTATTATTTACTAGCACTTGAAATATTGCAAGGTAGTTAAATTTACATTTACACACCTGGTACTACTTGAGGTGCTCGTAACTAGGGCTGTAATCGAGTCAAGCCGAGCTCGAGCTCGACAAGGCTTGAGCTTGGCTTGGAACAAAAACGGTAGGCTTGAGCTTGGCTTGATAGCTTGTCAAGCTTTAATAATCTAAGCTTGAGCTTGGATTGAGTAGGTTTCGAGGAAAGCTTGAGCTTGAGGTGCTACTTGAGGTGCTCGTAACTAATACAAGTATTGCAAGGTAGTTAAATTTACATCTACTTGAGGTGTTCGTAACTAATACAAGTCCTTAACTTTTGTAAAGTTATCTTAAGTTGCTATTAGTATTATTTACTAGCACTTGAAATATTGCAAGGTAGTTAAATTTACATTTACACCCCTGGTACTACTTGAGGTGCTAGTAACTAGGGCTGTAATCGAGTCAAGCCGAGCTCGAGCTCGAGCTCGACAAGGCTTGAGCTTGGCTTGGAACAAAAACGGTAGGCTTGAGCTTGGCTTGATAGCTTGTCAAGCTTTAATAATCTAAGCTTGAGCTTGGATTGAGTAGGTTTCGAGGAAAGCTTGAGCTTGGCTTGAAAAGGTTGAATATATACAAAAATATTGCATTTGATAAACAAACTCATCAATATATATTTTTATAAAGTAATACAAACTAAAGCCACATTTAAAAATCAAATTAAATTTAGAGTAAAATACACGTTCGACCCTAATCTTGTACCTTTGCATCACGTTGAACCACAACTTGATGTTTTCATCGCGCGGAGTCCAAAACAAGGTTTTCATAGTCTAAATCAGTCCCTTGACCCATTTTTCGTTAGTCAACGTCTGTTATTTTTCCCATATGCCTTGCACATGAGGGCAAAATGGTCATTTCATTGTTCTGATTAATTATTTTGGTGGTAAGACTGCTACAACCTTAGGGACTAACGGTGTATTTAATCAATAAAGTTATACCATCACTACCACCACTCTCCCTTTATCTCTTTTTCTTGCTTCCCTCTCTAAATTTATGCTTCTCTCTCTAAAATTAATAGCAACATAGAATGAACTAGTATACAATATTATCAAATAAACAATTGCAAAAATAAATTTCAACAAAACCTGATAAATTGATTATATATTAATACCAAACATATTACAATCACATAAACATACTACTGAATTGGACAATTCCAATCAGATATACAATCAACATACTACAACCTATCCGATATAGGCTAAAACTCTTCAGTTGTATAGTCTTTTAATTTGACACAGATTGATATTGCTATGAACAAGCTAAAGACGTAATTGTTTCGGGCTGCAATTCAGGTCCGGGTCTGATTCCACGTGAAGGACAAATAGAGCAACATCATAGAAGCAGCCTTTACCAGAATAAAAATTATGAATAAACATAAAAATAGAAGGCTTAAAATAAGCATAGCGTATATGTATAAATTGATACCATTCCAAAAAAGCTTGTGATAAGAAGACTTTTACGTCCTTTCTTGTCCATCAAAGAAGATGCTATCATTGTGCCTGCAATTTATGTAACACCCCCAAAAATATTATGCAGTAAATATTACTGGGGTATTACTCGATTGATATCACAACACAATGTATAGAACAACAATTTAACTTGAGAAATCTTTTTCATAAAGATTTATGTTTACATCTTTCAAAATGTATATTGTGGAATGTAGGCTCATAAAAAGAATTTAAGTGGTCCCCAAATTATATCAGAATCTTCTATGATCATGTCATGCCAATGCCCAAGCGCCTCCAAAGTTTAGCTATCATCTGCAATCCTGAAAATACATGCTAAAAGTGTCAACACAAAGGTTGGTGAGTTCACAGGTTTTAATACACCAAGTAGTTTCCAAAATAGGAAGATCAATTGGTTGTCAAAGTTTCAAAAGGGTCCATTATGTATGTGGCGTGTTCATGCCTACTTAAGCCGATTCAGCCGATTCATGCCCATACGTGCAACATGCTCTAACCTAGCATGAGAAGGTGATACTATGCACTCCGGTTAGTGGAGTGAGGGGATGGCTCTACCCATAAATAGTGTTATCCATAAATATCAACGGCTTGTCCCGTACAGTGGGAGTAAGTTAATAAGTAGTGTAGTACCATGGGACTTTCACAATTGTTCTCAGGCGCCAAACATAAGCATACATATCAGTTTGCACCAGATAGCAGAGCATAGCTCAGTAAATTCAATCAGTTCACTAAATTCATAATTCCATGAACGCACAACCAATTTAGTTTTAAGTAGTCATAGCATGCTTTCCACCCCAAAACGAGTAAAACAGTAAAACGGGGCTGTGAACTCACCTTAGTCCGAAGAAATACAAGAATCACAACTAACACGACTGGCATCGAGAAATGTAACACAGTAGTATCACAAGGTAGCAACGCACAATGATACAAGAGTACCGACACAACGGTACGTCATTGACACAACCTAATAGTATATGGTTTATCTCAGAATGCGTCTCGTAAAGTAAATAAGTCTTCAAAAGATAAGTGTTTTAGTTTTCGTGGAAGATTCTTATTAATGTTTGTAAAATGTTTAGTTTCATCATTCTTGAAGTGGTTTGACTGTCAAGGCTCGGAAACATATACCCAAGTATAAAGCATATAACACATGTATAAAAGGAATCAAACATGTACGGATCAAGTCGCAATTAAGTAAAAAGTAAGTAACTGGTTAAGTTTAGGGCATTCACCTAGTATCTCTAAATAATGAATGTTATATATATTAAAACATAAGTTTTAATATAAAGAGTAAAAAGAGAGAGTTTTATATTTGATAAAATTATACTTCTCGTTTTATTGTCAGACTGATAAGAATAAGTATACTTATTGATAATAAGTATATGAATATAAGTTTGATACGATTCGTTATTCAAAACACAATTTTGATAATTCATTTAGATAAATTTAAATAGTAATAAACGTTTAAAGTATTTAATAATTTTCAAGTTTTATAGTCAAATAATAGTCCGTACGTATCCGATATGTTCAATGTCCAAGTCCGTTATTTCTGATAATTCAGTTATGTAAAGTCCAATGTTTGTCTAATAAATATCAATATGAGTCCAATAATTCTAATTTGTCCGAATAATAAAGTCCGATATAAGTCCAAATGTAAATCCAACTGCTAGTCTAATATATATAGTTTTCGTCCAATATCCAATATGTAAATATACATAGTCCGCTATGATATATATGATTAGTCCGTTAATGATTTAAGTTCGGCCCAATTTATATTATACATTCGGCCAACTCAAAAAAACTAACTAAAATGAGCGCAAGTATAAAATAAGGAGATGCTAAGTAAGCGGTTCAAAATAAGTAATTCCAAACAAGTCCAACATAAGCTAAAACATAAGCTAGAATCAAATAAATAAACTGAGCATAAGCTCGAGACGACAACCCATTCGGGTTTCTTATAGACCTGAGACCGAAAACAAACAAACACCCCACTGGACTGTCGTCTACTGAAAAAAAAAAAACAAGCAGAACCAAACGCCCCTATTATCGGTTTCAAAATAAATGTCTACTTTCATATTGCATTAAGCTTAAAAACTCCCACTAACTATTTTTTTACCGATTATATATCATTACTACCTTCTACCAATCAAATAGCATAATATTTACTAAAATCGCTTTTGATTAGTTGGAAGACAAAGTAAACACTATGTTCTCGAGTATCACATAAAGAAAAAAAATAAAAAAAAAATGAAGTGAAACAAAAAAGGTTGTATTCTCGAGTATTATTTAGACAAAAAAACAAAATAAAAATGACCGGAAAAGAAAGATGATTTGATTGATTTCAAAATAAAATGTTTCTTCCTAAAATTAAGCTCAAACTAAGCTAAAAATGTTTAGAGCAACAAAGATACGGTGTCCCTTGAGCAAATATTTTGAAAACCTATATAAAGTTTAAGACCCACATCGGTCAAAAAGCAAAAATTGTGCTTGTTTATATAGTGTGGTGTGCAAAGATATCACAAGTTGCTATTGGTATATGTTACTAGTGCCCTAATGTATAGCGGGGTAGTTAAATTTACCCACCCCGCAAGCACATGACGTGCTTGTAACTATACGATTTTTTAACTTTTTGTGACGCAAAGATATCACAAGTTGCTATTGGTATATGTTACTAGTGCCCTAATGTATAGCGGGGTAGTTAAATTTACCCACCCCGCAAGCACATGACGTGCTTGTAACTATACGATTTTTTAACTTTTTGTGACGCAATGTTTTGCCATATAATTAGTAAACAATATAAGTCCTTAACTTTTTGTGACACAATGTATTGCCATATAATTAGTAAACAATATAAGTCCTTAACTTTTTGTGACGCAAGTTGCTATTGGTATATGTTACTAGTGCCCTAATGTATAGCGGGGTAGTTAAATTTACCCACCCCGCAAGTACATGGCGTGCTTATAACTATACGAATCTTTAACTTTTTGTGACGCAATGTTTTGCCATATAATTAGTAAACAATATAAGTCCTTAACTTTTTGTGACACAATGTATTGCCATATAACTAGTAAACAATATAAGTCCTTAACTTTTTGTGACGCAATGTGTTGCGGGGGTAGTTAAATTTACCCACCCTGTAAGTACTTGAGGTGCTCATAACTATACGAATCTTTAAATTTTTGTGACGCAATGTTTCGCCATATAATTAGTAAACAATATAAGTCCTTAACTTTTTGTGACACAATGTATTGCCATATAACTAGTAAACAATATAAGTCCTTAACTTTTTGTGACGCAATGTGTTGCGGGGTAGTTAAATTTACCCACCCTGTAAGTACTTGAGGTGCTCATAACTATACGAATCTTTGACTTTTTGTGACACAATGTTTGGCCATATAATTAGTAAACAATATAAGTCCTTAACTTTTTGTGACGCAATGTATTGCCATATAATTAGTAAACAATATAAGTTCTTAACTTTTTGTGACGCAATATATTGGCATAATTAGTAAATAATAGGAGTACTAGTTATGTGACATAATGTATTGCCATGCAATTAGTATATAATACTAGTATTATTTAGTAATATTTACTAGCACTTGGAGTTGTGGGTAGTTAAATTTACCCACACCGTAAGTATTATGACGCAATGTATTGCCATAATCGTATAATGACCGGTGAAAGTAACTTCTTTAACTAGATATAGAATATTTGTAACTATCAACCAAAAGGAATGCAAACTGTGAATAGTTTGTAAACTGATTACGGAGATTGTTTATTTGAAACGGGGTAACCAGAATAACATAATCAGTTGTGGTAATTCAATAATAAAATGGTTTGTGTTGGGAGAGATGTTGGCTATTTAAAAAGGATAATTAATATGTATCCATAGATAATCAGTTCCAAAATGCAAAAACAAACACCCCCTTAGAGGTAGTTTAATATGTGAATGAGCAACTTATTGTTCAACCAATTGTTCACTTGACAAGTTTTTTACTTAGACTTATATTTCATTCGATCGAGTCTATATAATTATGCCTGCGATCGAATAACCATTGAGTACAACTGTGTTGATTGTCATTAGATCATGCAATGTAAATTGATGAAATTATAACTTGTCGTTTTACCCTCTCTTTAGATACCTTTCTCATTGAGTGCACAGAAACAGCTTCGGTTTTGCAAAATGCTTCTCAAGACTCTCTTGTTATTCTTGATGAATTGGGCCGAGGAACAAGCACTTTTGATGGATATGCTATTGCTTATGCTGTGAGTTTACCACCTTCTAAAGTTAAAACTTATATTTGAAGAGTTAATGATTTCTCAACCATTACAAACCATACATGTTTATTCACTTTCTAATGTCCTACAGGTGTTTCGTCATCTTGTCGAGAAGGTCAACTGTAGATTGCTATTCGCTACACATTACCACCCACTCACAAAAGAGTTCGCCGCCCACCCTCACGTCATATTACAACACATGGCCTGCGCTTTTAAATCCATTTCCAGTACCTCACAGTCAACCAGCCAACAGTTAGTTTTTCTCTACCGTCTAACCAATGGTGCCTGCCCTGAAAGCTACGGTATGCAAGTGGCTTTAATGGCAGGTATCCCCCAAAAGGTGGTGGAAGCTGCCACAAAGGCTGCAGAGGTTATGAAAACAAAGATAGGAGTCAGTTTCCGGTCAAGTGAACAGCGGTCTGAGTTTTCAACATTGCACGAGGAATGGCTGAAAAGTGTTTTAGCAATGTCGAGAGTTGATGATCATAAGCTTGAAGGCGGTGATGAAGATGACGTGTTTGATGAACTGTTTTGTTTGTGGCATGAGCTTAAATGCTCAAACAAAAAGCTGATGTAAATTAGTGAATTTAAGCTGTTATTATGCTAAGTTAGAGGGTGAATACTCTTCAATGGTGAAAAATTAAATCTACCAATTATTATGTTATATATGCAAGTAGTCCTTAGGAATGAAGCTGTTTAGCTTCATATTTGATTGTCTTATGGTAACTATTTTGGTTTAGATCGATTTAGGTGGGTTAAGAAAGTAAACAAACAGGAACCTGTCAAATGCGACAACCGGTGAAATGAGCTAAAATTGTTGAAGGTGTTTCTGAGTGTTTAAAACATTTCGAATTGCTTTATGCAGTAGAATGAGTTCAACTTATAATATTTATTGAATAATGAATATATTAACCAAATTATTTCTGATTTTGTAAGAAAATGATCATGTGTTTCAAAGAGACGATATTCTTCTTAAGAAGAGTTGCTGGTTAACCTCAACATTGTGTTTACATATTAAATTTTGGCCAAGAAAATGAAACGATCAATGTTATAGATTATCAATGTATGTTCTGCAAATTTTTTTTTATTAGCATTAACTATAAGAAATATAAAGTATTATATCTCCGTCTAAAAATAAATGTCTATTTTCATATTGCATAAAGTTTAAAAACTTCCACTAACTAACCTTCTACCAATCAAATATCATACATATTAACTAAAATTACTTTTGATTAGTTGAAACACAAAGTAAACATTGTGTTCTCGAGTACCACTAAATAAAATGAAGTGAAACAAAAGTTGTGTTCTCGAGTATCACTTAAGAAGGAAAACAAAATGAAAATGACTCAAAAAATAGGTAGTTTTATTGATTTTGAAGTAAACTGTTTCTTCCTAAAATTAAGCTGAAATTGAGCTAAAGATGTTAAGAACAAAGATATTGCGTCTCATGAGCAAATATTTTGAAAACTTATTTGAAGTTTAAGTCCCACATTGGTCAAAGAGCAAAAATTGAGCTTGTTTATATATTGTCCTGTGCAAAGCTACCATAAGTTGCTATTAGTATTATTTACTAGCATTTGGAGTATTGCGGGGTAGTTAAATTTACTCACTCCGTTGACATTTCCGAACGCTAGTAACTTATACAAGTCTTCAACTTTTTGTGACTCAATGTATTGTCATGTAGTTAGTCAATGATGCTATTATTATTTATTAGTATTATTTACTACCAGTTGGAGTATTAAAATGTACTGTCATGTAGTTAGTCAATGATGCTATTATTATTTATTAGTATTATTTACTACCAGTTGGAGTATTAAAATGTACTGTCATGTAGTTAGTCAATGATGCTATTATTATTTATTAGTATTATTTACTAGCATTTGGAGTATTGTAGGTAGTTAAATTTACCACCTCATAAGACGCAATGTATTGATTACCACCTCATAAGTTGCTATTAGTATTATTTACTAGCATTTGGAGTATTGCGGGGTAGTTAAATTTACTCACTCCGTTGACATTTCCGAACGCTAGTAACTTATACAAGTCTTCAACTTTTTGTGACTCAATGTATTGTCATGTAGTTAGTCAATGATACTATTATTATTTATTAGTATTATTTACTACCAGTTGGAGTATTAAAATGTACTGTCATGTAGTTAGTCAATGATGCTATTATTATTTATTAGTATTATTTACTAGCATTTGGAGTATTGTAGGTAGTTAAATTTACCACCTCATAAGACGCAATGTATTGATTAGTAGGAAAAAAAATGATTTCGATTCTTAATTTCAAATTATGTACTTGTTTAGTAACAAGTTAGAGAAAAAAAAATGTTTTTTTTAATATTAGACCGAGCGTAGTGAATCAGTCTTCATGCGTGACTTATATTAGTATCATTTACTAGCATTTAGAGTATTGCGGGATAGTTAAATTTACTCACTCCGTTAACATTTTCAAAGCTAGTAACTTATACAAGTCTTCAACTTTTTGTGACACAATGTATTGTCATGTAATTAGTCAATGATACTATTATTATTTATTAGTTTTATTTACTTGCACTTGGAGTATTACAATGTATTGTCATGTGGTGTGCAAATTTACTCACTTCGTTAACACTTCCAATGCTAGTAACTTATACAAGTCTTCAACTTTTTGTGACACAATGTATTGTCATGTAATTAGTCAATGATACTATTATTATTTATTAGTTTTATTTACTACCAGTTGGAGTATTAAAATGTACTGTCATGTAGTTAGTCAATGATGCTATTATTATTTATTAGTATTATTTACTAGCATTTGGAGCATTGTAGGTAGTTAAATTTACCACCTCATAAGACGCAATGTATTGATTAGTAGGAAAAAAAATGATTTCGATTCTTAATTTCAAATTATGTACTTGTTTAGTAACAAGTTAGAGAAAAAAAAATGTTTTTTTTAATATTAGACCGAGCGTAGTGAATCAGTCTTCATGCGTGACTTATATTAGTATCATTTACTAGCATTTAGAGTATTGCGGGATAGTTAAATTTACTCACTCCGTTAACATTTTCAAAGCTAGTAACTTATACAAGTCTTCAACTTTTTGTGACACAATGTATTGTCATGTAATTAGTCAATGATACTATTATTATTTATTAGTTTTATTTACTTGCACTTGGAGTATTACAATGTATTGTCATGTAGTTAGTCAATGATACTATTATTGTATTTATTAGTATTATTTACGAGTATTGTAGGTAGTTAAAATAGGGTAGAGATCCTCTCAAGTTATTTATAACTTGATTGGTCAAGTTGCAATTATCAACCATTGGATCAAATCCAATTGTTCAAATCATCTCATGTTCTTTTGATTTGAGTCATTGGATTTGATCCGATGGATGATAATTGTCTAACTTGATCAATCAAGTTATAAACAACTTGAGAGGATCTCTTCCCGTTAAAATATCCATTTAGGCAAAAATGCATATATATCATTCCCAAAATAAATAATTGCATATATATCTTTTGTACAAGTTTTTTATGCATGTAGTACAATGGTTTTTATGCATGCTTTGGATATATATGCAATTTTGCATTTTCGAGAGGATATATATGCAAAAGCCCTTAAATTTACCATCCCATAAGACTTATATAAGTCCTCATTAGTAGAAAAAAAGTCAAATGATTTTTATTCTTAATTTCAAATTATGTACTTGTTTAGTAACAAGTTAGAGAAAAAAAAAAGACAAATGAATTTTTTAATATTTGACCGAGCGTAGTGGACTATAGCGCATCAAGCTTGTTAGAAAGATCCATGATAACGCGTGAGGAGAAACAAAATGGGTAGTTAGGTGGTCGCATTCATTGAATGAATTTCTAGTGATTTTTTGTGTCTTTGTGAGTTATGTTGATGTGACGTTGATGTGACACCTAACTACACCATGACTACACTAAGGGTGCGTTTGGTTGAGGTATATTGGGGACATTTCATGGCATTTGCATTTTAATTTCCTCTAAATATTGTGTTGGGTATCTCAAATGAAGGAATTTAAAATTTCACAAATTGCCAAAATGGGAAAAATTAAAATGTCTCTAAAAAGTGAGAAACTTTAATTCACCTCGATTTTTTTATAAACTTTTTTTCTTGTTGTTTTTGTTGTGTTTTTTCTTGTTGTTTTTGTTGTGTTTTTAAATCAAAGGCAATATGTCACTAGCGTGTTAGTTGGGTGTGAGGTTGTTCGGGTTCGGGTCAATTCGAGTCGGGTAAAAGTTGAGTCAAAGGTTAAAAAATTCATATATGAACCTGAACCTATTTGAATTCAGGTTAGTCGTGTTCATGTCAATTCTGGTCGGGCCCGTTCGGGTTCTGGTCAGCCGAATATGAGTAAAATATAATAAAAATGCTTTTTTTACTCGTTTAAATAGGATATTTATAAAATTTATATTAAAAAAACAAAAAATATTTATTCGTGTCAATCGGGTCAACCCAATACCCGACCTTATTTAGTATTCAGATTACTCGGGTTGACCCGAATGACCAAAATAATTTTTTTGACCTAACCCGACCCGAATAGGCTTAATCGGGGTCGGGTAGGGTTTTTTGACACCCATATCTGTCACTCCCTAAAAAAATTGCAATAATAAATATAAAAGTGAATTACATAATTGGTCCTTAAGGTTTACCGGATCTTGCATATATTGTCCATGTGTTTTTTTTACGGACCAATTATATGCAAGATTTGGTAAACCTTAAGGACCAATTATGTAATTCACTTTAAATATAATGACAAATTTCAAACTATTACGAATTTCTATTAATCAAAGAAGGTATTTTTAATTCAATTTAAACAAATTTCCAAAATTCTCAACTAGTATTATCTAGACTAGAAAAGTCATTCTCTTTTCAAAAAATCAAAAAAACAAGAAATTTAAGTAACTTATGGGCCGTTTAGTTGGTGATTTTTTTTTTTTTTTCATTTTTTCAAGAAATTTCTCATATAAAGAGAAAAAAATTGAAAATCCGTTTAGTTATATTTCTTCCAACAATTTTCAGAGAATCTGAAATCCCCATTCTCTAATTTTTAACTACAAATTTGAAAAACTCATTCTACTCTTGTCACTTTTTTCATTTTCACTTTTTATACGTCCATTTTCATCAGTTTTTTCACGTTATATCCGTTTTTATACGTTTCCTTACGTTGTCGTCCGTTTTTTTACGTTTTTGTCCTTTTTTTACATTATCGTCTGTTTTCTTACGTTTTAGCCCATTTTCGCCCTTTTTCTTACCGTTTCGCCATTTTTACTTTATCGTCCGTTTTTTACGTTTCCGTCAGCTTTTTTACGTTTTCTTCCGTTATTTTATGTTTTATCTGATTTATTTACGTTTTCGTCCGTTTTTTTACTTTTTCGCCGTATTGTTACGCTTTCGCCCGTTTTTTACGTTTCAGTCCGTTTTTTTACGTTTTCATCCATTTTTTTACGTTTTTGTTCGTTATTTTACGTTTTCATCTATTTTTTTACGTTTTCGTCCATTTTTTTACGTTTTCGTCCTTTTTTTACGTTTCCGTCCGTTTTCTACTTTTTTTACAGACGAAAGCGTAAAAAACAGACGAAAACGTAAAATAACATACGAAAACGTAAAAAATGACAAAACGGACGAAAACGTAAAAAACCAGACGAAAAGGTAAAAAATAGACGAGAACATAAGAAAATGACGAAAACATAAAAAAACAGACGAAAACGTAAAAAATCAGACGACACGTAAAATAACAAACGAAAACGTAAAAAAACAAACGAAAACATACAAAAAGAA